>VZTA01027683.1:159794-237415 GCA_013398855.1 Mohoua ochrocephala | reverse complement strand
CTGCTGTGAATGGCTGCTTTCTTGTACCCTCCGGTACCACCTTGAATTTTGTCTTGAATTGCCGTAAGATTTTGGCTGTCTGGAAGACCGTAACACTTGAGTACTCATTTTCATAGTCTCCTGCAAATAATAAAGCATTATTTCATGATGGAATAGAAAGATTGCAGAAAAATAAGTGTCAAAAGAGTCCTGAAAATGAGCTTGAGAACAGCGGATGCATTTCACGTGAAGAGAGGCTGTATGGGTTGGAGGTCCTTGAAAGACAGGAGAGAGATTTTTAATTATATTCAATATATTTGTCATATTTCCCTTTTGATGAAAGATACATCACAAGCCCCAGAAAACTGTGTTTTAAAGGCAATGGGACAAGCCTTTCCCTTCCCTACAAATCCCAACTTGGAACAAGGCAGAAGATGGGAAATCATTATCTACTGAGAGAAAATGATGCGACCAGCATATCCCAAGGCAATGCTCACACATCAAAAGAAGAGAAGTCTTTAATGTGTTCACGTATTGACCGCCACAGTAAGGAGAAGCTCAAAGCAGACGGTGTCAGAGAGTAGCACTTTCCTGCAATGCGTCTTGACTATGTGCCTAGATAGTTTAGGCCGCAGGGAAAAGAGGATTGCTGCCTGCCTGGGACAATGAAAGGTAAAAAAAAAGCCTCTTCTTTCTTAGAAATTCATGTACAGTTTGATTCAAGCTTTATTCCTGCAATGACTTCAAAGACTATTTTTAAATATATGGTGGGAATTGGCGTGAGATGGCAGAAAGAAATGCAACAGAATATATTTGTAATGCTTAACTCAAAGTCAGTCCCAAAAGAATTACTGTGCTTTTTCAGCTCAGCCTGGAAAGATTATTTGTGAACACGAAGATTCCAAATTTAGCAATTAATAGATTTGTGTATACACAAATACATACACATACATCGTGCTACCCAAAACAGCTCCTATTTCACAGGCCAACAGTTTGGGATTGGCAGCGATGAATTTATTTACCATAATTTTGAAATTAGGGCCTGAAAAATGAAATTTGAACTCTCTTAATTGGGTCCCATAGGAGCAGCAAGTATTCAAACATTCTTTTAAGCATTTATCTTTTAAGCTCTAATCAGTAAGTAGGGGTTAGTTTTATTGGATTGCAAGGCAACTTCAAAAATTTGGCTGGAAAGGTTATATGGAAAGCATCAGGACAAATCATGACAGGGAAGCTAGTCTGTCATACTTCCTTCAGTCATAAGAGCTATGAGAAAATGGGATGAAAATACATTTTTGCTGCAATCAAGACCTTTGGGGGAAAAGGGTACTGAAAAAAATAATTACTGTCTTGGAGAAATATATGAACTACAGTTATGCCTTTAAAAATAACTAATGTCAATTCTCTCATCTCTCTGCAACTTAAATCACAGTTCCCAAGTGGCCAAACTGTATTGGCTGATAAGACGGGCATATTCTTGTCACCTGAGGATAATTTGCAGAATGTCCATGCAAGCTTTTCTGCTGCAATTTATTTGATTTGGTAGTAATACACAGAATTTCTCTGCATTTACAGAGCATGATCATATCTTTTAGGTGACTATGTCACCACTGGTGTCTCTGGCTTGTTTCTAACCAACACCAAAATCAGAATTAATTTATTTAAGAATAATATTATGCACGTAAAAGATATACTGTTTTTATTAACGTTGACAATAAAGCTATTTGAATAGTAAATGATGGTGGTACAACCCAGAACTGCTGTTCAAAGGACTGCCCAGTCCTTAACTGACCATACGTGAGTGAAGGTTTATGGTGAGAAATATATCTTATCAAATGTTCTACACTATTGCTGGAAACAAAAGACTGACACATTTCAGTTGTAATGTACTTCCTTCTGGGAAAGCCTTCCTAGCATTTTTTGTACAATATCTAATTTATTTAATTCATGCAAATTCTCAAAGGTGGCACTGAAAATCTCAAGAAACACTGCTTACATGACCATATTTTCAGAACAAGACATTATTGGCAATTTTTTGTTTTCACGTACAGCAGTGCAGCTACCACAAGTGTATGCCTTTAAACTTTATCCACTGTCCAGCACCACTTTTTAACTAGGTTGCTTCTTTTTTTTGCATATTTTTTTCATGGAAACATTGACTCAGGTAACTCGTAAAGCAAACAAGAGAAAGCACTTCTGCTAACATAGCAGATATTCAAATGTCATATTTACTATTTTAACTTCTAGTCATCCAAATCCCATTTCTCTCTCTCTACATACAACAGGCATACACACATGCAATACATATAAACATTCACAGAATTTTCTTTGAATTTTCTGTCTCTTTCTCTCTCTCTCTCTCTATGTGGATATAGGCACGCGTATGTATAAAGTCATAATTTCATATATATGTTCAAGATCATAAGTAGACCTAATTTTTTTTTTGCCAGATTCCTTGTGATCTAAGCTGCAATGCATTAATTTCTAAAAAGAGACTCCAGAGGAGTCACAATGTAATTATACAGGCTTGTAGAGGGAACACACAGCCTGAGATATATATCTATAATTTAGCCTTCCACCTTAAATGGAAATTTTGAGAGAGAAAATTGCCATTTCAAGCAAAGTAACAAACTGTTGGTGTTATTTCTTATGCAGGAAGATACATTTATTGAGTAGCTATACTTAAATGATGACAAGGAACAAGAGCTGGCACAATCTGTCAAGAGAACTTTAAAAATCTGAGTCAATTTAATTAGAATGAGCTATGGTATGGTGCAATAATTTTCTGGTCTTTTAGTGTGTCAGCAGATAAGTTTTGCATTGAAGTTCTCTGGTATTTTTACAGCAAGAAAATCATCCTGGGATATAGTGTTTATGTCTAGACAAGCTTAAGTAAAATTCCCAGGAGAACTATTGAACACTTGCAACTGTGTCATCCATAACAGGACTCTCTTGTTTTCTTTTATTGTACAATAAATTGAGAGCCATTGGAAAGTGGATNAGCAATGCGATGCATTTGCAGACTGTCCTGTAACAGTTTTTCCAAGAGTCATACTGGAACATTTTGAAATACAGTTGAATCAGGAACTCTTGTTTGGGACCATATCGTTCTTTCTCCGGAGTACTTGCACACTTAATTTGGGATGGGAATCCAGATTTCAGAGGTCTGCAGACAATGATTGGCAGGAGATGTGTTGCCAGTGAGAAGCCTTGGTGCTACTTAGGTTTACAGAATTAAAACAAAAAATGGAAGTTTATAGAGAAAACAGATACTACTTACATGAGTAACTTAAACAGTGTGATTGCTTTGGTTGCTGTAAAGGTTAAGGTCTTCTGCAACAGTGGTAGACGACAAGGGAAAGATTAGACTTACAAAAATTTCTTCCATGAAAGTGGAACTTATTGTTCCATATTTTTATTTGATGGATTCATGTACAATTTCAGCTAAGACTTTACTCTACAGAAGTTTGTGGGACCTTTAATTTTGATTTTGCTGGACTCTTTGCTGGATAAGAACCTCTGAAAGTCATTGCTCTGAAGGACGAGAGGAAATGGAAATATAAGTGCTTCCCAGTCAAGTTTGAGTCTTTCAAAATTTGTTTTTGAGGAGCAATTCACATACCCCTATTACTTTGAAACTAGAAATTCTTCAATTGCGGGCCTGAAAAATACCTACATGACACCGTTTGTACAACTTAGAAAGAATTTGTTCCTTCAGAAAGCTTAGTTCTTCCTCTGTGTTAGGTCTACAAAGCTAGGGCGATGGTTACTATTAAGCATTAAGAAATATACCCAGAAGGTGTAACTTATTTGTCATTCAAACCAAAGGAGAGAGAAAGTCTAGACATCAGGTTTCTTGACAGTTGAAATATTGTACTATTAGCAACATCTAAATAAATAATACATGCTGTGGAAATGATGTTGCAAGGGACTATTGAAAACATTTCAAACTGAGGTAGTGGGGGAAGAAATGAAAACGTTACAGAAATGATAAAAAAGGAAAAGCAGTAACTCGGGGAGGAATACTGAAAATAAATACAGAGCCTTTACATATCCAAGGCAACCCTTTATGTGCTCAAAGCATCCTCATCTGTGGAAAGGACCATACATTTAAATATTTCTTCATTTTAGCAGATGGACAACTTGGGCAAGGAGAAGGTTTTTATGAGCTTTCTCCTCAGATGTATGTGTATGCATAAATTCTGCGTCAATGTCAAAATTTAACAATTTGAAATCCATTTTATAGCAAGTCTATTATCCACAATTAATTGCACTAGTTAATGGTCTATTCCACATCCTCCTGATAAATTTCACTGTCACTCCATAACTACACCCCTCATTGTAAATGACATGGTATTTCGCTGTGAAACTGTGAATTTTAGGGAGACTTGTCTTCCCATTTACTTGAACTCTTATTTTCATCCATAGTAGTGCCCTAGGTGAATACTGCAGACAGTTGCTGCTTCAGTCCAGCCTGCAGACAAACAATCTCCTTGCAGACAGTGCTTAGAGTAACCTCATGAGATGAATGAGGATCTCAGTTGGCAAAGAAACCAAATTACAGCTCATCCTGGGAACTAAGGTGGAGGTCGCCAGTGGGGCAAAGTGATTACTGTGACATAATTACAATAGTGAAGGATAAATTGATCCATTTCATTTCAAGTGATGGGAAGACCTTACTTTTTGTGTCTACAAACAAACTGATACACAAAATTCAGTCAGAGGCAGGAGTGGGAAAAGACAATATATTGTTAGAAGGCAATTGCATTTACAAATGTTTCACAGATAGGGTCTAATTAAGTGGTTCAGGGAAATTCCTGTCACAGCTTTGTAAATTTGACCAGGAAATGTCCTACTTTGGACATAAGTCTGTATTCAGCCGTAACAATGCATCTGCTGTGAAATGAATTGAGGTAAAAAATCCCAAACATCTCTGTTTAAGTAGGATGGGATAAATGTCACAAGACACCTTACTCTCTAAGGCAGTGTTTGGTTATCAATGGAAAAAATTGCTATCACTGAAGTATCTTAAGTCAATCTTGAAAATGGGGGAAAAGCACGCTAATTACACCTTCACGTATATTTCTGCATGTTTACTTGCTCAGATCAATGCAATCTTAAAACCTAATGAAGTAATTTGACATGTTTAGAAAAAAAATCAATCAGGAAAGACCTTAACGTGGTATATTTTTCTTTAATGATAATGACAGGAGGTCAGTCTTCAAGTTCAAATAGCCACATTTTTGGCTTATTACACCAGTCATCACCATGACCCAGTGAAGTTGGCACTAGGAGAAACAGGGTGGCAAAGCAAAATGTATCCATCAAAACATCCTTCACTCTAGAACTGAAAGTGACCATCATTCATTATCAGTAGCCAGCCACTGGAAGAACAGCTCCCTGGTGTCCCTTCCCAGAGAGTACTTTGCTGTATCAGTAAATATTGATGTGCTGCCCTGGAGGGATGTGTCTCTCTGTTCCTCTGGTGTTCCCAGCAGAGAAAAGCGTGGTGACCCTGGAGAGTCCGTGCTTGAGCGCGTGAGAGCCTGAAGAGCACTAGGTCAAGCACCGGTTTCCCCTCATACTGTGACAGCCATAGCCAGACGAAGGTTGTGAAAAGAGAATTTAAGGGGGTCAGGAAATTGGAAAAAGCAGGAGGGACAGAGAGAGACATCTAGGAATGCAAACAGAGAGGATTTAGGATATGGGAACTTGGGCAAGGACTGTGCAACAAAGAACGGGAAGAGAACATCAAAACATGGGAAAGAAGAGGGGGAAAATGAACTTATAGATGTAAAAAGAATAGTAAGAAAAGAGTTTGAGAGGTGTAATTTGAAACAACAAAAATTTTGCTGAATTTATCTTGAAAAATTATTAGGTATTAGTTTACTTCTGCTGCCAACTACAAAATCCAGACGAAAGGGTAAAAGTCAGAGGGACCTCAAGGAAACGAACACCTTCCTCACAACTGATGCAAAGAAGAAAGAGGAAGAAACAAAAAAATCTCCAGGACTGGTATCTTGGTTTGGAAATAGGCAAGAGAGATTCCTACAGGGAGGAAAGGCTCCTTTCCGCTTTAGATGAGATCCATACTGACCACGTACCATAATTCACTACTCCTCATAGATCAAGCTAAGACAAATTCCCCTTTAGTACCTGAAGACAGCATTGCCTTCAAGGCTCAACACTGTTTAGTTGCCCATCTGCTGATAAAACAAGCCTTGACACCTTATACATAGAGTCCCTTTAATGTCAGTTGCATCTCCAACGCCTGTCAGCATTTTTAAAGGGCTGGCTAAAACATAAATCTGCCTACACACAGTAATACCTCGTGTTTAGAGCAGTTTGCCTGTTGGTAACTCTGAAAATGAAAAGTAGGGTCTGTCATACACGTATGTACAACCAGAACTAGAGCTTTTACCCTCACAGTGGTTTTTTTTTTTTCCCTTGCCAATCCAGAAAACCTGTTTTTGCTGTTACTGGTATCTGTCCTTGTTTCCTTCAATCTGTTTAATCATTCCATTACCATTTTGGGTATTTGACACCTGGTGAATTTGTCAGCATAATACACTGGTCCGTTAATTTTAAATTGACCACCAGAAACATGCAGAAGAAAACAATTTACCTATATTTGGAAAAAACAATTGTGTTAGTATCACAATAATTGTTTTACAGCATTAGTGTTGCTCTTTGCCTCCACAACTCACAAACCGTGGAACCAAACCTAGGTAATCATCAAACCTCAGAAATTTTTGGGTTATAATCAGTATTGCCATTCCAATGAGGACATCAAATATTTTTAAAAAGTGAGAAGACCTTCCACCGCTCACAGAAGTGGACCTGAATCACATATGAATGCTGGTCAATATAGGCTATTTAACAATTTAATGGCAAGTTTTTCAGCTTCATTAGCAACTGCATTCCAGCTTTCTTATACCAAGTCTTATCCCTGTTGTGTAGATTCTACATTTGTGAAAACAGCTATTTGCTTGATGAGGTTGTATTAAGGGGAAGACTTGCTCCAAAGTCAAGATGCTGTCGAAAGACTCAAAGAGGTCATCAACAGTTGTGTGTGTAGTGGTGGACATGTAGGCATGTGGATTAATATAAATATTTGTTGGGACACACAAATGTCAAAGTGATTTGGGAATCATGCATTTAGGAGGTTAAATCTCTCATGGATTTAGGTCTAAAAATTCTGTCAACGTTAGCAACAGCCTGGATGATTCCTTATTTTGCCATAGCCTGTATCTGTGAGATGCTGAGGGCTGCTTATCCTGACTTTAGTAAGGGCTGTGTATTCTGGGCATGCCCCAGGACCAGACCCGCAATAATTTGACTCTAACTGCACAATAGATTCTGTACTCACAGCTGTCTGATCCCTCTAATATGTCCATTCCTTTCTCTGTTCCCAGGGAAAGTCTGCAAGAAAATTAGAGATACAGATAATGGCAAAGCAATTTAACTGAAAAGAGCAGAAGTGTGAGGGCCTTTTCCCCAGACGAACAGGGCTCAAGCTAGACAGCTACTGTCTCTCACGGGCTTGTGTGTACACTCAGCCTTCCCATTCTTTGCCTCGTTCATATGAACATATCTCAAAGCACAGCCAGTATGCTATGGCATTTAAAAAATAGCCTATTTACACAAAATGTCAGTGCCTGAATGGAATCCTGTGCCCATTCTTAAAGACCCAGCAGACACAGGGGCACCTGCCAGCATGAGGCAACTTAAAGAACTGGCTTTTTAATTTTACATCTTGCACGAGTTTGCTAAATGCCATCACTCTATGGAATGGGCCTACTGACCTCTCTGGACCACTCACCTGAATAATGAGTTAAGTCTGCATATCTTTCAGAAAAACCCAACAGCCCTGAACTTTGCATACTCTTTTAATAATGTTTCACTGGGAAAGAATAAAAACTTTCAGAATACCCAGAAATATTTCTACTCTCTCCCCACCCCCACTTTATCTCATTTTTCTTTATAAAGGCAGAGTGTTTCGTTTCCTTGAAATTGTTCTCTTTAGAACTGTAGCACATTTCTTGGGAAATAAAAAAAATAAGGTTAGCTAAAGGAATAGCAATTTGTCTGTGGCGTTTCAGCAAATGTGGCAGTTTTCTCCTGTGCCACCAGTTTATTTCAGTTATGGGAATACAACCAACCAATACGTTTCTGAAGCATGAGTGAAAAAAAAGCCCATAAAACAAAATCCGTCTGTAAGCACAGAATCAATCAGTGCTGCTGTAGTCAAAAAGAAAGATTTTCCTCATAGTTAAAAAAAGTGTGTCAGATTATTACAGACCCAGAAGTTAAGTGTGCTAAAGGCAAAATCCAAGATCAATGGAACTATTTCTATGGGAATTTAACACATACTATGAAAAAAGCTTTGAATTGAAGGGATTAACACTGGATGAAACTCAGGTACAGTTTATGTGACACTCTCATGTAAATAAATGAGACGGATCCTTTCCCTTCAAGTGGTGTTGTGCTGAAGGGTGATGATAGCTGAGTGAGCTATCACCTCTTGGGAACTGCATATCATGTGGTGGTTTCATAGGTCACCTAGACTCATCCTATCTCTGAACAGAGACGTACCACCTTGTGTGCTTAGATGGTGTAAGGCTGAGGATGGGCAGTCATTAAATGTCTCTGCCATAAACCTGGGAAGTGATTTCATTATAAAAAGGTATTGGCCTTGCTGAAGGTGCTTCCCTTGAGTCTAAAACACCGCAGGTGTGAGATTCAGGTGCCTAAACACAGGTTTCTTCTACCCTGTGAGGCACTCTGCTGTGTGATCTGGGATTTTCCCTGCACGTGACTGACTATCTTTCTCCTCCCATTTCATCCTTCTTACATGCAACGTCCTCTACAGGAGCGGCTCCAAGCCCTCTTTCAAAAAACATGGTACAGGTGACACCTAAGTGAAATTAATAAATACCCAAGAAAAAATTTCTGTAGCCACACTAAACATGGTTTAGCTACTGGTTTTTTGTTCTCTCTTCCATCTCTAAGTTGTCTAATTAATCTGCAATCTGTCACTACTGCAAACATGATTATGATGATAATTGCTATCAATTGTGCGCTGGCTCTTTGTTGAGACATAATGTCTCGGTGACCTGAATTAGTTACAATTTCTTAAAAAGGCAAGGTATTTTTATTGTGTGACTTCGGTAGAGCTACTGAAGGTGGAAACAACTTCTATTCATTTTTCTAACCTTACTCTAACCTCCTCTTGAGGCCCTTAGGAATAAACAAAAAAGGACAAACTATTGACTTCATTGGGAAATGTCACCATTAACATTCAACTAGAATTTTTAAAAGTGAGGACTAGGCTTTTCTCCTGTCCTACGCTGCAATGAAAATTTTCAAGACTGAGTATCTGGAAGTAGGGTGCCAAGAGGATGGAGACACCCTCTTCTTGGTGGTGCCAAACAATAAGGCCAAAGGCAATGGACAGAAACAGATGCACAGGAAGTTCCATCTGAACACGAGGAAAAACTCCTTTACTGTTCAGGTGACTGAGCACTTGTGCAGGTTGCCCAGAGAGACTGTGAATTCTTCCTTACTGGAGATATTCAGGAGCAGTCTGGATGCAATTCCTGTGCAATGTGCTCTAGGATGTGCTTGAGCAGGGAGGCTGGGCCAGATGACCCACCGTGGCCCATTCAGACCTTGCCCATTCTGTTATTCTGCGACTAAACATTTGGAGTGTGCTGTTGGTGGGCGAGCCTTCGTATCCGGGCAGTAAAGAACAGAACTTCATGAGCCCTACTTCTATTTCATCACATGTTCTGAACAGATCTGGATGTCTCTCATAGCAAGCTAATTATCCCACTGTCAGGAAACAGATTTTTCCTCTGAAAGAACTTGTCTCACACTGTTTTAGTCAAATGTTTCCAAGTAATACCTTGATGTTCTGCAAAAAGTTAAAAAAAAGGCGATCCCTGAAAGTGAAGCTACCTATTAATACATCACGATGTAATAGCCAGAGCCACATTCTTGATCAGCTTTCTTACTTGGAAATTAGCATCGTGTTCAAACTGGGTGCAAATTGCTTAACAGAGTGCTAATGCTTATATTGCGTGCAAGGTTGCAAAGAATCTGGTCCAGTCTGCTTTGGTAAAAGGTACATAATAATAAAACTGAATATGTCTCTATATGTCTTGAAATCAAACAATTTTCTTCATGTAATCAACAGTGCACTGAAGACAGCATTGCAATCAATCAATGTAGCTGCTATTCCTAAAGTTTTGCTCACATAGATAATTCTTAAACATTTCCAACTGTTCTGTTGAAACTGATGGGACAGTTTAGCTGAGCAAAAGCTGGCAGGAACAGGCCTCTAGTTTTCATTTGGATTTTCTCCTGGGACTAAAATACAAGTAAACAAACAAACAAACCTCATGAAGAAAACATTAATGCTTTTGGGTTTATACTTAGTACTGCTTTGCTTTGCATTGGCTTGGTGAACAGCTTGATGCTTCCACAACAAGTGTATAATAACTCTACAAGTAAGCGCATCTAAACCGGATGTGTTACATACATAAAGAGGAAATAATTAATCGCTGTTAGGTCTTGCCTTTTTTGTTCTTCCTTTCTTCAAAATCTCTTTATCTACTTTCTTTTGAAGCACATTCAATTACTCCATTGGCAATAAACACTGGAGAAATACAGTCAAGATGCATTCTGTGTTGAGAAAATTGCTTTTGTATATACAAAATCTAGTATAGTCTTACTAAATTCAGGATGAAATAATTTTATAACACTGGATTTTGATCTCTTTAAACAGGTGATTAGAGAGTAACATGTTGTATCATCTGATAAATAATCCTTGATCTCATGATCAAGTCAATGTTTTGACCCACTGAAATCTGTTACAAAGTGGTTATAGCAGTTGTGCCAACAACTTGTCTCTCACTCCAGAGTATAAAGATTAATCATAGGAAAGCCTCATGGCCACTGTTAATAGCTGACTACTCTTTTCCTTGCAGGGTGTACATGAAAAGTTTGGTCAGTGATGGCAGAACCATACATCTCAGTTTAGAGATGTCTTGATAGGGCTGTCCTTTGAGACCTGCCTCCCCTTGGGCTGAGTCACCCAATTCTACACTCTTCTTTTCAGCAAGACCTCCACACCTTAGCCACTGCTGACATTAAAACAACATGCCTGTTGTTTGGGCTGGGTGCCGTTCAGAAGTTCTCCATCAGCATCAAGACCCATGTTGGCTGATACCTATAGGGAAAATGTGGAAATGCCACAGGCTTAAGAGGCCAACTTCCTACGTGGACACTTTCCATACTAGTGCACTGAATCCTAATTTGCTAAACTTGTCGTTTCTTAGGCTTCCCATAACTTGTTCACTGCTTTTTCATTTCCTATGGCACATTTTCTTTCCCTTCACATTCCTGGGCACAGACTGATTTTTGGTTACTTCTCCAGTGAAATGAAATTCTGCAGCATGCGAGTTCCCTGCCCTAGGCCAGTATAGCCCTTTCTCATAGCCATATTGAGGTCTAATGTTACCTTCAACTCCTGGGCCTGCTCAGTCCTTTGAGTGCATCTTTAGGGCACTTAAAATCTGGAGTCAATAACACACGGGCACATACACAGACAGTAGCGTGGAAAAATGAGTTTGCCGCTGATGCTGTTTAAAGCCAGCTAGTCTTCCTAGGCTTCAGACAGCCTGATGACTTGTCTGGCTCAAATTATGAAGGCTACCTCTCTTTTCTTGCTGGTCACGCAGCCAGCAGAGGAGTCCAACCCCCCTTGCAGAAACCTTCTCAAAGCAACAACTTCCACATATCATCAAGAATTCATAAATTGCATGTATTTGGATTACCCCAATCATCATATTCCACGCCCCTTTAGGCTGATATCCTCAAGGAAGATGTGCAGGGATACCAACCTTCCATGTCATGTCTGCTGCAGCAGATTCTGTGTTCTACCACAGGTCCTGGTCAGAGCACTCTTGGGCAGTACAAAAGGCAGCACAGACACATCCAGACCCCAAAGGCTGCTGCAGGCAGGCTTTTTCTCCTTTCCTGTGTGGCTGCTTATCCTGAAGCAAAATCCTGCCCTGTCTTTCCTCAGTGGGCTCACTGTGAAAAATGTTCAGTAGACGATTTAGACTCTGGAATTTGAATTTGGCTTTTGGAATACCTTACTTTAAGTCTTGTTGCACCTCTGGAGGTGCTGAGCACCCAGGAGATCCAGCCATGTTCTTTCTTACGCTCACCTAGTAGCACAGGGTATGACTACTTCTTCAGTACTGTGGGCTTGTACGGAGAAGGAGGAGGAAAGGAACAAGCATAAATTGTATTTAAAAATTACAACATATTCAATTATATTTCTGAGGATTTATCATTGTTTTCTAAATGCTCTTATTATCCGATCTTTCTATGCCTTTTGTTCCTCTGTGGACTCATGTCTGGCAAAAACAACAACCCTACATGTGAATTCTTTGAGCTAAAATATAAACCCATAGTTAAGTGCATAGCAACATGGTGAATTTAAACCAAATCTTTGCAAAAATGCCTAGAGCATGCACAGGCAGTGTTGGGGGAATTAACTGAAAGCAAAAGGAGCAAACTGATTTAGCAGTATGTTGTTCCTCTGTTACGCTTGTCTCAAATTCATAGATGCTCTGCTGGTGTAAACTGCACTAATTCCATTTTTACCATTTTTAGCTAAAGATCTACTCCAAATATTTTGGCTGCAGTGTATGGTCTCTTCATACAAGGAGCAACTTTGCTCCATTTCACCTAGGACAGAGTAAGCAATAAAAGAGGACATTTCCTACAATGCCCTACTTGTGTAGCTAGGATAATCTCAAGTCTTTTCAGGCTTTCAAGGTTTTCAGACACCAAGTAGAATGTATTTAGATTTGTACATATTCAGAAATCAAAACCCCCTCAAGTACTAATGGCTTAATTTATATTTCATAGAATAAAAAATGTTAGAGTAGGATTTTCTGAGCTGAGTAAACCTTTATCAGCTGTTCTTATGCTTTTGGCATTCTTTGTTCTCATCTCTCTCCCTCGGGGATACAATAAAAATAGCTAACATTCATTTTCTTCCCCAGTTTTTGCATCCACTGCTGCTGTTTGACTTTTATCTGACAAGCCAGCTTCCATGGTAGCCAGCGTAGGATTTTGATTCCCGCTACCTTTTTTTCTGGAGGTTGCCAATCATACTTTCTCTTGCTGTAGGTCTCATCAGCTGGCCTTGCACCACCACTGGTTGTGTCCTGACTAACAATACAAGGCTTGGTTCAAAGACAAAGGCTTCTCTTCCATTGGGACAGCTATTTACCAAGTCATGGCAAGGTGCAACTACCGCTCCAGTGGTACTGAGACAGAGCCTGACTCCCTCAGCTACCACCCACCTCCTCCTGGTATTCCTTCCCCCAGGCTCCTTGCGGTGTGCCAGGGTGCAGAGGCAATGCAGCTAAGCAGTTATGGCCCAGAAAAGTTTTTGATGCCTGAGAAGGAAGTGGGGAGTCACAGAAAATTAGCAGACAGCAGCCCGGACTTGAGTCCTGCAAGAAGGTCAGCCAGGGATGTCAGATTAATTATAGGAAATTTATTTGTACTTTGTCTAAATAGAATAGTTGTTGTTTGATACGACCCTGATCTTGTCTATGTTGTCTCATATTTTCAACCATCATTTCGTCAGCTAGATTACATTTATGTAGGATGTACATCCTTCTGTGTCTGGGAGCATGACTGTGCTTCTGGGCACAGGGACAAATCCAGGCAACATCAGGGCAGGACTCCTCTTCCTCCATGCTCTACTTTCTGCCCAAAGGTGAGCACCTGGACAGAAGCTGCAGCATGGCCCAAATGGTTGATAGCCTCTACCTCCAAGCAAAACCACTGCGTGAACACACCAATTACCCTTCCAACCCCCGCATTACACATGCTCTGCTCTCCTAGGTTTAATCACCTCCACCTGGATGGTGTGGTGGGTAATGCTCTGTGCATAATCCAGGCCTTTGTGTTGTTTTCATGTGAGTTTAGGCTCAGACTGAAGTGAAGACTTCTGTCCATTTTCCCTTTTCGTGTTATCTTTTCCCCTTCTTCATGCTGTTGACCACATTATCTTTGCCAAGAACTGGGTTAATCAGTAGCCCTTCACAGAAAAGTGTTGGCAGTGAAATCCTGTTATTCCTTTCTCTGGGAAACAAAAAAATTAACAATTAGACGTTTGTTGATTTTTTTTCTTTTCTGTCTGATAATCTAAAGGAACAGTCGTGGGATGTTTCAAATCTGGTTTCTTGTAGAGGCACTTAATTTTCTGATGGTGCAGTACATTGTTCCTCGCTGATTAAACTTGCATGGGACAATGTTTAATGTAAAACCAATCTTAAAGGAATCTGTGACTGTAGAGAGTTGCAGTGCAGTACACTACCTCAGAGGTATGCTCATGTATGATTTTGTGATAGGCTGTGCTGAGCTAAGAATTCTTGATTGCTGAAAAGGAAATCCGACACCCTCTGCTCCTCCCTTACCTGGTTCTGTGCTGTCACTCTCTTGTACTTGGAGTAAACGCATTCTGATCACTGCCACGGAGACCTATCACCTACTTTTATATGCTGGGTGAATTTTCTGCCATTTAAATGTGTAGAACCTCTTGTTGTGCACTCAGATGACAGTCAGCTCTGGCTCAAGATATGCCACAAAAATCACAGCTGGGATGAGGAGCTGGGAGAGGATAATAAGACTGTCCCTTTTGACAGAGGTAAGCTGATAATTAATCTCATGTTGTATCATGAAACCATGCACTATTAGGCACATCCCAGACATTTTAGTGATTGCCCCACAGTTATGGCACTCAGGTCTGGAAGACATCAGCACAATGACACCTTTCAGCTCTTTGGAAGCAAATGGTACAATCCCTGTTTTGCAGGTTTCTTTTTCTGTCACGCTTAAGTGATTCTTCTTCATCAAGTGTAGCAGCAGCACACGCAGGTGCTTGTTAGCCACCACCACAGCCATCCAGAGTCAGGAGAAGGAAACAAGCTCCTTTAGATCACTTACTGGTTGCTGGCAGAGCACCTTGATGGGGATGGAGAGGCAGCCTAAACAGACCTGCTGCCAGATCAGTTAACTTGAGTGCCAGTACAAGTGCGCTAATGGCCGGGACTGAAATTTTCCAATGCATTCAAAATGCACAGAGTGGTAAAGAAAGCCATTCTGGGTGATGACTCCCTGCCAGATCAAAGCACGGGGAGCTAAAGATTTGCTGGAAAGACACCGGACTCAGCAGCAACCACTTTTACACCCACCTCACTTGTTTGTGCTGCTGTTTCTGCATGTTTCACAGAGATGTTTTGCTAGCTGTCACCTCCCCAGGACAAGTCTGCCCCTGGTATTAGTTTCCTAAAGTCCTTCTTTTCTACTTCTCATATTTTTTTAAAATGCCACTCAGTGGCAATTACTATGCAAACTGCTTTTTTGTTTCCTCAGTTTCAATAGGTGGCGAGGGTCATTAATACTTCCCAAACGTAAATAAAAACATGGGAATGCAGTTTAAGGTTATTTTAAGATACTGGCGAGCTACCAGTTGAGTTGCCCTAACTCCGCTTTGGGTCTTTGTAGCAGACACCAGCAGTTTAGTGTGTGCTGAGGACATATCCAGTGTTAAACTTCATCTCTTTCAATCTGCAAGGTCAGAAAATGTAGGGGTAGAAGCCCACCACTACAGGACAGTGAGTGAGACTGAGCTTCTGCACGGATCTGCCTAGAACCTTCCCGACTATGAACACCCCAAAAAAACCCTCAATAGCACAACATTTAAACTCAATAGTTCAGGTTTTATTGAAGTACATCAAAATTAATTTCTTTGTTTTCTTTCAAACACAGAAAAAAACAATCACAAAGGTTTTATAAAGAGTTTTCTCCTCAGCTCATCCTGGATTACAAAACATTATGTAATCCTAATTAGTTAATAAACATTACTGTGAATTGCATTTATCTTCAGCTGACGCAAGCAATGCATTATTGCTGATACACAATTCCAAAGAATTAAGGAGAAACCCTCCTTGGAATAATGAATTCAAAATTCCAGTGGCCTAGAAACCTTGAGGGTTTTACAGCTTGACCTTGAGGTTTGGGTTCTGTAATGACATCGCAGAAGTTCCTGCTGATTCTATGTAACTGCATAAAAGACCCACGTCAGTATTCACAGGTGCAAAATCTCTATGTGTCAGATAGAATTTGTGGGGTTTTTATGTACTCTACTAGATTTAACAACACTACCTTAATTAATATTGTGTTGCAGATCACAGTTAGTATTGATGCAAAACATTGAAATTAGGTTTACCTGGATGTGAATGAGAACAGAATATAAGCTTTATCGTAGAAATTTCACTCCTCCTTTTAATGAATTTTCCATGAATCGAAGAATTGATTCCTTTAATCAATGGGGTAAAATCTTGCACCTGTGACATTAAGATGTACGTGCTTAATTCTGGCAATCTAGCACACATAAAAATCACTGTCTGAAAGACAGGCTGTATCTGTATCTTTGCACTGTAAAATGATTAGAGTTTTGTGAGAAAGGAGTGAAAGGGGATAGTTATGTCTTCAGAAATCAGTTTTATCTACGCTAATGTTGTGTCACTCATGAGGCAGAGGTTGCATGCATGCATGATTTATGTGCTTCCATGTATCATATCATCCAGAATTCTTTTCATTGTGAAATTGATATTGATTCTCCTGTATTAGTAATACTGACATTATTAGGATAATTCTGACATCATTATAAAACATGCACTAATACCTCCCTCCTTAATGTAACCCTTCTGCTCAATAAATCATGCATGGAAAGAGTTAGAAGAGGAAGAGACAGAGGAAAAAATGTTATTAGGACTTTCTAGGACCAGTCAGTGCCCAGTCCACATTGACTGCCGAAGGATACCGTATGCTGTATTAGATAAGTCCTATTATTTTCAGACAGTAAGCAAGATATCAGTGAGTAAAACTTGTAGCTGTCACTGATGGAGAGCAGAATCCGTGCAACTAATAAAACTAAAACTTATATATAAAGGGATATAAAACTTATATCACCCTCATCCTCCAGTTTATTAAAAGCACATTTCAGTCCGGAGGTGTATTTCAAGCAAAATGGTGCACATCTCAGAGAAAATGAGAGCTGTTTCTTTAAGAACCTGCTTCTGCTGGAGATCAATGGCTTTAGTATTACTCATTAAAAATTAAGGATAGTTATTGACAAGCAAACCACAGAAATTGGTTTATGTCAATGAAGAATGGCAAATAGATACAGGTATCAGGGAAAGAGCCCTGGAGGGGAAGATCTTTGCACAATAAAATTAGATTCACAGGTCACAGATGATTTGTTAGTCCTTTCCAAGTTGTAGAGCTGTAATTTATGGAAGAGTTCTCCCAGACTCTTTACTTGCACTACAAAAAAGCATCTTTTTTATTAAAGTGTAAGTTGCATGTCCTCACCAGTGACAACCCACAGATCTGACTGAATTAATATAATCCCCTGAGAACAGAGCCCTCCTATCTTTCTGAAGGTAAGAGGTGTTCTTTGAACTGCGTTTCCATTCTTCTCTGTGAAGCCTCTTTTTAGCGAGCCCAGGCGGAGGAATAGCTGAAGGGCTGGATAGTTTGTTTTTAACACAGAAAGATCTCAGATGTCAGCTATTCAGGTTGCCCTCGTGATGTAAACACATTGCCACTGCCTACTTGTAGTTTCTAGAAACAAGCCTTTCAAAACCAGCAACTTCAGCTGGTGCAGCTCACAAGGCGGGGAAGCTCTGCCCAGGGCAGACACCTGCAGCTCTTGCCCAAGCCATGCTCTATCCTGCTGTGGGAGTATGGACATGCCAACTACGGGAGTGCAGTGAGGGGGTCTCAGAGCCTCGAGGTCCTGCAATAAAGGTGTTTGTGATGGGAGAGAAGGTACTGTCAGGAAGCCCAAGTAGTACTGGCAGAACAGCTCGGACCTTGGGAGAAGTTCTCTGGCATTTTGAGTATCATTGCTCGCCAATCTCCTGACAAACCTCTACAGAGGATGAATAGAGAGATGAATCATGTATTTTGTAAGGGTGAACTTCCACAGCAAATGAGCAGCCAGTGGGATGTTGCAATGTATGGGCTATAGGCCACCAATAGTCCCTGCTTTTTATGCCAAGAAAAACAAGGTCTTGAAAGTCATGGCTGCCTCTGTCTACGCCCTCCAATGACCCCACACGCCTTCGTGGCCATCTGCATGGGGGCTTCTTTCGGACCAAGCGGTGGCAGACAGTGCTGGTCTGCAGTTTAAACACAAGGTTGTATTTAGTACCCACTGCCTAATCCACTCTGAGCAGGAGGAAGGCAGGAACAACGAAGGACAGAAATTTCCATCTTTTCAAGACTTCTTCTGCTACTGAGACAAGTCAAAGCCTTGGAAGGAGCTTCTGTCTGTACACTTCCTCTTTTATGATTTCCTAATAAACTTACCGAGGCCCGAAAATTGTCTTTGATTAAAAGTAATTAAATATTAAGTACATGTTTTGGAGATTAACAACTGGGCAGCTGTGTGTGAAAACATCCCCTGCAAAATGTTAGCAGGCTGAACAGGGGTTTCATGGAGTGTTGCAGAGTGCTAACATGTTTTAGGTAGAACTATCAACTCTCAGTTGTGACTGCTTTTTTTAATAAGCTTCTGTCAATTATTTTCTCTTCTTTTCTTCCCATTTCCATCCTCGTTACAAGGTCCCCTCACGCCTCTGAATGGTGATACCAAGCAACAGTCCTTAAAGTCATTGCCACGCTGGGCCTCTGCCGAGCTGGCTCCCTGGTGCTCCCTGTGTCGCTCATGGGGGCAAAGTCAGATTCATGCATCCCGCTCATTTTTTTTTCACCCTTTTTTTTCATTTGCTTTACGGATGACCCTGTGGTAATTGGAGTTGTGCTGAGATCTGGACAAAGGCACTGCTTTCTGGGGAATGAAGCTGCTGATAAATTGAAGGAAATGTGGGATTTCGCCCCCCCCCAGTTGTTACATTTGCTATTGTGTTTTGCATGTGTGTAGGTGAGTGTATGGGTGATCATGTGGGAGACAGAGAGATGGATTGATGGAGGGAAATATTCCAGAACACTTTCCTCTGTTACTCAGGAAGAGGATATATTTTATCTCATTTTTATCAAAGGTGACATCAGAAGTAATGACAGGATAAATAATTTTAAGGCTACAAAGAACAAGGATTCTAAAGAATAGGATTCTGAAGAATCGTAAAGCAAGGATCTGTCTTGGAGATTAGGCTTTTTAAAATCCTTCAGATCCCTTTGCCAAATACAATAATATTCCTTTATAAATCCTTCTATTAATTTACATGTGGTATTTCATTTTTCCTTTTATGGTGTATGCAGGTACAAAAAGGCAGTGATGTGTATTTACTAAACTGTTACCTTTCCAGCTAGTGAATCGTTTAGCCTGGATGCTTTCTTTCATAAATACAGTCATTAAATGCATGAAATTATTGATCTAAACTGCTTTCCTGGGAGACTGTTCCTTATAAAGAGCAAAGTCAGGTCTCCTTTTGACTGCAAACTAGGCTGGATTTCATAATAAAACTTTCATCATAAAAAAGAAAAAAATAAAACTCTGATCAACAATAACCTCTCTATGATACATCAATGACTAAATCTCTGAGAGAGCTGGCTTTAATTTTCCTTACAGTGAAAGAGAGTAGGAAGGATGCAGTTTTTTGCAAGGGACTCCTTTTTGAAGAGATCATGCTGAAAAGACTGCTGAAGGGATCTCTTGCTGCTACAATTTGTAGAAAGGCGCTCTCATAATTATAGTCAGAGTTTATTGTGNCACCCCCACCCCCCGCCCCGTGTGTGTGTGTATGCAGAGAGCTGGAGAAAGCTGGCAGCACTACCTGAATAGCTACTGAGAGAGTGAGACTTCTCAGTTCCTGCTTCATTACTGGGTAGCAGCTATTCCAGCGTGTGCAAGCTCCTCACTGCTTCCTCCCATCGAAAAGCCCTTGGTAAGTCCCCTCAGCCGGCAGAGCTGCGGATTAACTCAGTAAAAGGCAGGAGGGGGGTGGCAGGGAGCTGTGGGAACACTCGGAACCCGTGTGCAGCTTAAGATCTATTCGATTTCAAGGATTTTCTGTAATAAATGTGTAAAATCTTCTGTGGATCGCTGGGATGCGAAGGCAATCACGAGGAATGTTTTGCGTGCTCAAGAGCAATGCTAAGTACATCCCGGAGTGCCTGAAACAGAGCAGAATTTTTCTGCGGAAGATGAGATTAGTAAATGCTTCTCGGAACTGCAAGAACAGTGGTTGTGCGTTGTTTTGTTTTGTTTACCCCTATCGTTTTTCTCTTGTTTTCCTCTCCCCCCTCGCCTCACCTTTATTGTGTTGAATGTGGTACTAGGCTCAGAAAGAAGAAACTGTATCTTCCTGCAGACTGATGGCATTTGAAATGTAGAACTTTTATCAGAAGAGGGATGAGAGCTGAAGCTAAAGAGGAGATAGCGTGTACTTTTTATTTGCATTTATGTTCTTGTGCGTGTTACTGCTGTTGATTGTACAGACTTGCCATGCTCACAAAAAGTTCAGAAAGCTGGGAGATGCACATTTACTGCTTAAGATGCTGATGTTTGCACTTGTATCACATGTTTTATTAGTCATCCACACGAAAAGTGGCACTCTTCAGGTAGGTCCTTTCAGTACATCTAGCAAAAAGCACTCCCAGACACTTTTCTTCTTTACCTTGTACCAATGAGTCAAGCTCATTGAACTCCACAGAAAATTACAGAGGCCACTGGAGAGGTCAGGTCACAACTCTCCTTGCCCCAGTTGAGCAGTGGCATTTGAAACAAGAGGCTGAAATAATGCTGTTATCTGAGGATCCCAGTACCCTGGACCTGGCTGTGTTTTGATTAGAAAAGTCGGAACGAGTCAACCATGGACGGGCCGAGGTTTCCGTCCGGCAGTACAGAGCATTAACAGAACGACTGCCTCTGAACTGAGCCCACAGCTGCTCCCCTGATGGATAAATCCAATCTAGAAGAGACGACTGCCTGACTAGTTGGGCATTGGGCCACTGGCTCATTTGTTACTGTCTGTCCAGTCCACACCTCTGTTGGCTACAGCTGTCCATTGGATTACGCATAGGTGACACAGCTGTATTTATAGCTATGAGGGGTTAGCGGCTCCTTGTATTTGGAAAACATACACTCGTGATGTGAAACTGCTGCTCTGTGTCCCCAGACATCATTTCCTTTGCTACTGAGCAAACATGATAACTCCAAGAATTAGGTTTTACATCTGCAGGGGTGGCTTTCCAGTTAGTGTGAGTAAATTTACATCTCTTCTACAGGTCAAAAGGGCGATACTGACATATTTTTCCCCTTTCAAAAGACTTCAGTGTTTATTAAGGGACAATTTTCAACCAAATATTAAAACATAGATTAGCTAAGCACGGAATAGATATTGCTCCCTGAAACTCAGTCATTTTATGTTATGGTGACAGGAAAATCATGGTGAGGGGTGCAGATGACTAGGGGATTGATAAGTGAGTTTATGTAATATGTAGCAATGGAAATTACAAGTAGGAGTATGCCTCATGTTCCAGGTTGTCAGAGTCAACGTTAGTTCATCAATAAATTAAAATGTTGTCAAAATTGCGTCATTACCTGGGCTGCTTAGTACATTAAGTATTATACTGGGGTGCGATATAGAGAATCATAACTTCTGGAAGGGGGGGAGGAAAGCGATAAGCATATATGTTTGGGGGGCTGTCATTGGGGTTCTTTTGTATTTTTATCCATTAACTACATAAGTCTTTACTAGACTACTCTTGAATACAACTGAGTGTTTTCTTTTCTAAGTTTGTTTTGCTTTCAACATCTGCTTGGATGTATGAAAGAGGAGAAACAGCTCAATGAGAAGAATTCCAGTGCGAAGAGGAGCAGGAACAGGCAGCTCTCCAGCTCAGTGCCACATCCTTGTATCAAATTCAGCCCTGACCACACTCATTTTAGTAGGTGAACTCTGCTCTCATCCGTTTGCTCTCAGCATGGCAGGATGTTCTCAAAACATCTTAATACCAGGTCAGGATGGTAGAGAAATGCCAGGGATTTTTCACCAGGGGCCGGATGCCATGACCTTTCTGCCTATTGGAAGTTTGCTCTGTGAGGATGATGCAACTCAGCACAAGAAAAAGAAACCAGGAAAGCCTCTTTGCTGATAGGCAAAATCTATGTTCATCATGGGCAATGTATGCTCTGCAGAGCCTCACCCATGTCGCAAGCAATCTGCCTCCCCTCCCTTCTCACAGACATGTGAGAAGGCAGGAACTATTTGTGTCTTCCTGTAGAAGGCACTACCCGTCTCACAGGCAAGGCCACACTACTTGTGACTGTGAACCCACACAGCCATACAGGAGTAGATGCCCTGGTAAGTGGTGGGCAGGAGATGCTTGGGCTGATCTGACTGTGTCAGCCTGCAGTCAGCATGTGTCACCAGGCAGTGGCTTGCTCCATTCTCCCTAGCAGCCCTAGGAGAGTTGTTTCTGGAGGATGACCAGGCACCGTCCTAAGATCTTGCTGATAAAAAAATCTTCAGACCTTGCCAGCATGAGCCAGGGAGATCTAAACACACCTTCAAGCCAACCTGTGTTTTCATCAGAAATTCTCTCTGTTACTTCTCTGACTGGAAATGAGCTCTCCTCCCTGCCCCCCATCAAAGATTACAATTCATGAAGCAGAAAATGCCAGACACTCTAGCACTGCAGAGTTCTTTTAAATTATATTTCTAGTTTATCATCCTTTTATATGTCAAAGTTTTCTATTTCCCCTATCTATTTTTATATATAGCAAAATGTATCAATCCAGGCATTTCAATATCCATCACTAAAGCATAAAGATCCATATATCCTTGTCTACTGAACAAACAGGGATTTTCAAAGAGTATTCCCTGTGCTAGCAGTGGCTTTTGTTTGCATTACTTGACTCCAGTTCTGCTTATAAGAACTGCAAAACCAAACCAAGAAAGCAGAGACTGGTGTAAACCATGGTTTATCACCCTAAAAGCCCTCACTGTTGTACTCAGACATCTTCTATCTTTTCTCCTTTCCTGGGAAATCTCCATGGTTGTAACTTAGACCGCAGCTCTTTGAAACAAGTATCACATCTCCACTCATTGCACACCTTCATGTCTATCAAGCTACAGGGAAATACGAAATACTGAGCACAGCTAGAGTATTTTGAGTGTGCAAAACCCTAGTGCAATCTCCTGATCATAACTGTTCCTTTTTGTGTGACCCCTTGCACCTTGGCAGGGTCAAAAGGAGAGAAAACTATTCAGAAATTCTGTCATTGCCTTTTAGTTTCTGGCCCCGGAGAAACAACTCAAAATCCAAACACCTGCTACCTCCTCCTACTGCAGGGCAGTGGGGAGGCTGAAAGGACCTTGAAAAGCCATAATCTTGCAGTTATCAGGGGAATTATGAAGGGACAATAAGGAGATTTTTCAGTGTGGCATTCTCACGATTAGAATGAATTTCAAATTGTTTTTGACATTGCTAGGAAAAGAGTGGAAGTGACATTTAGTAGCGTATGAATTCCCCAGTAATTGGTGCCCTGTAATATAAATTAGATTAGAGGCAGTTTACCAAGTCCCAGTACAGCAAGTTTTCCTTTTATTATTCTCTCAAAGGAAGATAATCTATAATGTATATTTTAGAAGACAACTGCAGCAAAGGAAAGCTACCGTCCTAAATGAAAAAAAAAAAAAATTACTTCAATAGGACTTTGCAGTCAAAATTCCTTGCTGGTTTAAAGAAGACTGTCTGTATCCAGAAATAATACTGAGTTTGAGAGTTTCCTTCACTGCGTTTCTGTGTTAACTCTGCTAAATAATTAAAGAAAGGAAGAAGAGCAGAACAGATAACTAGGTAATAGCAGGCATAATCACATCCCATTCCTTTAAACCTGGATCTGAGTTCTTTGACTTGCAATTGGTGGTTTTTTTCACTGAGAATCTGTGGCAGGATACATTCCTAGCACTACAACAGATGCTATTAAAGCAGCTTCTTTTCATTACGAAAACAAAGCTGAAGCACTATAACATATGTTGTGTTGATTCATGTCTCAGAAAATATAATTCCATGGAGATATATTTTATAAATGCAATAAGAAAGCAGCTGATTCCTCGGAAAAATGCATTTGACTGCAGCATTAGCCACTTGCATTTTGTACTTGACAAGCACTCAAATGCACTGTGTTTCAATGCATTGCCACAACACCTAAGAATTTTCATTCAGATGCAACACTATTCCTTTCTCTTCATGAATGTCTTAAACGATGCTGCTGGGAAATGGAAAACATTGGTAAACAATTCCTTTTTTTTGGGGAATCTGACCCTGATGTTCAGTTGCTAGCATTCAGACCTTCAGATTGTATGTCTCCTCCTCTGCAAAAGAGAGAGAATATTTCTGCCTCCCCTTCCATCTATGCACCCTTCATTTGTCTTCTGCGCTCATGCAGCATACTGAGGACAGAGGCTGTGCCTTATACGCACAATACCTACACAGTCAGCACCTACACAGCTCCTGCCTGCAGCCTTTAGGTGCTCCTGTGAAAGAGTTTTCCCCACATACCACTAACTGATATTCTTAGTATCCACCTCAGGCAACTGGATGGTGCCAGTGATATTGGGGAGCATTTCCCTCAGAGTACAGAGGATAGAAGCACCTGCAGGCTCCAGATGCTTTCCAGGACTGGTGCAGTGGTCTCAGAAAACTTCTGGTCCCGCCTCTACTGCTGATCCTCTCAACAAATAATATACTGTCCTCATCCAAGTGTCTGAAGAAAAGACTTAACATACCATTTCTGGAATCAGTGTCTGGGAATGTATGTGGCAATTATGTCAAGAATACTGAGAAATACCAATTTCTTTGGCAGTTCTATCAGCTGCACAGAGCTGACTGCAGTAAGTGTTTTTTTCTGACAGTCGACTAGATAAGGTGAATCTGTGGTGAGCTGACAAGTGCCCTAACAAGGTATTTTCTTCCAGATATTTCTTTCTGTCCAGAAACTCACCCACATCACTGACAGCTGGCACCTTCAGCATAAAACGATCAAAACAACAATCCACAATACTGCTGTCTTTATGTCCCAAACCAAAGCTGGTGCATGTGGCTGGAACAGGCTGTGTGAAACAGGAGCAGATTTTGGAGTACTGCATGCTCTTATCTTCCTATTTAGTATATTTTATATTAAAATATATTTTAACAAAATTTAATGGGTGTCCTGTGCCCCCTTTAAAGAGCCAAAAACCATCTCTCAGCTGAAGTAAAAACATTCAGTGAATTGATCCATGATTAATTCCATCCACTCCAGGGGCATTAAACCTGGTTGTAGGGACAGAACAGGGTAGACAAGAGCTGTTTCAGGGGACAGGGAGCCTGTACAGAACAGCTGTTCTACATACTTGCTTGTCTTATTCTCCGCTGAGAACACTGAGAGGAGAACACAAGTTACAATAGTCCAACACAAGACAGGGAGAAGAGTCAAAATATTAGTCTGAAAAAAACTACACAGAAACTCTACTGAAAATTATTTTTTTATGCTGACAAAGAATAAAACTGATCACCTCTCCAGCTCAACTAGAAGCCTCATTTATGATAACAGCCTTAAAACGAAAACTCAAGTAGTTAGATGCAAAAAAGATCTCCTTCAGTTTGTTCAAACTGAATTGTAAAATGCCTCAAGATAAATCCAGATTGCCTCATCTCATAACTCCTGTTGTCTTTTAGCTGCGTTCAATCAGAGGTCAATAAGGTGACTCAAGCCAAGACTCAGCACAGAAGAAAACTCCCAAGAGGATTTTTCCGAGCTGCTGTCTTGCTAGAGATTCAAACAGCCCCTTGGAGCTTATTATTAGAGCAAGCACCCTGATTCCGGCACATTAAAAACCGCTCATCTCTTTTCCCTACAGTTAGGAAATCTGGCAGTCCCATTCGTTGAGATTGCCGCTTCAGTCTTCATTTTGGGGCATGTCTGGTGTCAAGTTGCTTCCTGTTGCAGAATCCAAATGTCCCTGTTGAGTGCTTCTGAGATCAGATCCCAGGAGGCAGCAGTTCTTACCTCTATGGTTATCCACAAACCCACTGATGAAGCTCCAGGGAAACAATTATCACGCGTCACTCTCCACTCCCTATGCTTTCAGACTGCAAATTTCCTTTTCTCTTGAGTGACACAATGTGGTTGGCCACTTTCACAGCGTTAAACAAAGTCATTTGATGGTGAAATTGCTCAGCAACAGAAGAGAGCTTATTTATTGATTGAACTCCCCACAGACATTACCTGATATTGCTGAAGCTTATAGGATCAGTATTTTTGTGTTAGCAAATTGAAGAACATCGAAATTGAAGAACTTTAGAAATTGTAAGTAGGTGCAATGTTATATTTAAAAATGACAATTTTATTTCTTTATGAGAATGGCGTGCAAAGCAGGCAAGCATTTATTCTGCTCTGCTCATTGGGAAGCACCACTGAAATATGCTTTCCAAGGCACCACAGAGAGCAATACAGATACAATGTACTGCCTTACTTTCACCAAAGATCCCCTTTGAATTTCCCGAGCATATTTTTCTAGCTCAATATCCTGCTTCCAGGTGTGTTTGAGGAAAGAATTAAGGACCATCACATTTCCAGATAACGTATCTTAAGAGCTGATCTCATAATGCAAAGGTCAGATGAAACCAAAATACTGTTTAGAGCAGCGCTCTTTCTTTTCAGCTCTGAAGTTATTAGAGGCATTTAGATTGAATTAATTTAAAAAAAAGAAGGAAACTGCTCTTGACTAGCTTAAGGAGTAACATGTGGCATGTAATTTGGATTGCTGAGTGATTTAGACATGTAAGCTGCATTACTCATCCATCTCACTTAAGATATGTAAATTTTGTAATCTTCCATCTGGATTTTCAGACAAACTTTGAGTTGCTTCTTAGTGGTTTGAAGAAGGCTGGAGAAGATGGCTCATCTTAGAATGAACAAAGAAGGGTGAAAGCTGTCCAACTGGAAAAGAAATGAGCATATGACAGAAAGTGACGCTTGGTACAGCAATATATTTTCAATGCATTTTCAATACATTTCCAAATTATTTTTAGTGACAGAATGATTCTTTTACTTCGTTTTCCACAATAAACAATCCCTCTGTATTTAGTCCAGGGTCTGTTTAGAACCAGAGTGGCACACTGGCATACAGCACTCACAAGCTTTGTCTACTCCCGTTGCTCCAGCTACAATATCATCATATGAACACATCCGAGATCATGGGAAAGATCCATTAACAAGCAAATCCAAGACTTTTGTTCTCGGGGTGGGAGGTGGAGGCGGGGGAAGAGGGGATTTTTAAGGGAATTTAAGAGCAAAACCAATACTACCTTTAACTCATCATCCTGCAGTGCCACCACCATTCATTTAAATATGGAATACAGATAATGCCCTGCTGGCTTGCAAAACTAATGGTACCAGTAGTTCAAATCCCTGTGTTTCCATTCACTAACTAGCGCATGGAAGCTATTCCCAGGCACTCACTATCCATTACACAGTGGAGGCCAACCTGTCTAACCAACCAACCAACCAACCAAGAAAACATTAGATCTACTTATCTCAGTAGAGGTGAGAAAAAATTTCCTCTGATAAGGCTGCAGCTAACAAGGTTTGAACAACTGTGAAGTGAAATGAAATGAAATGAAATGAAATGAAGAACTGAAAAAAGCCAACCCAAACCCAAACCCAAACCCCAAATCCAAAAAAACCCAAAAAACCCTAACATTCTTCAGAAAGATATTTACAAACTCTAGGAGCAAATACATGTAAGGCATTTGAGCCATGCTCGTGTGAAATTTATTAGACGGAAAGGACCAAAGTATTTGGAAAACAATTGCAAGAAATTTTTAGCCAAAATAATCTCAGGGAATAGATGCTCCACAGAGATAAAGAGAAGTGCACACAACCACCATTTCTCTTCCCCTGCCTCAAATGAAAGAATAGTGAATAGGAGTGGCAGCTTCTTGAGGCTCATTTTTTTCCCTTGACAAATTTCTCTGGCAGCAGAAGCCCAGAAAGGTTCACCGGAGAATCCTGATAGACCTCATAGGAAGCCTAGGAATACCTGCTACTTGAAGATGGGATTTGGTGTGGGGATTTGTCTCTAGACAGATTATCATGGAGAGTGCCTAGGAGCAGATCATTAAAGGCTTCATGGTAGGTACTGTTCAATAAAGCTCCACAATTGCTTTATAATTCAAAGGATCAAGGGGACAAGCTTGAGCATTAAAATGAAATAAAAATAATGAGGTACTTTTGGTACTAATTGCTCGTTTGGCAGACTGGCTTGCAGTGAGGTGAGATGAGCTTTGTTCAGTTGAACCATCAGCCCAATGTCTTGCCAAGTCCTGGGTAGTGTTTTAAACACATCAGGCGCCTGGAGGCTGCTGAAGCCAGAGAGCCCACGGAGGCTGGGTGTGTGGGGCTGCACACACACCACGAGCCGGGGGCAGCGCCTCGCTGAAGGTCCTGTGACTTCACAGGGGAAGAGGACTGACGCAGACAGGGGGGATGCTAACACAGGCTGCCTTGGGCCAGAAGACCTCGCTTCTGTGGCACAGCGAGACACCTGTCTGAGCCACAGGAATGCTGAAGGCAGCATCAAACTACACCTCTATGCCTTGACTTTAGTATTTCCAATTTCCTTATTGCCTTAAGGAGGGTCTGAAGCGCTACGTGCTCCCCATGGGTGGTGGTGGGATCCCACTCCATATTCAGGCTCCCTTTTGCAGCAGCAGATTCTGGGAGTTCCATGGGGCCAAGAGCACCCTGTAGTGCCAAGCAAATGGCAACTGTTCTCTCTGTCTCCCACCTTCCCCAGTGGGGCTTGGCAGTGCAGGTGGAAAAAGGCACTGCTTTTCACAGGCTGGGGTTTGCATCAAGCATAAGGTGAGAGCTGTGGCATTACCTTATGTGACAGACACGCCTCCAGAGACACGGAAACCAAGATGTTTGATACCAATGAGAGTACCAGACCTGCTGAGACACACAGAAAGTTTGCCCCCGAGGGGGTGCAAGATGAAGAGGATGGAGGTGATTTTGCTTGCCATGCCTGCCCAGAACCATCAGGCTGCAATAGAAGTCAAGACATGCGGTGCTTTGGGCCAGGCAACTGGGGTAACTCCGAACTAAAGGAGATAGAATTTTTGCAGAAAGCATGAACACTGTATCTGTGAAGAAGTGGTGTGGTGGAGTTTGCACTACTGTTGTTTAACAACGAGCTGCCAAACAGAAACCATTTTTCTCGTGGTGTCCCTGGTGACATTTTGGTGTGCAGTGCCTAGAGTCCAGGCAGCAGCAAGGCAGGGCCAGAAGCAAGAAGAGGGACTTTACTCACAGCACAGTTTCTCAAGCCAAGTGGTTCAGAAATTGGTGTCCCCGTACATGCAATAAACATTACCATATCAGAACAAATCCAAAGCTCTTATTCCACAGACCCAGAGCAAATAAACAAAAAAAAAATAAGGAGTTACCAGTGTGAACACTGGGTAACTTGTGTTTGACTTGGCCCCAAAATCATGCTGAGAGATTCTCAACCTGACAGCATCAGCTGTGATTTTTTATTGAGAAAATTTATTCAGCCCTGAAAGTGAGGATCTGGCAATTAACAGGAACAAGATTGTCAACTGTGGTGCATTGTTTAGACATTGTAGAAAATTATGTACACGCCACGTGAAAAAACCATGTATGCTGCTGGTGGCAAAAGGACACTCGAAAGATGTCACCATTAATGTTGTTTCCACGAAATTTCCAGTTTGGGGGCTGACATTTTCATTCCCAGGAAGGCACAAGCTTTGAATAAGCACAGAAGAATGAGATGCAGCAAGCAAAAGTGTGAAGCACCTCCATGCATGAGAATTTAGACAACATATCACTTTCACTTTAATTTATTACAGTTTCCTCATGTTTTTTTAGAGTACGCCCCCCCCTTTTATACAGGATGTAATCTGCTTGAAAACACTGAGTTGCATGATGCCTTGCATATTTACATGAGTAAGTCTATTTTAGCATATGTAAATAGGATAGTTTGACTAGTACTCAATTTTTGGTGCAAAACCTTGCAAGCAACATTTTCAAAAACAGGAATCCAAACACGGGCTTCTGAGACGCATCTATATTGGGTCTATATAAATAAAATTACTAAATTCTAAATATGGCTTTCTAGGTTGAAAAATAGGGTGAAATACTGAGTTGCTGAAAGTAACAGAGCTGCATTAGGAGGGTATGTTCACCTCGATGGAGACCTTCTGAACAGCACCATGCAGCTTCCGGGGTCCACACTAGCCTGGATAACCTTGCACAGCCCTCTAATGCAACTCAAATGCATCCAAAAAGAACTCTACTTGAAAATGTGTCATCTGAGTTAGAAGATCATGTTGGGTTTTACCATGTGTGTTTCAGAACAGTCCCATTTCTCATTGTCCTGAATTTGGCTGGGACAGAGTTACTTTAATCTGTGGTAGCTGGTTCAGTGCTGTGTTTGGGATTCAGTACGAGGATAATGCTGATAACACACTGATGTTTTGACAGTTGCTAAGTAGTGCTTACCCTTAATAGAGGATTTTTCAGCATCTCATGCTCTGTCAGTGAGGAGTGGCACAAAAAGCCAAGAGAAAGCACAGTTTGTACTGCTGTCTCAAACTGGCCAAATGAATATTTCATGTCATAGAACATCATGCCCAGTGCCTAAATTGGGGGAATTACCCAGAAGGAGCCAATCTCTGCTCAGGGATGGGATGGGTATTGGTCAGCGAATGGTGAGCAATTGTATTGTGCATCAGCTTTTTTCTCTTGGGTCCTGTTATTCTCTCTCCCTCTCCTTATAATCATAATTATTAATATTATTAGCATGTTTATAATTATAATTGCATTTTGTTTCAGTTATTAAGTTCTTCTTATCTCAGCCCATGGGGTTTACCTTTCCTTCCCAGTTCTCCTCCCCTCTGGAGGCAGAGAGGAGGTTGTGTGAGAGAGCAGTAATGTGGTGCTTTGTTGCTGGCTGAGATGAAACCGCAACACTTACCGTCGCTGCAGTGGAAATTTAGGAAACGCAAGTGTTTTGTTCTTCAAGGCTTGGCTCATAAGACTACTTTTTGACAAGCTGTGACACTGTTAATGCCCATGGAAGTGCTTACACTATGAGTAACAGCCAGTAGGAATAGTATGGATAATGGTTAACTGCAGAAGAGGCACCCTCTTTATTTAGTCCCTTGTCTGGGCTATTTTCAAACAACTGCTGTTTATTGCATTATTAGGTTCAAAAACTGACTTTCTTTGTTCTCTTTCCAAAAAAGAGAGCAAATCAGGTCTGACATTTGAAGCAGTGTATTTACAGCAGCACAGAGCATGTGTCTCTGGAGCATGGCTGTAACGAAAAACAGAGAACAGCAAAAGCCCTGGTTATGTCTGTCAGTCACGGGAACTGGAGAGCAGGATGGCTTCCTCACCATCCTACTTTTTCTGCTTTTTTTTTGTAAAAACATTTTGAAATGGAATGTTAAAATGGGTTGCTCTTCTTTCAGATCTCGGCCCAAGGAATTTCACATGGAGGTATTAGTGATTGAACATTGCATCCACATTGGATGGGTTTTGTCCCTGTTTCCCCAGGAAGGGAGGAAGCACCAGTTGTCACTGCTTCATTAATTGTTCAATTTCTCCCAGTGGTAAAGGGACAAATTCTAAATTCCAGCTGGCAGAGTTTGCAGGGGTGTATAATTTATGAGGCGTGAGAAACTGGAAAGATAACTACAATCAGTATGAGCATAAGAAAAACATCCAGCTTGCAATCTCTGCCACACAGCGTAGCTGCCCATGCTTAGTTATCACACTGCACATATTTTTTACTTTCCCAAAACCTAATTCTCAAGGTTTTGTTGTTTTGTTTGTGTTTTGGTTTTTGTAAGGACTACATTTTTTTTTTTAGGCTGGAAGGCTTTTCAGGTGAAAGAGGGACAGTCTGGAGAAAACAAGATTGAATAGGTATAAAGAAAAAAAATTATATCTTGCCAAAAACATATCAACACTATTGAATATTGTGGAGGGCGGAGGATATGTGAAAGCAGAGGTAGGATTCTCACACTAGACAGTTCCTTACTGGAAATGGAAATGGTCTGAAGAAAGGCAAGCAAGGCAGGCAGCCTTTCACAAACAAGAGGGGAGAGGAAAGGAAAGCAGAAGTGTAGGGATTGTGGGTACACAGAACTATTGCTATCAGTTTTTAACTTTTCTAACCAAGCTATCTGCATTACTGGCAATATCACCAGAACACAAGCCAGGTGTCTGCAGATTTGCACAGATCTACATACGCTTAGCCATATCTGAACCATTGCGCAAAAGCAGATCGGATGATATAAAAAGGGCAAATAGAAATACATAAATACTTCAGGATTTAAAATAATTTCTTATTCATATGTATCCTTCTGCCTGTGAATTCTGCTTCCTCCCTTCCAGCAGGAAACTTTCACTCTAGTGTCACATCACCCGGAAAAAGTTTCACCTGATGAACAACCTCACAGCCACATCCCTCCCCCTAAGTTAACTATAGTCCCCCAACTTCACTTACTATCTCCTTCAGAAAATCAGGAATTCCAGCCCACTCCTAAAGCAAACCAGCCTTGAGTTCTGTACAGCTTGGCCAGATATGAACACAGACAACATTAGTTTCTTAGTTGTGTTATATGTTTCCAATTACTTTCTTAAATAAGAAGCATCTGGTTTAAACAGCACAAAGCACTGGTGCCAGCACTGCTAAGAGGGCTTTGGCAGAGACGATGTTCTCTGTTCTTGGAGGTGTCGTGGGCTGCAGACAAGAATTTATGTTGTCATGTAAAGAGCTCTAGCCTGGCACACAGTCTGTTTGTGCAATTCTCTGTTACATACTTTCATTTATGCAGAACTTTTTTCTGGGATGGAAGAACTGAGTAAAAGATGAAGCAGACTTCAGCTCAGCATCTCCAGTGTGTGTGCACAACTGAGAGGTGATACCTTCATCTCTGCAGCTGCATGTCCTCAGAGCTAACTTCACCCGAGACGATACCCTTCCCAAATGAATGTGGGATGGTTGGGAGAAAATGCTGTTGAAGGGGCCACAGGGCCAGAGCTTAGGGTAGACCTCACTCGCCATCATCAGAGTCGAAGCACTCTCACAGACAACGAAGATTTGATTCCATCTCCACCACCTCTTGTGGAATAATATGAAAATTCATTTAGCTTGACTCAATGCATTTTTTATGTGCGTCTGAATTTCACCCTTAAGTAAGAATAATGTTCATAAGTCTTTCCCATTAAAGCTATATACATAGCTCTAGAACATAAAAGATACACTCAGAAGGGAGTCTGAAGGTAGATTTATTAGACTACCAGTCCTGCTGGAACCATTTCTAATTGGTGTGGCAGGCTTAGGTTTCCAGATTGTAGTCCATGCATTATTCCTCTGTACTGTACTGGGGTAGCAGGCAGGGTGGTAGCACACAGAATTATTTATCAGGATGAATATAATCAAGACTTGAAGTGAAAAGTGCAAGAAAGGAAAATAAATACCCAACAGATCAATATGGACTAGGATTGTTATTTACTGAAAAGATAGGAGAATTTACATATGAAAAAGCATGACAGAAAAAATTACATTTTCCCAGTGCAAGTAATAGTTTTAGCTGATCTGCTGTCAGAAAATGTTTCCTAAACTAGTTTTATTTAAGGCATCTCTGAAATGGTGAACTGTCTAGCAATCAAGGAATTTCATTAGTTAATTTACCTTGATTAGCATGGTACTTTTCAAAAAGTGCTAATCAAGTTTAACTTCCAGCAAACTGGAAACACCGCATAAATTGCTGTTACTGTCTTAAACTGCTGATCAGTTCTGGAAATCTAAATCAGTGCGCATTTTTATACTATTCTTTTTCAGTCATTGTCTGGAATGTCTTTCTTGACCTTGAACTGTGAGAGAAGAATTTCGGTGTAAAATAGAGAAAAAGATGCCATGCTTCAGGATTGTAATTTTTAGTTAAAATATGAATATGTAAGAGATATGAAGAGCAAAAATGCTTTTAGTAAGTAAGGTGCTCATAAGGTGACGTTTTTTTCCATCCAAAGGGCATCCTTACGAGTTAGGATACAATGTTCTTTAATCACACAGTGCAAACTGCTGGGTATGTTATGGTAACAGGTTTACTGAAAAGTTGCAGCCAAAAAAATTCTTGCTATGCAATCCTCATGTTTTGTAAGCATAGAAGTATCCAGAGAACACCATGAGATAATTGATAGTGCAACCACATAGGAATTTTCTATGCACCTCTTTCAATTTCCATGCTGTCACAAATAAGCTGATCGTAGGTCTTTAGGAGTATAACTGTGTCTGAAAATGATGAATTTGCAAATATTAAAGGCATAGACGCTTTTCAGCAACCAAATCTAATCATCAGCCATCTGGAGCTTCTTCCACTTAGACATATACTAGAAGAATAGAGAGACCTGCTCTCTTCTGTAAAGAAGAAAAGTCCCACTCCTAAATTCATTGATGCATTCTATTGTACTATACCTACACATACTTTCTTTCTCTGTTTTTTTCTAAAAGAAACATACAAAACAAGTTAGCAGAAGGCAGGACATCACAGATACTGATTTGGTAAAAAAAATCGTTTAAACGGGAAAGAGAATGCTACAAGACAAATCTGCGAAAAAATGGCACACAGCCTGGTGCAATGTGCAACAGCAGCAGAGTAGTGCTGGCTTCCCCCAGAAGACAATGGTGCATGAAAATATCTTCTGATTTATCAAGCAGCAAGTTAAGTAGGGCAGCCAGAGGCCAGACAGTTGTGCCCAATCTCCCCCAAATGGCACCCAGTAAGGAATAGATTGTGTTAAAACTGCTTATATTTACATAGATGCCTACACTGGTATATAAGTTTTCCTGTTCTTCCTAGACAGCTCATGGAAAAATTCAGAATATCCTTTTTAGGCTATATTGGGTTTTTTTTCAGGAGCAATCCTCATTTGACTGCATGTAGAGGCCAGAAAGTCACCTCGGATAGGAGCTTTTACTTATGTGATGTGCAGACTTCTCCCCTGAAAGGTCCAGTGTTTTTTGAGCACTATTTGGATCCTTCCTTGGATCTGTCTTGGCTTGTGGCCCTGTGTGCCAGTGCTGCACATTTGGGGCCTGTGTACTGGGGAGCATTTCCAAGATATTCCCATTGCTCTCAGCCATGGTGTCCCAGTAAAGTATGTTCAACTCCATTTCCTCAGACACTGGTTCATATGTAACCTACCTGATTTTCTCAGCATCCTTACTCAATAAAGAAGTTCCTATTAATTTCTGTTTGGCTGGCCAGAGAGAGTCTGAGCTGTCTGTGCCACTTCTACTTACTGGAGACATACACAGCCTAAGAAAATGCAAAGTGGAAAGCTTTCTTCTGATGCTATTTTTGTGCTCTTTTCCTTCCAGTCATGAGCTATTTTCCTTGCACAATCTGGATCCTCAGTTTGAGTTCCATTGTAGCTTGGACAGCAGAAGGCATAAGAACTTATGGATCCGTCGCATTCATCAAAACACAAAAGGAATTGTGTGTCCTTCATTTATTATAAGCAATGTGATTTGCAACTTCCCAGACATTGAGAAAGGCTGAGAAAATATAGTTTAGAAGACAATGGTTGTGTCCCAGAATAATCATCATTAGGAGAGCTCAGTTGTTTGTCAGTTACTGGTATAGTACATGTGCAAAAAATGATGGCAATCCAAAATTTCAGAATGCTGTTAATAAATGTTTGATGCTCAGAAAGTGAAAGTAAACATGCTAATAAGTTTTCCTGCAAAGGATGACACACTCCTATCAGACAAATGGCAGGGCTCATTGATGCTTCAGGATCTGAACGATCAATGCTGAAGGCAACCACACAGTCTCAGTGGTGACCCTAATGGCTCAAAATGCTACTGCATGATGCTCCATTTGGTGAGAAAAATTAGGTGGAATCACGCTGGTCTTTGATGCGAGCCCATGTATTTAGCTCACAAAATCCTGCTTCCTTCAGAAAAGCAGAAGTAGAACACACCGAAATGTGACCAAATTCCCAAGATTTTCTCATCTACCATTCAGTCCAAAGTACCTCCCATCATGCCTGTCCCTTAGGTGATGCTCTCAGTACCTGCCCCTGCTGGGTCTTGTGCATCCTTCCAACTTCTCATTGCCTCCTACCACGAACATGCAAAACTGTGACCAGCCAAAACCAGCTCATCCACCATGTGCCTTGCACGTCCCTTCATTTTGGGTAGTTGTTGAATGCCTACATAGAGAGTTGAGGTCACTTTTCTTCATAAAGGACAGTTACCTGGGTTTTATGCTTAGCTTAAGCCAAGGCCATCGGCTTCCTCATCCCATTCCATTTCAGTGGAGAGGTGGGATTCATCTTGCTTCTATCTCAGCTCAGAACATTTTTAGGTTGCAAATCATCTGACTATTCAGATGTCTAAATTGGGATGAGATGACTTATAGGCTACAATTTTTACCACGGGAACTTTGGGTGACCTGGTTAGACATAAACAGCTGTGCTCTAAGCATCTGAATTTGGCCAGAGTAAATCACTCAGTGACAGTGTGAGGAGACTGCTTCAGACTGAGGTAAAACACAGAGCTAACACAGGGTAACCCAGGCTATAGGCAGGCCATCAGCTCTGAGGAAATACTGAACTTTGAAGATATACCATCACCGTTATGCCAAGCAATTGGAGGCTTGAAGAGATGCCCTGAAAGCTGGTAAACATGGGTTCTGTCAGGAAGTGGATGTGTGAAGAAATGCATGTCTGGGACAAACACTGACTCCTGAAATGCTCTGCTCTGCTCATGGACAGTGATTATGAGACTCAGTGCATTCCTTTCTCTCAACAGCATGATGAAAATTATATCCAATGATGTAAAATTAAATCCAAGTTGATCATCATTAGGCTATTGGTCACAGCAGCAAAAATATAAGCATTGTGTGTATTTGAAAGATGGAACAGAGGAAAAGAAAATAGAAATGAGAAATTAAACTGAACTGAGGGAGGTTGAAAAATGAGAGAATTTACAGAAGACTGAATGGGAGGAGACAGGAATTCAAGGAAAAGGGCATTAAAGTAGCAAGAGGGTACAACCAATACAAAAGTTGTCATACCTCACCTGTGCCACTGCCTTGGACACCTAGCATCCTGTTTCTTCTACAAACTAGGATTAGGTGCTTCAGAGGATGGTGCATGAAATCCATCTATTGAAAACCTGTGATATAATCAGCCCATCAAGGACATCTCCTCTTAAAAGAGATTATTTGAAGTCTTGAAGCATGAAAGATGGGGGAAAACTGAGGTGAAAATAAACATATAAGGTGGAGATAATTGAGGGAGTGAGGAAAAGAACAAACTGGGATATAAAAGGAGCCCGGAAGATCATAATTCATTTTCCCCTGGTGCTGTACTCAAGAGATGATCCAACGCATAGTCTTCATGTTCAGCTCCTGTACAATATGCAGGAGAGCACATTACCTTTTATGAGAATGTTTTATATAGTTTTATGTAGCACTTGTCAACGTTGTAGGATTTCCAAGTTACCAGGTTTGGTTCTCCTTGTAATTCGATTTTTTTAAACAAATCTAGGTCTTTTTGAACCCAAATGACTCTATGATTCACTCCTTAATCCTCAAAAGATTTTTTTTAAATATTGTCCCTGTCCCTTTCTTATATCTTCTCTGCTTATTGAAACTAATCTGAAATACATTAATTTGACTATACTGGAGTTGCTCATTGCCCTTTAAAGCTCTTATTTCAAACCTGTAATTTGCACAATTTATATTACATACTGACTCTGGTATCTGCTGTCAGGGCAGGAAACTTTCTCAGCTGATATGCACTATGTATAGACAGCTGTCAAACAACCCCATCATGAGCAGCTCTTGCCCCAAGGCAGTTCCAGGAGGAGTCTTAGCCCAGGCAACCCTAAGCTTCCCCAATGCTTTGTCATAGAGAAGGAGCCTGTTCAGGGCTATGCCTCTCCAGGGAGCAAAGCAGATGCTGCACTTCGTGCTTACTTAGCCAGCACTGCTCATGGTACCTGAAATAAGATACGTGGAGCTCAGAGAGACCGCAGGAACAGCGTTATCCAAGTATTTTTACCTTAGCAATTCAAAACAATGCAAAACACAGCAGCCCCTGAAGAGTAATTTCTTCCAGATGAATTCCTCTCATGATGGCCCTAGCGCCAGGATATAAGAAGTGACAACCAGACCAGGCCTTATGCACCTCTGCATGCCAGATATTTCTTGAGAAGGAGGGGACGGGAAGCTGCTGCCTAACAGCATCCAGCTTGTGCAGAGAGAAGGGAGCATATTTGAATGGTTTAGTACAAATACATCAGCTCCTGGCAGGATATTGAAACTGATCAGTGGGCCCTGTGATCAGCATATCAGAGCTGACTGATGTGCCAGTAGTGTCAGCCTGTTGTCAGGGATAATTTTTTTTTTGTTTATGGTTGTCACTTCAGCTGGTGATTAGATATAAGACCTACTAAATTTACAGCATTGTTATCTTGCTGTGGACATAAGCTTTGAAACACGCCTAGGACAAAAAATATTATTACACTGGGGGAAATAGCTCCTATATACATCCTAAATGGCCCAGATTGCTTCAGTTTCTACACTGTAATTTGCTTATCCTGTAGTACAAACTTTACTTTCAGGGCAGTAACGGGAATATATCAAGGAATCCTATTCAAGGAAGCATGCAATTCTCTCATATTCAGAGAAATAAAATCCTCTAAAGACAAAGTAAAAAAGAGAGCTAGAAAAATTTCCCATGTTACCACAGCAGACTGCCCCTTTACATTGTTGATTTAATTGGCGTGCTTCTTTTCATATTGTGTTAGTGTTTCAATTTCTGCCCCTCCTTGAGTTTAGCTTCTGGGATTTTGCCATTTATAATCCAGTGCTCTGCTTCTCTGCTCCTAGTCTCGTGTTGCTTACTTTGCCCAAGCCTGTAAAACCAGATGTCCATCTTGCCATGACAAATTTGCTCAGGGTCAGCAGGGTAAAAAGTCTGACAGAGGAATCATAAAGAAAAACAAATGCACAAAGACATGAACACAGTTTCTCCTCAAGCACAGCTAAGTCAGGTCTAGGCTCAGTCTATGTTTAAGGCGTAGCTACCACTGTTTGTGCTTTGGGGAGGGAAGTGAAGTAGTACTGGAGGAATTTGAATAGGCTGTACAGGAAACACACTTGTTTGTCACGCACGTGGTAGATCCCTTGTCACATGAATGTCTGAGACTAACAGATTGCTTTTTCTCTGAGATTCAGATTAGAAATTCTTGGCAAATGAAATAAAGGAATGAATGTTTTCTAAAAATATTCAATTTGTTTTTTCTGTGATAAACAAAGTTATGTGGACCTAAATTACCAGCAATATGTTTCATATTTTCAGTTCTGACTGCTATGTGTATCTCATCAATTGATACCTTTATTCATAGGACACAAAAAATAAAAGTGCAAGAGTAGCATTTTTCAGAAGATGAAAAAAAGAGGATGGTGTTTCTAGAAAATAGGTTTGTCCTTTGTACAAAGAAGTGGGAGAGCTGGGGGACAGAATAAAGGACGCTGTGAACAGACTCTTCCTCCTAAAGTGAGTTGTGAACATTTTTGTCTGGTTTAAGGCGAACACTGCTGATGCCTTAGCCTCTCATGAACTAGAGAAGAAAGGTGCTTTTGCAGAACAGGTGATAAGCTAGGACACAATCCCACCCCCCAGTCAGTCCTTGACAGACAGGTTTCCTGTGCGATACTGAACGCGTCGCTCTGGGACTCACCCCAGCTGCCTTCAGCCTCATAAAGTTAGTCATCTCCCTTAAACGACTTAAAAGGAGAGATATGGGCATGTCCAGTAAGTAATTAATTCCACTGATCTGAGAAACCTCCTAAAGTCAGGATGATCTGCCCAGCAGACAATTTGGCAGCTGCAGCCTGGCATCCGGCCACCCCCCCTGTGCTCTGTCTGCTCTGGCGGGCAGCTGTCCAGCGCTCCATCCTGCCTGGGACAGGGCGATCTGCTCGGGCTGGCAGCTCCTCAGGACAGGCTCTGTGTCATGCAGCCCGCTCACAGAGCGTCGGGTGGGACAGTGCCCTGGATGTGCTGTGAGGCTGCTCAGCAATTCTGTAGTAATGAGTGAATAATAGCAGCACAGTGTTGCTTCAGGCTTAGTAAAATTCAAGTTTTATAGCAGGAGGCGTCTCAATGCAGAGAACTACAGAGTGTGAACAGCCATTCTAACAGTGCATCCTCTGTTGTTTTGTGTCTCAGCTTCTGACATTTACAAATCCAGTGATAATAAAATGAGGAAAACTGGCCCCACAAAGTGAAATATGCATTGCCCTCTGTCTTTTTTTGCATTTCATGCTTGGGAGCTCAGTGTAATGAATCTGACAAGGTAAAGCGTTCCAGATCTCTGTTGTGCTGGTTTCTCCAGTAATTCTGATAGCATCCATGAAAGCGCACCAGGAGTACCATGTGCCTGAGCGCATCCAGAGGGCTTTCATGGTTTGTTCAATCACACTGAAAGGTCCCACAGGAGTGGTTTAATTAAACAGAAATGTATCTTTTCGTTTAATTGCTTCCGTTCCCTACATGCACTTTACCCCTGCCGCTGAACCTTGTGAACACTTAAGCCAGGAAAAGGCTGGTTTGAGACAAGAGGTGTGTTTCCAGGAGCGTGGCTAACCCACAGCACCCCATCTGAGGGACAGTGGCCAGTGGAGGCTGCCACGTGTCATCCGTGCTCTCGTACTTATAACCACATGCACATTCCCAGCTTGTCCCAGGAGCACAGAAAACCCTGCTCTCGGCAAACACGATGGTGGTGGCTTCAGCCAGCGTCCCTCAGCAGCTGGGGCGGGGAGAGGAGCACTGGCACGGCAGTGGGTGGTAAAGGCTCAGCTGGCAATCAGAGTGGACAGACCACTCCTGCTTGAGAGAACATCTCCAAGGACACCAGGGTGATTCTCAGAGCACAGCCTTAGCCTCTGCCTAGTCTTCCTGTGTGTCCTTAGATAAAGTTCACCCCATATCCCCACCTGCAAAAGAGGATGACATCATTTTATTTCTTCCTTTCCTGCCTCTTTTCTCTGTCTGCCTCAGTGGACCATCCTCCTCCCATGGTTTATCAGGTGCAGTGCAGCACTGGTGGGGTCACCACTGAAATGGAGAGAATTGTGGTTTGTTAGAGGCCCTGTGATTTAACTGGTCCCTACTTTCAGGGGTCAGAATCACCAAAACCCTACTCCCATCTCTCCTACAGACTGATGTGGAGCAAACGCAGTTGGCTTTCTGATCTGACACAGATTACAAGCCAGGTGGCTTTGGCAGGCTCAGCCTAACCCCTCGTGGGATCTCCTCTCAGGAAAGTCACAACAGCGCACGGTTTGGCTCTATCTGTAGTAATGGTACTCGACACTTAGAAAACCCAAGGCACCAGAGCAGCGGTAGGTTTTCAGATCAGGCTACTCCAGTGGCATACTGAGGGGAAATTCTCTCTGCTTCTCTATGCCTAATTCTTGTTAGCACTGCCCACTTTTCACAGGCAAAACCAAGGCACACAAACTAGGCTGAGAAGAAGTGTTTGCCACTATCACAGAGGAAGATTTCTGATCCAAATCATTGTTCTTGAGCTGGCCTTGAAATTTTGAAACCCTTCTCATATAAGTTGACGTTCACCCCATTTATTTCCTGCCTCCGTTCTTAAAGAAATTAAATTTTACAGAAATAAAAGAAGCACATTGAGAATGGATGCACGTTTCATTTACTCTAATTATGCACAGTGAAAAGTTTCCATTTCAACAAACCTCATTGATATTCTGCTGCGAACTTGACTGGGGGAAAAAAAAGCACTAAAGGAGATTTTACCAGTCAATTAACTTTAACTAAAAAAAAACCCTTTTGTGGATTTAAGAATATTTCATTCTTCACTTTAATTTCCTTCCCCTCTCACTATGACTGCTGTAATGATAAAACATCTCCCTGGATCACCCTGAGATTCTGCAAGGGTTGTAGTACCTAATAGTCTGATACAGGAGCTAGTGTTATTTTATGGATTAATTCCAAATAGCAGGATATCGTGTGTCAATATTGCACTGGGCTTTGTGTTGTATGTGAACAGGCCACCTCTTAGGCCTCTGGGAGAAATACTTATTTCTCTCACATATGTGGTTAAATCTTTCAATATTTCATGACCTCTGTCACTAATGCACTTAGACTCTACATGATCTTTACAAACAGTGTTCATAAAACTTACATATACAGGGATTTAATAGATCTGAGAGCAAGCTCAAGAATCATAATGCGAAACAATGAATAATTTATTAGAAAATATAGAAAACCTCAAAGAGAAAATGAGACAAGAGTATTTTTTACTCACAAACCATATGAACATTGTTCTCTCAGAGGCAGAAACTTAAATTCTGCTAAGATTTTCTTTATCACTATCAGTAATACATAAATTGAAAATAACAAAAGTATATTTTTGCAAGTGTTAGTGTCTTTGCTTCCTTCTCAAGCGAGGAAGAAAAGAGTCTGAACTAAGCCTACTGTAGTAATCGGCTGTGCCATGACAAATATAGTGTTGTCGTCACTTTCTGCTTTCCCAAATATGAAAAATTCTTGATTTAAAATTTTTAATTTGTATCAGTGGCTTAAAGAGGATAAACACTAATAGTATTTTATTGCTTAAGACTCTAAACATTAGAACTACAAAATTAAAATGACACCAGAAAACATGGTAATACTGTAAAATAGAGAGAGTAATGCAATGATTTGAACTTGGTCCTTGTATATATAATCATCATCCTCTGAAATTTTTAATCTGCAGTCCTGATTAAAAAACTGGACAGAACTTCCCTCAAAATATTCACAAAGATGTGTGAATTGTGCGAGTACAAATCTGAGATGAGTTGGGGAAAATTGTCTCTAATATCAGTCGATGTTCATTCTTCTGAGCTACAGTGTGCCGTCAAACTCCTCTTTCTGTTCAGCACAGGCTGAAGTCAGCCTCCCCAGTGTGCTCTGAGCCAGCAGCGAGTTCACACCATCCTCACCTGTCCTGCAGCAAGCAGAACTCCAGGGTGTGCTCCATGCTGAATTGGAATACTTTCATCTGCATTCCTCATTAAGTTAGGAACATTTCTCTGCCAGGTGGCAGTCTATTGTCATGTGTCTGTGTTGTCACAATGTTAATTTTTTTACTAGTTGCATTGACTAAGAATCGCTTTTTCTTCCTTTTTGAATTTTTTTTTTTTTTTTTAAATGTCTTCTGCTTCTGAAATAGGGTAACAACTGATCTCTTCAGACCCTGGTATCCCAATATTAGATATGATCTGGTACATCAGCCAAGGCTTCCCCTGACAGACAGCTTTAGACCTGGGTTGCTTTATGTCTATTCCTTTCCTGCAGGAATGCAAGTTGCCCAAAATCCCCACAGCATCACCTCCTCCTTCACCAGGCCACGGACTCCAAGGAGGCATCCAGACAGATTTTGCTGCAGATTTCACAGGTCAATATTGCAATACTCAAAGCACAAGCCTTGCAAGCTCAGAAAAGACATGTTTGCATGCTTTCCAAAGAGGACACCACTATCTAGTCTTGCCCTGAATCCAGAATTGTTATTTGATGTTTTTTGAGCTGGAATGCAATAGTACAGTACTGTAAATTGCCACCGTTACTAAGGCAGCTACTAAAATATTCCACACTGTAATATACAAATTTGTCATGTTTCCCCTCACATCCAACAAAGGATGGAGATTGTCCTTGGCCCTCCTTTTGTTTGCTGATGTGTTTGTTAATGAATGAGAAAAAGTGATAAGAAACAAGTGTGGCAGGGGGTAAAAGAGCAACAAAATAAATACTACCAGATCAACTGATGGAAAACATGAAGTGAAACAGGGAAAGCCATTATGGCCAAGGGTAGGACAGAAGACAACTTTTAAGAATCTCTGCACTACTTCTTTGTGCCAAACAAAAAACCACCCTTCTGTTGCATAGAAGAGCGTGGCATTTGAAGCAAGAGGAGTTTCATACGGTAAAGCTGTGTGACATTTGTCAGTTAAAATTTTTCGAGGGCCAGAAATGCAGATTTTTTTCTGAAAGTTTTAATTAATTCATTTCCTTTTCAGTGAATTGCTCTTTTCCACTGAAATAAAATAAGAGAAAAAAAAATATGCTCTGTTATGACATTTCCCAAGTGAAATTATTAAATTTTTGAATCACGATTTTCAATTTGAATTTCCCTTTCTCTTCCCTCTTTCTGGGAGGAGGAAGGGAAGTGCATATATTTCAAAATTGCTGCAGCTGGAAAGAGCTGTTTCAAGTACAGTGGAATACATTACTTTAATAATTTAAAAAATAAATGAGAAACTGTTATTCAACTCAGTACACTTTTTTAAACACAAATTTGTTTTTGATTTGTTCTGAGTTTATTTTTATTTCTCTCTGGAACTGCCAACAACACTGTCAAGAAGACTGTATATTATTAATGCACTACAAAACGCTCTTGGAACAGAACTCCAGAGGCTTTGTGTGAACCTTCTGCAAATGGGAAACAAGAGTCAACAAAAACATTTACAATGACAATGCCCCAAATTATTTTGACTCCACAGTCACTGTAACCTGATAACATGTTTAGGATTAAAGAAAACATCCAGCTTTGCTGCACCCCATGAATAGCAGCACAAACCACTTGCTGCCCTGCAACTAAGTATTTTTCCTTGTGTTTCATTCCTGAAAAAGGGACAAATGAGCCCCTGGACTTCATGAGGTTTTTTCTTTCTAAGATGAGAAACATAATTTTATGATTGTGACCATGTTGTGTTCAAAGTGGAAAGCTTTGCTACGTGACAGCAGTCATCCAAGCAGTATCTGAAGTCCTGAATATGAGCAAAGAATAGTTATAGCAACATGTTGTGCACTGCAACAGTAAGGGCATGTCAGCATTTCGGTGTAAAATCTGTGGACCAAATCCTGATGGCATCGCGGAGGAGCTCAATGCTTTTGTCCTCAATGAAATGCTGACTCTGAATTTTATACCCTTGACTTCCTAGATTGGAAATTAAGGAATGATTTCCAGATTCAGATTTTTGTGCTTATTACTCATTCTGAACTTTAGTTAAGACATTTGTTTTGAAGTATCTTAAAAAGCAGAGTACGTTTCTCTCTAGTCACACATCACTCCCACTGAAAAAAAAAGATTTTGGATTCACACAGGTTTCCTTGGCCTTTTTAGATGGGCACTTCCAGGAGAGAAGTGTCAGCAGGATTTATTCTGTAATTAAAAACATTAATTTATTTGTGGCATATACTAGTAGCTCTAAGGTAAATGTAAGAATTAAAAACCGAAACAAATAAACAAACAACACCACCAGTCAAAAAAAGAAACGAACAAAAAAATGCATAGACATGATTGAAGTGAAAGGAGAAGAGAGGTGAGAGGAGTTGAAGGGAGGGGAGTGGAAAGAATTAGCAACAAACTAACAAAAATAATTGTAAAATATTTTTTAAACACAGAAGATGAAGTTAATTACATCTCAGTAACCTGCCCCCGAGTATGTCTGGAACCCAATACATGAAGTAGAGGAGTAGGGAAAGCACATGCCATGCTCTGCACAAGCGCTCTATCGACTCCCAGACACTTGAGGCTCTAGGACTTCTGGAGTGAGTCACATTTTCTGTTTGACCATATCCCTTAATGGATTTCTGCTCCAGCTATATTTTCCCCTTGAAACCATGCAAAACTTTGGAGTCTGAAAACCACTCTTTCAAGAAGAGTCCCAGATTAACCACCCCTATTTAAAGAAATTTTTGCTCCATTTGAACTCCTTTCCCAATGACTTCATTCAATGCCCCTAATACAGGAGTGTAAATACTTGGAAGTAGTAGGTGACAATCCCTGTTTAATTGTGTCATGTTGTTTCATGCCATCAGAGACTGAAACTCCGATTTTAGTTCTCAAGTATGTAGCTGTTTATTTTGAATTTAATACTTTTCAATACACCGATGATTTGCAAAGCTGGTGAGGTCTTGCAGCACCTATGGACTTCTTTGCAGCATGGGTACCCTGCAAGTTGGAAAAATTTGGCTTGTGGTAACACATGAAGATGTCTGATCCATAATGCCAAGAATATTTTACGAGACCATTGCAGGGATAGATTCTGGATGAATTCTACAGAACGGTGTGAAAATTCTGTTTGTGTCTAAATAGGTTCACCAATAATGTGTTGCAGAATCAATAGATCCCAGTTAACCATAATCCTGTATAACAATGGGGTTTATATGATTGTAAGTACAATAGAAAACCTGAAGGAGGGAGATCTGAAGGATCAAGAAAATAACACATCCCAAAGAGTTAAAATAATAAAGGGCTAGAAAAAACTCCACAAAAACTGGGAAAATTCAGAGTTATACCTACATTTCCTTTCTTAAGTCATCCTATTTCTCTTCAGAATTTCAGAAGTCTTTCAAAATTGATAGCTTAACTTGCAATTACTGCCTCATACTACATTCAGCCAGGTAAGGTAATGCAGCACCACACAGAGGTTTACTTGTGTGTAGAGATCAAGTCAGACCTTCGGCAGCACTCTAACACAACTTTCCAGGGGTTTTTGACATGCAAGTAGTCAGCCTTGTGTGGGCAGATGACAGTACAGCCATGTAAATCAGCATTCCCTAGAGAAGGGCAGGGTCAGAGTCAAGAGCTATCTTTTGACTTGATGCAATTGTTCTCAATATTGAGAGATCATTTGAGCTGAAGGTTGAAGCCCTATCAAACCCTCATTTCCAAAGGCCTGCTTCAACTGAACATAGCCTTAGTAGCCTTAACTAGCACCACCAGATCACTGAGAAGCCACTGAACATTGGCAAATTAATTCTACTGTGTGCAAATGCTTCATTTTCCAACACACAACTTTCCAGCATTCTCTATTGGGGTCTGACCTACTTTAGAAAAAATACTGATAAAGCGTCAGGGAAAGTATAATTACTGGATGAGGGGCCTACCAGGGAGGGTAGCCCTGCTAAGTGTGTTTGTGCCCAAGACAAGATTAGCTGAATCTTACGAGGTGTAGATTTAAATATTTTACAGATCATTCTCTTTGCCTCTCTTCCTCTTTTTTTTTCTCCCCCTCTTCCCAGAGAGGAGAAACTACCAATTATTGTCTAAACTCAAGTTTTTCAACTGAAAGCTATTCACCTCTCCTTAGAATCTCACCCAAGGTCCTGCTGCAGGTTTTAACTTGTGGAGAGCTCTTGCCTGATAGGATTTTTGCTGGTCAGAATTTAAGGAGGACATTCAACCAGGACAAAATTACATTATAAGAATTTTCATTGAGAAATGTGCCTGGCAAACATACTGACCCAAAAGGACCGTGTTGTGCTTTCAGGCCTTTAAATGGACACCTAAATGAGTTCAGTAGAATAAATCCTATTTCCATAGGTGATGGAAGACAGTCCTTGAGATGCCACTGGGACTGCTCTGGAGAGGAAGCATGTGTTGTTTTTGGTTGCTTTGGCTATAAGCAAATTGTACACTCCCAGAGCCCAGTAAAGTCAGAGATCAGTACTTCCAGAAAAAGATGTAAAAGGGAAAATACATGATTATAATAATGTGGAAAAAAAGGGGATATAAAGAGTTCAGAGAAGAAAATAACAAGTGTTTGGTGACAAGATGAAGAGAAAGAGCTATGTAGCTATGTGAGGTATGAGCAGGAAAGGAGTCCAGATGAAACTAGAAATTGTGGATCAGGGAGAAAAAAGTCATGGAGGAGAGAACAGAAAATTATTCAGAATAGCATGAGGGAAAGTAGAAGTAACAAGAAAAGGTAAGTTTCCATATATAAGGTAAGTTTACTTGAGAAGAGCAAAAAATCATAAGAAATCTTGTGGGACTGGAGACATCCAATTACCAAGACCTTTAAAAGGCAGGTACTTTGCATCCTTGTATAAATAAAAAATCCTTTGATGTTGAAATCTGTGTTAAAAATTATGCCTTTTTGTTTCTCTCTTTTTTTTTTTTTCTTAATTTCATTTTGAATGTACAGGGTATTATCCATTAAACCACGTATTTTCTTAACTGTCAGAACTAAATACAAGCACAAGACTACACAGACCAAGAAATGCAGTACAGAGCAATCCAGTGTTCCATAGTAGTTTTTGTGGGTAATCTCTTTTATTTACCCAGGTGAGATTAGCTGCCTGTGAAAATGTTTATCTTCATTAAAATGCAGATATATTCACCACTACAGTTAGTACAGAAGTAGCCCATAAACATATATTCATGCAACCATGCATAAACTTTACAAAGTTTTCACTGGCAAATGTTTGCTGGAGCTGCTGTGTTACTGTTCAAACCTGTTACTTTTGCCATTTCCCAAAGTCAACATTCAGGTATCTGCCTTCTTGATGACAATGGATTAATTAGCTCCTCAGAGAGTCAAAACAAACAAGCCCCAAAAAAGCAAGAAAGAAAGCAAGAAAGAAAGAAAGAGAGAGAAAGAGAGAGAGAAAGAAAGAAAGAAAAAGAGAGAGAAAGAGAGAGAAAGAGAGAGAGAAAGAAAGAGAAAGAAAGAAAGAAAGAAAGAAAGAAAGAAAGAAAGAAAGAAAGAAAGAGAGAAAGAAGTGTTTGATTTAGTGTGCTAGCAACAACTAAACAATTAAAGGAAGACGATGAATTTTCCCTAATTAGCTTAACTGTATTCTGTGTGGTGAATCTATGAGGGAGAAGGCATTACAGGACATATCTAAATAAATACTTTGCACTCCTGATGTGAGGACACACTTAAATTTTTATTTTCTCCTAATTTAGCGTACTTTTTCATCTCCATGTTAGGTGTGACAGTTTTAATCACTATAAGTCTTAGAAAAACATGGTAGACTATTCTTAGTTATCACTAGAATAAACCAATAATGAGTTTTGTCTATGTACAGAAATTGTACAATGCTTGTACCGCGTTTTTAATTTGATAACCACCGTTCTCTCTGTCCCAAAGAGAATGATGACAAGACACATCTTTTGAGGTTATTTTTTATCTGTTGCAGGAATCAGCTAGAGTCTGAGGCAGGGATTTGATTTTGTTTGTGATGGTGTTGTTATTAAAACAGCAGGTTTACTTACAGAGTGCTAAACATTAAACTATTGCTATGCAGCAGTATTTTAGGAGACTGAGAAATTAGGAGGTGACATTTAAAAAAGCATTTCTCAATGTCATTCTTAGTTGGATGTCGAGAATTAGAAAGGAACTTGCCATTATTTCCTTGATATGTGACTAATGGCAAGAGTTGCTGAAGCTGGTTCTTGTTTACAAACGTGTACTTGCATGTAGCAGCTTTGCTAAAAACATTTTGTGATTTGGAATTATGATGACAGTTGAAGCACAAAGGTAGAATTCAGGTCTCCTTCGAAGGCTAGACACTTACATGGAGGTTTTCACAAAGATACAGAGAGAGCTGAGTCTTTGAAGTACTGTTCAAACTTCTAAATCTTCAGGGTCTTACCATGGTTATCTACATCATGCCCATTGAGATCACATTCCCCTGGAGAACTGCAGGGAATGTCTCTGCTCCCTTTGTCTCATCTGTACTTCTACTGTCAATGTAAGAGTCTGCAGTTCTTTTTAACTGGAGATGCTTCTAGGTCTCCCTTCCATGCCAACACTTGAATGCAAAGTACTGCTGATATTATAAAGATCAACATCTTATTCTAGTGATAACTCCACACTTACAGAAGTGGGAGGTTGAGAATTATTTTAGATGCTTTATATCTGGCTTGAAGCATAACGTTAGCTTCCATTTGTACTAACATGCAAGTACCAAGACATCATTTGGGATTTTGAACAAAAAAATGCAGGACATGCTGCTTCATGCACAAATCAGCTGTCAAGATCTGAAATTTTGTCTCCGAGTATCCCTTGACCCTATAATAAAGAAGGAAAGAATGATTGATGAACAATATGATTCTGAAAAACTTGATAAAAAGAAGTGAAAATAAACTATCTTCATTGGCACTGAATTAAACAAATTAGTCCTCCTGTAGGTCTTAATACTGCCAATAATGAAAATTATAAGCCTTGATCTCTATTGTGATATAGATCAGATTGGTTTTGTTGTTGTCATCTTAAAATCTATTATCGCAAAATGTCAGTAATTTCAAATAAATAAACACAAGAAATAGATGACTGTCTTAATTGCCGATCTAACACGAGTCTGATTTTTCTTTCACTTCAATGCTCAGAGATCAGACGTAGCTCTGCATGCTCATTACCAGGAGAGAACATGAGGACTAATAAGACTGATGTAGTGAAAAGAAAGGATTGATGGGACCTAGAGGAACAGCAATAGGCAATCTACGTAGATTTTCTGTAACATGACTAGAGAAGGAAAAACATTCAGATTTATGTATTTAGAGATTCATTAAGTTTCAGAACAGTCAATCCCTTCAGTGCACTTAGAGAGGCAATGTGACCTTTCCATTCTCGATTAATATTCTTCTGTTTACACGTGGAAGAACAGCATTAATCCTTTCAGCTGTCTTCTTTCTGTGTTTACATGAGGTATTTCCTTAGCAGGGTGTTCAGGGTCATCAAACTACCAAAAAATCATATTCCTCTGATTAGATTTAGATAATCTAAAACTTTTTACAGCACCTCTGCTTCCCAGAACTGACCAGCTGTTTTTCTTTATCCATCTTTTATATACATCTATAACTACTTGGAAATACATCAAAGTATTTACCAATAATTTAACCAGTCATTTTCATTTTTCAATTCCTCCTAGCTTCTTGTTGGACAGAAACTTTCTCCAGCAACGGTTCTGTGTTTGTTTCTAGGTTTGTTGGTATGAATCATACTGGAATCAACTTACACTTGGCTATTTCAGAGCCATTCTCTTCCATCATTGTACTCAGATGTTCATGAACTCATCTGTTTTAAGCTTCTTGCCATGGCCCACATCAAGTTTGCATTTGAGGGGCTGCCTTCAATCCACTCATCAACCAGTTTATCTACATATGCCTTTACTTGTGCCAAGGTTTTTTCCTACTGCCAGAATAATGTATGACTGGGAAGATGTTTGAAGCCAAAGGATGGTCATGGTAGGTGAAAGAAATACAAAGATTGAATGAGCTCAGGCCCACAGTGAGAGTCAGTATCCCGGAGAGAGAAGCTGAGAAGCCTGGCTGATGCCGAACAGCCAAAATAGGTGTCTGGGCCTCAGCAGTAACCTGGTGGTGAGAGGAAAGCCTCCAAGAGGTGCTGGGAAAGGACTAAAGGTTATGGGAAGGTACCAGTGCATAAAGCATCATGGTAGGTACCAGCAAGAGGCATCAGATCATGATTAAATGGAGGGCTACAAAAGGAAGATTTTATGAGTATGTTAGAGAAATAAAAGAATATTTTGATCATTGTAGGGGGTTGACCTGGTTGACCCAGGTGTTCACTAAAGCTGCTCTGTCCGTCCCCCTCCTCAGCTGGACAAGGGAAAGAAAACACAAAAGGCTTTTGGGTCAGGATAAGGGCAGGGAGAGATCACTCAATGGCTACCATAATAGAAAACAGACTTGACTTGGGGAATCTAGTTTAATTTATCACCAATCATATTGGAGCAGAATAATGAGAAGTAAAGCCAAATCTTAGAAACACCATCCTCTCACCCCTCCCTTCTTTCCAGGCTTAATTTTATCCACAATTCTCTACCTCCTCCTGCCAAGAGGTGCAGGAGGACAGGGAATGGGGGCTGCAGTCACTTCATCACATGTTATCTCTGCCACTCCTTCCTCCTCAGAGGGAGGACTCTTCACACTCCAGTGTAGGGTCCCTCCCATGGGAGACAGTCCTCCAACGCAAGTCCTTCCCAGCAGCTGCAGTTCTTCACAAACTGCCCCAGCATGGGTCCCTTTCCGAGGGGTGCAGTCTTTCAGGAACAGACTGCTCCAGTGTGAGTCCCCCCACGGGGTCACAGGTCCTGCCAGCAAACCTGCTCCAGCACGGGCTCCTCTCTCCAGGGGTCCACAGGTCCTGCCAGAGGCCTGCTCCTGTGTGGGCTTCCCATGGGATCACAGCCTCCTTCAGCCATCCACCAGCTCCAGCATGGGGCCCTCCACGGGCTGCAGGCAGATCTCTGCTCCACCATGGACCTCCATGGGCTGCAGGGGCACAGCTGCCTCACCATGGGCTGCACCATGGGCTGCAAGGGAATCTCTGCTCTGGTTCCTGGAGCACCTCCTCTCCTTCCTTCCTCACTGACCTTGGTGTCTGCAGGGCTGCTGCTCTCGCATATTCTCACTCCTCTCTCTGGCTGCTGTTGCTGTTGCACAGCAACTTTCCCACTTGTTAAATTTGTTATCCCAGAGGTGCCAACACCGTCATTGATGAGCTTGGTCTTGGCCAGTGGTGGGTCCATCTGTGAGCCAGCTGGCATTTGCTCTGTCGGACATGAAAGAAGACTCTGGCAGCTTCTCACAGAAGCCACCCCTATAGTTCCCCCTGTTGCCAAAACCTGGCCATGTAAACTCAGTACAATCATGCAATCTGAGCTAAGTAGTGAGAAAAGTGAGCAGCTCTCAGCTGTTATGGTTGAATCTTTTTGTTTTAGTAATTTAATATATTGACAACACAAACTTCTGATCATTCACTTCTCATTATACCTCCTCTTTTCAAATTCCCCTATTTTCACCGCAGGTTGTACTCACTTTGTCTCAGCTGTGCCTGTGAGGCACAGGAGGTTTGCGGTTGTGGGCATGATGATTTCTCTCTGTTACTCCATGTGCATTGGGGGTCTTTTTTCTGCTGATACCTACTTCTTGCTGATTTTCCTCTGCTGCTCTTTGTTTTGGGGTATCCCAGCCCCAGCATGGTCACCCGTGGCTGCAGTGTCTTCGCTGGTGTCCCTGCTCTGGCAGTGTCCGTCCTGGGGCTTCTCCCACAGTGCCACACCTCCAGCCCCCACTGTGCCCAGCTCAGATTCGAGGGTCACCCTGAACCAGTTGTTGGGCACAGCCCAGAGAGATGCAGCCTGCAGATCCTGGCTGTCTCCCAGCAAGCTCGGCTGGAGGCATTGCACTGTACCAGTGCTGCCTCGAGCTGCTCTGCTGCCTCCTTGTCTCTGCACTGCTCTCCTCTGCACCATGCAAGCATGCCCAGGCTTGTAAAAGCCTGTCAGAAAAACCCTCTTAATCCTCAGAGGAAGGATTTAATTAAGTTATTCTGCTCTGGCATACATGCTGCATGTTGGACTGCGTGCTCGATGACCTCATCTATGCCTTATGAGTGTCAGTGTTTTACTGAAGCATATTAACATTTCATTGAGAAAACCACGTTAAACAAAGCAGCAGGCAAAAATACAGAATCAGGTGGCTGAACGGCAAAAAGGTTTATCAACATAATTATAAATAGTTCCTCCTATTGTTGCCAGCTAGGTAGAACTGTATGGATTAGGAGCAACCATATCTGGAGACGAGCTTGTGGCGAAGTATTGAGGTGACATCTATTACTGAAAACATGGAATGCTGCCAAGATAAACTGACACACCATTGTTGTTAAAAAAAAAAAAAAAGAAAAGCAAAGAAAAAAAAGCAAAGAAAAAAGAAAATGTTTTGCTATGCAGCTCAGATATTTGCTGGTCCACAGAATGATCAGACATAACAATATCCCCTGTAGACCCTTTAAAATCCTTGCATATTCAGATTTTTTTTAATGCAGCTAAATGTGTTGACAGGATTTATTTACAACTGCACATTGTTTCCCTGACACAGATCTGCCTAAAAATAGAAGGGCTAAAGGCCACTGAGTCATTAACTGGAGCATCGAGGTTATAAAGTTTATGATGGCTTTTCCCTAAACCCTAATGAAAACACTTGCAAAATAGAATTATACCTAATCCATGTTCTGATAACCTACATGGTGAAAAGGTATTTTTTTTCCACAAGAAAGAAAATAATTTTAAAATGTTCTTTGAGTCCTGCATCCTGCCAATGTGCAGGCTGTGGTCCATTTGGTAATGTGGTCTGCTTGGCAATGGCTGGACCCCTCCGTCCTTCAGCAGTGAGACAGAGGGGGGACTCTGCTCTTTGCTTGGTCCCTGTCGTGTCCTGATCACTTCTTTGCCTCATATAAAGCACAGTGACAGTAAGCAGAGTTCTGTAGGTTTTGAAAAGCCTTCATGAGCATGTTTTGGAGGGTAAAACAAACAACCTCCCAATAACACCACTCCTAAATCTTTAATTTGTGCAATCTTTTGTGTGGATGTCAGCCCTAAGCCTACAAAACATGAATAAATGACTCAATTGCAGGAAAGAAAAGCAATGCCTGCATTTTATCAGCTCAGGTGAAAGTAGCACAGCCTACAGACATATGGTAAATTCCATTACCTGTAAAGAGAGCATTGATTTAAATTTTTCCTGTTTTGAAAACCATGACATGAGAAATGATAGGTTTCCATTTTATTTTTATTAATTGTATACACACAAGGAAGCTGATAGGGTAAGATTGACTCTAATTGAGCCATAAATTTAGCATTGAGAAATGCCATCCATTTAGCTGGACAGTTCTGTGATGAAATACATTTCTAAAGCAAGGATTGCTGGCAGAGTGTCTGAGATAACAAATTATAAATGCTTTATACCTATAGATACAAAGAGACAGTCCTTAATAAAAAGTGGGCAGCTTCTCAAAGAGCCACCATAAGTTATTTTCCCTTGATTTTGAACCACAAGAAATTTTTTCATTAAAATACTGTTTAACACGTTACACCTTTTATTTGATTAAAAACTTGCAGAAGATCCATTCTGAAATCTAAAATACTGGGCATCCTATCATTCCTGGATGTATCACTAACCCTCTGCTCCACAGGAAAATACTTTTACATAAATCCAATTAAACAAAACTCCTCATATCTGTACACACATGAAAAGGTAAGCTCATGGATACTCACACACATGTCACCAGCTATTGTAGGCTGCTGAACTGCTATCAAAGTCTATAGAGCTTGAACCATTTACACCAGACAAGGATCTGCTTCAAAGTGTGTATAAACCTATCTGGAAGCAAATCTCAACATGAGTTATAACACGTCTTGAAGGTGACTATGAAAAGCATAATTATCCCCCATATATTTCTGATATTTTTTCATCTACTGAATTTCATGAGGAAAATATCCTGCCATTTTGATTCCAAGATCCCTTTGAGCAGCTATAAGAGGACGATTTCTATATCAGAAAGATAAAAGTTGTCCCATGTAAATAAATGTGGATTTTTAATTTTCAGCCATACAATCAAATTCTTATTCCTGAATTAATCCTTTTTTTCTAACTACTTAAATTGACCTCATCAGTCAGATGCCTGAGTATCTTTTTAAGTCAGATGGTTCTGTTTCCCTTTGGAAAGGAGAGGATTTGGCTTTGGGATGGAGAAAATGTAAATGGTCTTATGAGAATGAATGTCAGAAAATAAAATGGCTATGATTAAATTTGGAGACAGTGTAATGGCTGGCCTGGCTTCAACTGTCATGGATCTGTGAAGGCCTTTGCCTTCTACAGACATAATTATCTTTCTTGTTGATCAATGGTACATTTTTGTTCATGCAATAAAGATCTTAGAGGTGATGATAACAAGAAAACGTGGTAGTTAAACAGATAGAGAGCTCCCATGCAGTGTTGAGTTTTCTCATGTAGAATGATGCACATCACAGAAATATTTTAGTGCATCTCCAAGAAGCATGACAGAGACATTTAATGTTCTGTCTTCTTACTTCCTTTGAAGACATTCACTCACCATGTGGGTCAGTAGAGAGAAACAGCACTGCTGAAACAGGATCACCTGGATCCTCCCTCCAGTTCCCACCAGTCATTACAGCCTCAATAATGGAGACATATACAGGGCTGCTATTTCTAGTGATTCCTGTATTCCAACTAGTAGGACAACAACAGATTCTTTATATATATATATATGTATGAACGATGCTTGAAAGAGAATATAAACAATAATTTATCTGCAGCAGAACCATTCATAATATGTCTGAAAGAAAAAGAACACAGTGTTTTGAACAGGAGTCGAGTATATGGTTCAATCAGTATTTTAGGTCTTAAAGTCTAAATGCTTATTTTGAGTCCATAAAAATCCTTTACTTCCTTTTATCAACACTTTATTTGAAGCCCATAAAAAATAGTTGTCTGAAGCAACAAAACAGCTTTATCCCTATGAAAAAGAAAAGAATGGTGACCTGGTTTAGGTGACAGAGGGCTAGAACACAACCAAGGAGTTTCATTGCTGAAATGATACCACCTTATGTGATTAATAAGTGACTTTCATTCCAGAAAAACTGTCCAAAAACTGACCACTGATTTATTTCTTCAGGAAAAATAACTCTTAGAGGTATTAGAAACTTCTGTCATTATTATGACAACTTTCTTGAAAGATACTTAAGTTTACATTTAGAAATAAACCAAAAAAACAGAGCTCCTAAAATGAAAAGTGTCATGTGTTGGAGATTGTGATGGAAACAAAACGAATAATTTATTTTTATCCTTTAAAAAAAATAACAGAAAAATATTAAGTACATGTCCACCAAAGCTCTCCCTCTGGAGTTAAACGCAAAAAAACCAAGAAAACCCCCCAACAAAAAACCAACCAAACAAACAAACATAAAACTACCAAAAAGCCCCCAAACAAACAAACAAAAAACTACGAAAAACCCCAACCAAACCCGTAAAATCTCTGTGTCTTGGATTCAGCTAAAATACAAATAATTGTGGAGAATTTGTCTCATTCTTTACCCATCCCGAGAAACGTGGTTTAGGAACTGGATTTTGTGCAGATGCAAGGAGGTGCTCACCAGCACAAACATTCTGCTCACATAAGATGCATACAGACCCAGCATTGTGGTTCACTCCTGACACCTAGAATAATAGCTCACATCTTCTGCCAGAGATGAATGACTGCAAATGAGTGTTTAAGACATTCAACTTCATCATTGATTCCGCAGGCTTTTTTTTGCCACTCAGTCTCCTCCGCCAAACTCAAACTGCTCTAAAATTTCTGCCCCTTTTTATTATGTTTTGCAACAGAAATACATCATCCAGGGTATGCTTTTGAATTTATAAAATACACAATAGGTAATCAGGTTTTCAGCACTGGCATAACTCTGGGGAGTTCTGAAGCACTAAAATTTCTGCAGTAGTACAACAGGCTGTGGATTTGGAAATGTTACCATTTTATTTTCTTTTGTAATCATAATATTAGTCGAAATCAGCAGCACACTAATGCAGGTGATTATCAGAATGATTAAATAGAGGAATCTAGGAGATGGATGGCGAGATGTGACCTGGTAACAAGAAGGGCATTCTGCTTGACATTTGGCTTTTGTCTGTAACTATTATGTCTTGGACTTCAACGGTGTTTAGGTTTCCCAAAATTTTCCCCCTTCACCCCAGCAGCACGTCCTTCTGTTTTTTTCACCAGCTGGGTTGGGAACACATTCAGGGATGTGTGTGTTTGCTGTCCAGATGACAAAATGGTGTGTGTTACATCTCTCGGCACACGAGTAGTGTCAGCAGTCAAAGGAAAAGAGATCTCCTGTCCTCCTGTGCTTCCTTTAGTGTCTCTCTTTCTACAGTAGCACTGACAGGCAGGTGTGAATGTGACACTTGACCCTAGTGCAGGTGGGATAGCTTTTACTTTGGCAGGTGGCCAGTAACTTTCCTTCTTCATGTCTTTATGGAAGAGTTTGGCTTTCTTGTTTAATTTATTTCTTCTGTTTCTGCCTCTGAGTTGGTGGCCCTGCGAAGTGCAGGAGTTTTGCTATATAATTTTCCCACTCTTTTCCTGCTTGTGGAAACAACATAGGAACCAGAGGGCTTGTAGACTCCTTGTAAATCGCATTTCCATGCCCTTTCACTTATTGCAAGCTCAGTCATTGCTTCACAGGCCACACAAATAAGTCTAAAAACTAATTTACAGTACGAAGGTAGGGACACTGTTTTAAAGCATCTTATCTGAAGAATCCCCTATGAACAGATAAGGTTTATGAAGCTGTGTATGGGAAGGGGAACTGTGATGATCACAGACACGTAAGCTCTTTTCTTACTCCTCAATTCAGTATTCTACCTGGCCATGTTTCTCTTCAGCAACTGCTCCTTCTTTACTCTTTCTATTTTTGTTTCATAGTTCATAAGTTCATCCTTTTCTTCTTGGGCCTCAGAGCATCCTGTTTCATCTCCCTGTTCTGGTGTGCTGCAAAAAAGAACTCAGTATGAATGAGAACTGGGCAGCTCTCACTCAAAAAGTGGGGTAGAGAAGAGTTGGATCTAGAAAAATGAATATAAATAGTCTTAGAAATTATTAATACCAACTGTTTCAATAGTCTGTCCTGTTGCTGCCTGTTAAGTAGAATGAAAATGGTATTCATAGGTATTTTGACAGCACAGGACAGTGGGGTTGTAAGAATACACATACTTCTGAAAAACTTTCAAAGCATGGAATGTTAAATTCTTTCCTGATTTTGTCAAAACTTCACTGACTGCACCAAGGCCAGGATTTTACCCTAAATGTTGGTATATTGCTTTGAAATTATGTGGCACTGGACCATCCCTTATCAATCTCGATAAATTCTGGGCACAGAGTTCTTAGAGATACCACTTGTAATGAACAGGGTGTGCATTTGTTTTCACTCAAGGTGCAATCCTCAAAAGAAAGGTTTTTGGTATTATTATATTCTTTTTCTAGTTTTAAATGAGTGCCAATTTTTACATTGATGTGTACATCCTGTTTAACAGAACATTTACAGGATGCATTTCTGGAGGTAGAATTTCAAGTTGTTGGACTTGAGTTTGCTCTGACTTATGGGAGGATTTTTTCTGATTGCTGCATGTTGAAGATTTGAAACTTGGCATCCAAAGCCTGTAATTTTCTTTATGAATATTAATTCATAATTAGTTCCCAGTCTCTGCTATTTACAAAGGACAGTTTTGGTTTATTTTACTCCTTAAGCCTTTTTCCCCTCCAGCTGGGAAAAAACCAAACTGGCTGGGTAACTAATTTTCAACAAGATTTTCTTTTCCTTTTTATTACAAGAAGAAGATAAATGGTCATCTATGTTTCTTGGGCATTCTCTGGTCTTAGACAAGTTTTCAGTCTACAGATTCTAGAAAAGGCTTGCAATGGAACAATAAAAGCAAATTCCAGATGCTGTCTGTACAGATGACAAATATACTTACACATCTTTATTTCAGCTATTATCCCAAACAGCACAAGGGATAGCAAATCTCTGCACTAATGGGCGACTCTCAAAGCCTTTCACAGCAGGACTGTCTTGGCAGGGGAAAGGTCATGGTAATGGGTTTTGACAAAGAGTTCCTGAGAGTCTCTCTTTTCTTCCAAAAGTCTGGATTTTCCTTTCATCTTGTATCACTGTTCAAATACACTAACGATCATTGCTGTACGGAAGAAAATCCTGAACAGGAGATGTGTCCAAATGGAGTAGTTATCATTCATTCAAGTTCATGACACAGCAAGTTCTGCAAGCCAGAGGAGCTGATAAATTCATTGTGCACAGCTAGCCAGGCACTGAAATTGCTGTTTCCTTGCAAATGATGAAAATTCCATGAGGAAAATGAGATTCATAATAAAAAAAGACACTAAAAATATGACTTCTGCTCTAAAATGAAAACAGTCTGAAGGCATACTTGTGGAATCAAAACATTTTAATTCGGTAGAGTTCAGAAGTTTTTATTTGACTTAAATGCTTCTAGATGTTTCAGTTCCTTATTTGATGAAAACTATAAATGTAAACAAAAACATGAACACATGAACGGTATTAAAATGAAAATCTAAACACAAAATACATAACACATACAAAACAAATAGTATAGACACATAAATACATATTTATATACACCGTGCCAGTCATTGTGCTTTCTGAAACGCTATCTTTAAACTGCTGCCCACGCCACTGTATTTTTAATATTACCATAGAACTGTAGAATCATAGAATGGTTTGAGTTGGAAGGGACCTTAAAGATCATCTAGTTCCAGCTCTGTTGCATAGCCAGACATCTCCCTCCTGACCAGGTTGCTCACAGGCTCATCCAACATGTCCTTGAACAATTCCAGGGATGGGCAAGCCACAGCTTCCTTGAGCAACCTGTTCCAGCGCCTCACCACCCTCACAATACAGAATTTGTTCCTTATATTTAATCTAAATCTACCCTCTTTCGATGTAAAATCACTGTCCTCGTAAAAATGTCCCTTCTCTCTTTTCTTGTAGGTCCCCTTTATGCAATGAAAGTGCTCTAAGTTCTCCCCAGAACCTTTTCTCCAGGCAAAACAACACCAGCTTATTCAGCTTGTCCTCATAGGAGAGGTGCTTCATCCCTCTAATCATCTTCATGGCCCTCCTCTGGACAGGTCCATGTCTTTTCTGTGCTGAGGACTCCAGAGCTGGACACAGTGCTCCAGGTGGGGAGAGAGAATCACAGAATCACAGAGTGGGTGAAACTGGAAGGGACCATCATGGATCATCTGGTACAACCTCCCTGCTCAAGCAGGGATACACTAGAGCACGTTGCACAGAATTGCATCCAGATGGTTCTTGAGTATCTCCAGTGAGGGAGACTCTCCAGTCTCTCTGGGTAATCTCTTCCAGTGCACAGTTACCTGCACACCAAAGAAGTTCTTCTACATGTTCAGATGGAACTTCCTGTGCACCAGCTTCTGTCCTATTCCTTGTCACCACTGAGAAGAGCCTGGTTCCATCCTCTTGGAACCCTCCCTTTAGATACTGATAGACATTGATGAAGTCCCCTCTTAGCTGTCTCTTCTTGAATCTGAACAGTCTTGGTTCCCCCAACCTTTCTTCATAAGAGAGGGTCTCCAGTCCCTACATCATTTTTGTCACCCTCTGCTGGACCTGCTCCAGGAGCTACATGTCTTGCTTGCAGCGAGGAGCCCAGAAATGGACACAGCACTCCAGATGTGGCCTCAAAGGGCTGAGCCAAGGGGCAGGGTCACCTCCCTTGACTTGTTGGCAAAGCTTTTCCTAGTGCTCCCCAGGACACCATTTGCCTTCTTGGCCACAAGGGCTCATTGTTGGCTCATGGACAGCTTATTGTCCACCAGGACACCCAGGTCCTTCTCCTCAGAGCTGGTTCCCAGGAGGTCAGTCCACAGCCTGTACATGGGATTAATCCTCTCCAGGTGCAGGACCCTGCACTATGCCTATGTTGAATTTCAGACATTTCTCTGCCCATCTCTCCAACCTGTCGAGGTCCTTCTGAAGAGCAGCACAGCTTTGTGTTGTCAAATCAATTCCCTTGACCTCCTGACCATGCTTCATTTGATGCAGCCTGGAATGCAGTTGGCTTTCTGGGCTGTAAGAATGCATCGCTGGGCCATATTCAGTTTTTTATCCACCAGTACACTCAAATCCTTCTCTCCAGTGGCATGCCACTGGGTATGAATAAATGAGCTGAAAACTGTGATGAAAGGATTTCAGACTCTGAGACTAAATGGTGTAGCACAACTCGGGGGCATTGCAATAACTTCTCTTTCCCTTCCATAACTGGGAAACCATATGCAAACAGACAGCCTTTGGTTTCCAACCAGACTTTCTGACCCAGCCCAAAACTGTTTCTATGGCTTTACCAAACATCCAACAGCATGGATAGTCAAGGCACAGTACTTTGTCCTATGCTTCCATTCTTTTTAGCTTGCTCATGCAAATGTGGTCATAGATTCGGGCCTTTCCCAGAGAGAAAGGCCCAAATCTCCTTCCTGAGGGTTTGATTTTGGAAAGAACAAACGTATCTCGCAGCAGAAAAGCCGAGGAAGAAATAGATGAAATCTCTCTAGAAGAGACGTGTGGAAGGTCAGTGAAGCCTCAAGGCCTGATCTGAGCTCATCCACATGACTCAGGAAGAATATTAATGAAATTCTTTGGATTGATTTGACAATAAAGAAGTGTGAGATAGCCACAGATAGCACCCGGACAGGGATACAGAATTAGATTCCCAGCCAAAACACCGGAAGGACAAAAATAGCCTTCAGACTACCTGCATATTCATCAATCTTTCAGACTTTATGTCAACCTCTGTAAAATTTACTCCTTCAGCAACGTTTAATCATGGAGCAGTCTTGTTCTTTTCAGACCATAAGAGTATGTATTAAAGCTACATGATCGGGTTTTTAGCTACATTGTATTAATATACACATCAATTTTTAACATACCCATTATCACACGTATACAGCACTCAAGTGATGGTGATACATGCCTCCCACTGCTGCTGTCAATCAGTTATGACAAGTGCCCTTGCTTTACTGTTCAGGTTTATAGCACAGCAACCTTACTGAAAAATGTCCTGTTGATGATGGTAGGGGAGAACGCACCAGCTTTATCCCATCTGATGGAAACCCTTATAACAATGCTGCCCTGACATTATCGAAACCGCTGTAATTTTTCAAAGCAGTAGCCTTTTTTACTTCTTAAACCAGAGCAGAATTGATTCAAGTATGGACACTGCTGAAGTCCCAAATGTGTGTAGAAATTCTAGCAGTGTAGATTTTCTTTAAAAAAATCATGTAGGAGCTCAAATAACCTGAACGTGCTTTTAGGGTTGGTTTATACAGCAGAGCTCACAAGGTATTCAGTGACAGATCAGATTTACCCTTATGATAATTTGTATGGAAATCAACAAGATTAATGATCATTAAGTGAAAAACTTTTGTTAATACAGCATTATGACTGAAAGAGCACGGGTAGAAATATCACGCTTCATTTCTACATCATGTTTTCTTTCACTTGCATTCACAGCTGGGTTTCCTCCTCACTTGCAGCCGCATGTCTCTGGGTTTGGTCCAGTGATGAGGCTGTCCAAAATGGATATACAACAGTGATAGATATCTTTGTCACATTTTTTCCCGGGAGTTAATTGCTAACATCAGAGTATTTGTCCATACATAGAATCTGTTGTGGAAAGTGAGGCTTGCCCAGCTGACAAAGAGGGCAGATAAGAGTGGGGGATTTTAAGAGAATATGAAAATATTGCTGGTACATGTTTTTCTGGTGGAAGATATTTCTTCCATGGCACAGAAGGCAAATGTGGATCAAGTAGCTAGTGTAAATAAAAGTATAGAATGAAAAGAAAAAGGAGAAAAGAGAAAGATGAAGAGAACAGAAATAAGAAAGACTAAGAAATGGGTCTGGGATCATATTTCAGTGATATTTTGAATCCTCTTAAATGAGTGTTTTTGTGAAATACTAATATTCAAATTCTTTTCTTCTCTTTTCCTCATTTAAGACCTTTAAGATACAAAGTTGAGAGCATAGTTACTTTCAGTTCTGTGTACAGCCATAGGTACTTTAGCCTAGTACCATTCAACAATATGATCTTTCCTCTCATGACTACATGGATTAGTTAGTGCCTAAAGTTACAGGTGAGAGGAACCTGACCACTGTGTTTAAAAAAGAGTCCTGCATATCACTCTGAGGCTGGAGAACATATGCTGTGCAGCATTTTGCTTTTCCATTTTGAAGCAGAGGACATTTAGCACCTTAGGGAAGGAGCTACTTTGGAAACACAGCAGTCGAATGTCGTATGTATATGCATGTGTATACTCTATATTCATCCACACCAACGCCGTTCAGAGTTCTTCCTTGCCTTAAGGATTCCCTTGTGTGAGTTTAGTAAGGTGTAACTATACGTCTGATAATTCTGTTTCTTTGATATTTATTGCCCTTTCAAAAATAGTTTTTAAATAGAGGTGAATACAGTGGTTTGATTTTTGTGACAACTATTATTGCAAGGTAACCCTGCTGAAATAGAAAGCTGCTCCAGCCGAGTCAGAGAATTGAAGGTGACCTGCTGGAAAAGCATTGCTTCCTGGGGTTTGGAGAGGATCCAGGCTGGTGGTGCACGCATAAAACCACACAAGTACCTGCACAGAACTAAAGCACCAGACACAGGAGATTTCTAGCACAGAGCAGTAGTAAAGACATTTTGAAATGTGGCGAAATGGAGAATGTAGCTGAGAGAGAAAGAGACCTTCCCAGCAGTGTACAAGTAATCAGAGACATGTCGAGAACTCTGCAGAAGAAACATACCTGCCACAGGTTCAGTTAATAACCAACAGCTTAGGTAGAAGGATTGATGGCGTAGAAGAGAATATTTGCCAGACAGTTGCAACCATTAGGCTTGATCTTGAACAAAGAGCTGTTCAAAGAGTTTATCTGTATCTTCTTCTGGTTTAGCCTGAACCTATCTTCCTGGGGGTGGGGGAGGGTGGGGAGAAGAGGGGAGAAAAAAAAATCTGTCTTGATTTTAGAATCTTGTATCTTTGTCAACAATTGCTCAGTTGTCTCAAAGACTATTCATCATCACAATTTGAAACGTGCACCCTGCTTGTGTTCTGAGTTTGTTGAACTTCGGCTTCCAGCCTTTGGCTCCTGGTACTCCACCTCCTGCTAGGTTGCAACCAAGCTTCCTTTAAGCTTCTTCTTGAGAAATGAAAGATTTTTCTCCCGTCATGTTTGACTCCACAGGACAATTTCCGATCGTTTGATCATGCTGTCTGTCTGCTCTAACAACTACTGTTTCTGCCTTTGAACTGCAAGTCTTGCAACCACCCACAAGGTGCTACAAGCCATTTCCTCACTATAGTTCAAAACAGCACTAATAAAGACTCTCTGCTTCCACTCCACATCCCTCAGTTTACACAGTCTTCAGTCTAAATCACCTTTGCTTCCTGTGTTTTTCTGACATCTCACATTCACCTGATTGCCAGCCAAACCTTTTCTAGAGTCCCTATCCCCAGAAATGAAGCCTGTATTCACTCTTTGAAAGGTATTTAATTTAATGTTTTTTCTTAGATGTACCAGTTTCATTTCTGCTGTGATTAGAGAGATCCTGTTACATTTTCCCATCATAGCTGGAGACATTTGTTCTACTTCAATAAGCAGCAGTTCTTACGAGCCATGACAAATTAATTTTCTGGTCTCTCTAGAATTTTTGGAGAAAAAGGAAGGTCATGGAGGCAGTCAGGCCTCCCACAAAAGTCAAGGATGGAGCACTTTAATCACACAATGATTTCAACTTTTCACGTGTATATGCTAAAGAGGAGCGTTCTTCTGAAAAGGTGTGGGAAAGTGACTGCAAATTTCTCATCTCCTTCCTCATCTCCCTCCTCTCTCATCACCCTGATTCTCTTTAAAGTCACCAGACTCAGAGCTCTGGTCTGTTCCACTAATGCTGAGACTCCTTAAGCTGTATTCCATAGTCTTATCATCAGCAAAAGTCTTCCAAACTTCCTAAAACAAAACAAAACAAAAGAAAAAAAGAAAAAAAGAACAGAAAGCTGATTACACTTTGAATAATAATGATTTTCCCCCCATTCTGTATGTTTACTTCTTTGAAAGCAAAGAAATCTCTGTGTGCATGTGTGTGTGTGTGTGTGTGTGTGTGTGTGTGATGTAATGATTTGTTATTAAATGCCATTATCTGGCGGATAACTCCATCTCTTGTACAGCCAAGTAGTGTGTGATCAGCTGCTGGATGAGCAACACGGTCGTGGGCCTCAATCACTCTTTCAGCTCTCCAAGGGGTCTATAAACCCTCTCTCTCTGGAAGCAGATTTTTGGCCTATTGGATTCCTTGTCAGAGCATGGAAGACAGAAAAAAATTTGAAAGGGTATATTTAAATCACTCTGAGAAACACTGACCAGAACGTTTGAAGTGTGCTATTTTCACATCCACCCAGTTTTTTCTCCTCCTACTCCAGGAAGTTACACGTTCCTTACTGAAGCAAATACAGGGGCCATATCTTGGTAAGAGGGCACCCAAATTGCATTAACAGCAGTTAACTATCCTGATTTAGCCCATCTGGAGATTTCATCCATCATGACGTGTTTGAGTATTTCCATTTCACTGAGAGTGGGTGCATGTTTGTATTTGGGCACGTGGGCATCCATTAGAGTGTACAGATGTGTACAGGTGTGTGCGTCCGTGCTAGCAGCCCAAAAGAAAGTAGGGTAAAATATGTTACAATCATATGAGGATAACTGAACTAGCTAAGTAGATTTCCTTCAAACTTATGTCCCCAAAATTACAGATGAGCAAAAACCACAAGTACTAAAACTGTCAGCACAAAGGTAATTTAGGCAAGAGAAAGTTATAAGCTACTGCAAATTAGAGCGTTGAAGGAGAGTAGCTCTTCTGTGAGAGAAGTTCGATTTCACCCGGCTTTGGCATTGAATTTTTCAGGGAGAAATTACCCTTAGAACTGACTTCAAATATTAAGAAAAGAAAAAGAAGAAGTGCACAAATGCTGATAATAATTGAAATGAGAAAGAACATCAATAATTTAGATTCTAATCATCTTCAATGTAGAATCTGTCAAGGAAACATCTGGGAAGAATATTAACTAGAAGCCACATCTATAAGGACAGCCTTTAATCATGAACCACATTGAATCAATTAGTATTATATTTAACTAGATATTTGTAAATCCAGAAGCAATTTTGGTTCATGGATTGTACCCCATGAATGAGATGCCTTCATCTTTATTTTATATATTTGAAATACAGCAGAACCATCACATGTGTCATGAGGTCTGATGCTTTTTCTTAATGTATCAGCTTCTGAATACAATAATTTTTGTAAAAACTGCACTGAATATTAATTCTGTGTTTAATTATAATCCATGAATTGTAAGCAGTACTGATGTTTCTTCACAAAAAAATGCTATAAAGGAAAATTAATTGGTTTGATCATTTTCTGAGTCTCTCATTTATGTTTTCTCACTCCTAGTGTTGCCCAAAACACAGTTTCGTTATTTGTATTTTGACAATGAATGTGTGTTAATAATCCATGATAATAAGGCAGCAGACAAGAAGGGAAATACGTTGTTGTTTTAGCATTACTTTTAAATAGTGGAATGGCCTAGTGTGCTAAACTGCAGTGCTGGGACATTGTAAAATTGGGGGTAGAGCACATTACATGCATATACTTCTTTGATCCAACGTTTATAGAAATCTCTGCAAACTTTTACACTGACTTCCACTGAATTTTGATTCATGGTTCCATTGCTAGTAAAGGTCTAACCTCGGATCTTTCAGAACTCATGGGGAATGTGATTTATAGAACACATAAAGAACAGCCACAATTTAGGGCTTCCTGCCCTGTCATCTGACCTTACACAGCTAATGATGAAAAAAGACAGGGCAAAGCAGTGCTCCAAACTGTGAGTCCTGGGCATGCAGTCCTTCTCTGTGATCTCTGTTTGCATGGTTTGCTCTCCATGTGTGAGTCTTATTTATTCACAGACAGCAAAACAGCTTTCATAAAACATGTCGCCTTGAATACCAAAAAGAAAAACCCTTTGCGTCAGGTTCCACGCATTCTCTCAACATAATGATCTCCATGATCTACCCATACCTCCAAGACAAATGTTAGTTATAGATAATATTATTCAACTGCACATCTCTGATCTTCATCAGCAAAGTACATAATTTACAGCCAAGTCTCTTTTGTGTTTATTGGGCTAGTACACAACCTATTACTAAGTCCTGGAGTTTCTCCTTTGCCCCTTGCCTTTCCATTTCCCAATTGCCTTTCCATTTTAAACTTTTAATTAATTACAGAACAGTCCAGGCATGGTGACAAACAGAATGAAATCTGGGGCTACTGGAGCAGGCAGACTGGATAGCAACTGTTAGGCACCACTCTCAGAGTATGGCTATTATCAGTGGCTGTATCAGTGAGATTTTATGAATAACAAGTTTGAGAAAGCATCAACAAATACCATACATGATAACTAGATGAGGTTCTCTACACACTTGAGTTAAGCGGAAATGAAATATCTGAGCCCATGGGGACACTAATGATTAGAAGAGTTAGGAAGATCTAGTATAAAAATTCAAATGGCAAGTGCATATTTGCCATAATAAATAAACATTCTGATTTCTTAATGGTTTGGAAAGCTGCCTTTTGCAGGTCATTTACCATTGTATTAACATCCTTCAGATTTGCTATAGCCATTGCTTTTTTTAGGATTTCCCTGAATGTTTTTAGGCATGGCGATATCTCAGTTTAAAATGATAGTCAATACCTAATGCTAATCAGATATAGTATTTCTTACATAAAACCTATTGAAAAGAGCTTTTATAAAGTATTGGAGCTAATAGGTTCTTCTGATTAATATTAAATTATGTGAGCAATTAATAAGGCCTTCTCTATAAACCAAAACCACGGAATGCCAAATTCACAGCGTCTGCCCGAGGCTCCCTCAAATTATACTGGCTTTTCAACCTTCTGTGCCTTTTCTGTTTCCATTTCTACACTGGACTCCTTAGCATGGGCTTCTTCACAAATCCCTTTTGAGAGCGGTCCCACAAAATAAAGCTGGAAAAATCACCCAAAGGAGCCGTGTTTTCTGGGGAAGAATACCTGGCATCTTGGCTTTCCCTCTTCCTGTTTCATCCTGCCGAGGACTCCTGACAAGGTCGAAAGGACACAGTGAGCATTTCTGCAAGATCCATGAGTACGCCTTTGTGTGACCAGTTTCCGTCTTGTACTCAGGCAACTGAGAGAACAGACACCTGCTCATTTCCTCCTTTTTTTTTTTTCTTTTCGTATATGTCTGAACACATCTCTGTATGTTCTCTATCTCCTAACATCAAGGGAAGAGCAGGGTTCATGAAGCAGCTACCTCATAAGGTCTAGAGATAAATTCATGTTCCAGTGCAGTAAGAAGAGGACATTATGGTTCAGGGGTAATGACATAAATTTCTCTGTTTCTTCTGTTGAGGATGGCAAGATAAATGTAAAGTTGAAATAAAGCTGGAACTACCATGTCCCAGTTGAAACACATTCATTTATGCCATTTTCTTTCAGTTTCATCTGTTCAACCAATAAATTAAATGGGGGAGAATTGCCTTCTCAAAGGTTGACATGGGCCAGAAGGCTCCCTTTTGTATGCACGTCATGCTGCTTTCAGACCCATGGTGTCTATCTTTAACTGCTCTTTGCAGCTGGCTTGGTGTATGAAGGAAATGAAAATGGAGAAAGCAGGACTTCAGAAGTTTTATACACCAGATCCGATCTGGAATAGCTTCTCTGACATCATTGGAAGACTGTTTTTCAAGCAGTAGAGACCAGAATTTCCCTTGATGCCCCATTGCCTCTGCTTACCAGTGCATAAATGCACTAGAAATACTTCTGTGTGGCTCATGTATGTCTGTATGGGAGGAAGATAAAGTGGAAGGATGAATGAGGCTGTATTTGCAAACAACTGTGAAAAACAAAATAGCTTTTTTGTAGCCTTGATTTTACTATTTTACTTTCTGTATTTATAGTTCTTTATTTTACTGTTTTACTTTCTATAAGGCAGTGCTCTGTACTTGTGGTAGAAAAGATCTCATGCTCTAGAAGCCTAATAGCACTGTTTAGGCTTATTTGTTAAAATGAGTCAATTCCTGTCTAAGACAAGTCCTTTTTCCTGTGCTCGAACTTGTTAGCATTTAGCAGGGAAGGGAAAAATGTCAGCTAGACACTAATAGCCTTCATTAGCAATTAATTATAAGTAATAGTTATGAATCTAAATCAGTATCAGAAACTAATGAATTCATCCGTGTCACGAATGAAAATGACTAATGAATATGGTCTGTACATAGCCAAACAATGCAAAGTAACTCTAACTTATCAAGCAAAAGAATGGGTACTGTGAGATCCTGGGTCTGACTCTGCTCCCACTGAAGTTAATCAAGAGGCTCCTAATTCCCTTCAGGAAGATGAAGTGTGGCAGTGTCTTTTGTCACTGAAGAAAGAGACTTTTTTTAACAGCTTTGAGACGGTCTTTTGCGGCAGATAGAAGACAAAGAAAGGGGTATTTATTGAGGGAATGCTGACAAAGTGCTGAGTTTAGACTATCAGAAATGTCTAAGAGGTTTAGATGCTGGACTCCAGACACTTCACTTTAGATACCATCAAGGGAGCATTACAGAGACAGAGAGTGAAACATCCACCTCATCAATACGCTGTCAATGCTCAGGGTATCAATTAAGGGATACCTGTAAAAGAATAATGACCACTAGTTGGGAAAACAAGCGCTAGTTGTTTACATGGGTCTTTCTATAGCTGTATTAATTTCAATTTATTGTTTCTAACTGACAAACTTTTAAAGACAGAGTACAGTAATAGCACAGTCAGTTAATAATGTTTTGGTACCCTGGCACATCTCAGGATATAGAATCAGGAAGTGCAAATTTTCTCCTTCTAACATTCTCGCAATTAGCAAATTAGGTATCATCTTATTCCTGAAGGGATTGTGAGGGAAGAGGTGTGGCCTAGTGAATTAACATTCTCTTTCTACTTCTGAGGGGGTGAAAATGTCTTTTCTTTCATGTTTCTTTCATTTGCCATTCTATGCTGTGCACATACAGTTTGTAGGCACGCAAAGACCAGTGGCAAATCCCAGTTGTGACTTAGCATCATATACCTGGCCTGTTGTTGTGAAGACACCACATGAAAGATCACGGCCTTCTAGGGAACAAATGTACAGCTATCCTCAGTGCTGTCTAACTGCTGTGTTTTCACTGGATCAATCTCAGAGGCTGTCTTAAAATTTTTTCATGGCGCTGAAAGGTAAGGCAACGAGAGAAGTGACATTTGGCGGCATTTTTAAGTAGGGCTATCATCTGCAGCTGATCTCATCTAATTGCAAAAGGGCTGCCAGAACTCTGCTGTACCTTGCCCCAGGACCAACAGGAGCAAACCAACATAAGTCATCCTACATCCACTGATCAATAGGGATTTACACTGGCCCCAGAATAGAGCCTAAACAGCCCATGTTTCTAGCTGAAAACACACAAGAAGCACAGAACTAACTACAGGTTGAAATAGAGGTAGGAATGGCAGTTTGGCACTTAGTTAATCCTTTTGCTCTGAGATAAATAGCTTTTTTTGGGACATAATCACTTTTGATTGACATTACATTTTCAATTCTATTTGAACTTCAGAAGCAGACTCACTCTGAGTTGGTGGAATTCTAGTCAGGTTCATTCCCACTTTTCCTTGTCTGTGGCAGGAACCTCAACCTTGAAAGTTTTATCTTCTGCAGAGGCAAAAGGGGTTTCCAGGCATGTAGACTTCAGCCTAACTCCTTTCCCAATTCTGCTCCTGGGTTATTGGGGTGCTCTTCCTAGTCTTGATTTTCATGGGAAATGAAATGTCCCCAAGATGTCCCTATACCAAGGTCAGTCAAAGATTAAGGGAAGCCGAAAGAAAAGAATGTGGATTTGGTATTAAGTAAAAACCCACTGCTGCAAACAGGCTATAAATGTGGAATGGTGGAAGCTTTGCAGACAAACTCAGAAAGTTTGTACTGCTGACAAGAACAACATGAAAGAAAACACGGAGGTGATAATGCAACCTCTGCTTTAACTGTACAAACCCATATACTTGGACTATGAATAGTGTGAAACTCTTGTGTCCCTTGTAAAACAGAAACTCATAAACTCACAAAGTTTCAGTCTGGCCCATCTCCAGAACTGGCTGATCTCCTGTTATGCACCATGATCAAGCATCTCTTTGCTTGTCCAGTCAATCTCTCCACCACTTTCACTTCCACTTCTTGGCATCCTTGTATAAAGGGAAAATCTGCTCTTGAACATCATTGCAGTGTTACTACAGGATCTTGAGCTGCCACAGAGCAAGTCTCTGCCTCTCTGTCCCATGGTCCAAAACTCTGACAGTTAATGCTTCCCAGAAGGCTTTCTGCCCTCTTATTCTCACTCTTCCTGGCTTTTAGGAGACCTGATCCACATTGTTCTATCAGAAAAAAAAAAAAAAAAAAAATCCTTCCAAATTTCTTCTGAAGTAGTCCTACTCTTTTCTATTTTTTTTGCTATGCTCCATATTTTGAGTTTATGCTTTAAGGAGAGTCTACTAACCACAGCTGTTTTGTTTTATTTGGTTGGTTTTTTCCAAAATACTTTCATTTCACTTATTTGTTTTGTTGGCATTTTAATAGTCAGCAATTTGTTCTGAGGGAGTCCTAATGCTGAATGTATTGTAAAATGTGTGGTGGAAACAATTAAACACTTTAAGGTTGCAAACATACATGATTTTCTACATATTTTACATCAGGTAATCTCTGCAATTTTCCTTGGGAAAAAAAAAAGCAGCATTTTCTGCATCAAGGACACTAATTCAGGATTTTGGAGGAGAAAGACATTTATGAAGGACACAAGACTCTGAAGTAGTCAAACCTTTTCCAAGGCAAATCAGCCTAGTGAAAGCCTAATGCTTGCTTACTTTATATCTCAAGATAATCCACTGATCACTGTGCATTTTTAATTCTATTCTGTGTTAGAGATTGTGCATAAATTTCACTCAAATACGGATTAAAAAAAAAAACCCGACCTGATTGAAACGACTCTCTGCTCTTGAATCTGTATGGGAAGCACAGAAGGATCCGGTTCCTTTAATGGTACTGTAAACTCCTATGAGGTTCAACAAGGCCAGGTGCCAGATCCTTCATGGGGGTCACAACAACCCCATGCAGTGCTACAGGCTGGGGGACCAGTGGCTGAAAAGTCCAGAGGAAAAGGACCTGGGGTGCTGGTCAACAGCAGCTGAACAGGAGCCAGAGTGTGCCCAGGTGGCCAAGGGCATCCTGGCCTGCATCAGCAATAATGTGGCCAGCAGGGCCAGGGCAGGGATTGTCCCCATGTACTTGGCTGTGATTGTCCCCATGTACTTGGCACTGGTGAGCCTGCACCTCAAATGCTGCATTCAGTTCTGGGACCCCACTGCAAGAAGGACACTGAGGGGCTGAAGCCTGCCCAGAGAAGGGCAACGGAGCTGGGGAAGGGCCAGGAGCACAAGTCTGATGAGGAGTGGCTGAGAGAGCTGAAGCTGTTCAGCCTGGAGAAAAGAAGGCTCAGAGGGGACGTGGCTCAGAGGGGACATTATTGCTCTCTACAGCTCCCTGGAGGGGGGTTGTAGCCAAGCGGAGGTTGGCCTCTTCTTACAAATACCAAGCATTACGACAAGAGGAAATGGCCTCAAGTTATAGAAGAGGAGGTTTAGACTGGACATTAGGAAAAATTTATTCACTGAGAGGACTGTCAATCACTGGAACAGGCTGCCCAGGGAGGTGGTGCATTCACCACCCCTGGAGGTATTTAAAAGATATAGATGTGGCACTTGGGGACTTGGTGTAATGCTGGACTTGGCAGTGCTGGGTTAATGGTTGGATTTGATGATCTTGAAGATCTTTTCCAACCTAAACAATTCTAGGATTCATTGGTGTTCTTGAAGTTCTTTTTTACTGGGCATTCCAGTGACAGGGATTCTTTTATATTTCTCTGGGATCAATAACATTTTAAAATCTTTTCTGTGGCTTTTAGCACGCTGGAGGCATATTAATAACTCATAATATTTTCCTACCCATCTGTAAGTTTTGAATTGAAGACGTAGACTTAATTTCCTATCTGTACCAAGAATAGAAAATTTGGATGGTTTCTTTTCCCCTTCACAAGCTCAACACCTTTTTGTGCCATACAAAATATGAGGAACTAATTTCACAGAATTAACTTGAAAATCCTTTTCTGAATAATTCATTCTGGAACATCTGGCTGACTCATAGAGACTTTGCTGCTGCAAGAAACTTCCAAGCCAAAACTGCTCTGAACATATCTGCATTTCCTTTGATTATTTATATGATGAACAGGTTTCACACTGGTTTGTGCAAACATAAAGTAGCTGTGCAAATGAAATTTACTCGGAATGTGCCTAATGTTGTGCGAACTACGAGTCTTCTTCCATTGAAAGCTTGATTTTTTGCTGTCATTGAACTGAGGGAGCAAGGAATAATTTTGCTCTTATGACTGCTAGCTTGACTTCCCATCATCCATATTAGGCCATTTGCAAATCTCTTTCTAACATTTATTTGATTTAGAATGTTTATTTCTAATCCGATACAGCCCAAACATTTTGCAATTCTTCTGCAGAAAGAAAATAAATTTATGGTTCAAGTTAATTAGGCAGAGAAAGTAAGAGATGTTAAAAGTACTGTTTGATACAATTTGATAAGCAAATCAATTTACCATGTGAAGGGGTATCTCCCCAGATCCATGCTCTGATGTTGTGGTTTGTAATCTTTAAAGATGTCTACAGAGAAGCACCCAAACAAGCTTACTACTGACATTTGAAATCTCTCTCATTCCTTGGTGTCATCTCTCAGTTGCAAATCAGTGCATTCTGCAACCAAACCGTGTTTGCTGCTCTCTGACCGCCCTGCCCCAAATCATACTCAACACCCAGCTGTTCCTGGCACTGCAGGAGTTACAGTGCCATCCAATTAAAGCCCTGTCATGTGAAGTATGTGAAGTATGAAGGTGACACTTAATATATATTACCATTGGCTTTTTTATTTCCTCCTGAATTAATTAGTATTGGCTGCAGCATCATCTTCTAATTTTGTTACAGACACCACGGGCTAGAACGTGGTGCACATAGAGACGTGGCTTGTGAACTGGTTCAAGGGTGCACTAGTAAAAGAGCTTTTGGGTCCAGGCATCTGGGCAGCTGTTAAACTGACTCAAGTGCTCCGTGCAATATGGGCTGGGCTGCACAAAGCTGTTGGGAACATGAGGGATGCCCAGCAGGAGCTTCTGATTTTCTCCCCCCTTAAGCAATCCACAGCCCGGGCAGCATGCAGGATCTTACACCAAACCTGGCTGGGCCCCACATACTCCTCCCTCCTGACCTCCAAGGGCACTGGTAAGCAGAGTGCCCACTCCGCCTGCTCACCACTCTGTGCAAGGGCAGAGACTGAGCCCGGATAGCTCTGCTTTTCACAACAATCCCCATTACCAAGTTTGTGTAATTAACAGCTATGTTAGGTCTTGACTACTCGTAGCCATCAGGTCTAGCCTCTGCAGATGCCCTTCCTGGAGTAAGCTCTGCCTGTCACCCAGAGCGAACAAAAGGGAATCTCATGAACAGGACAGAGGACAGGACTAAACTGAGTGCCAGTGGCTGAGGGGGAGTGAATTAAATTGACTACAAGAATGATTATGGAGGCTTGAGAATAAAGACTTCCATTAGAGCTATGACAGTTTCCTTTTTTGCAATTACAAAGTGCAGCGGCTCAATACTGAGTCAAACTAAGCAAGACACTCCCACCTTGAAAAACTGAAACCTTGAAAAGGCCAGACTCTGCCACATGGATGCTGAGCAAGGTAGAGAGTGGGAGAAGTCTTCAGCAATTAGCCAGAAGGTTAAACAACACATTGGAGGCAGTAGCAGCTGCCCCTTCCCACCTATTGAGTCAAAAAAATTCGAATCCAGCCTGTAGCCAACACGTCCCGGCCTTCCGAGTGGCTGTGTGTTCTTCTGAAACACTAGCTATAACACAGAAATTAAATTCTCAGCCTGGAAAATAGACACCAGCAAACGTTTTTGTTTGTGAGAAGTTGCATAAATACGTTTAGAAAGAGAAATAGGTCAGAGGAGATGCAGCCCATAAGACTTCAGAAGCCCTATTACAGAAGTCACTGTGCAAAGAAGCACTACCTAGACTTCAGAAAATGATCATAAAATTGCAAAAATCCTCATTAAACTGAAATACTCTCCCAGTAAAGAGCTTTTTATATCAGACATGCTTTTAAGAGTGCTGATAAACACTGAAAGGAAGAAGCTGCAGGAAGAAGGGTTTGAAGTAAATGTGATTCAAGTGCTACCTATTACTGTTCCAAAATTTGACAAGTTTGAGCAAGAAATGTAAAATGACCCAACTTCACAGCAGCCTGAAAGAATTATCTTTGACTGAGGCTAACAAGAAATAGCCTGAACACCATCAATAATACAAAAGGCATTGGGATTATGGAGATGAAATAGTTTCATGTGATAGGATTTTTTACTAGAAAAAGATTGTCACAATAGGGTATCATAAAAGGTCAGTAATGTGGCACAAAATCCACATGGGATGTTGAATAGAGCAGAGCTCACATTGTCTGCTGCTGGTCACAGAAAAGAGCTGGAACAGAAGTCTGTCCAGGCAAAAGCAGGAATGCTGGAGACAAGGTACCAAAGGGTGAAATCTATAGTACACTCAGGGAAAACATGTCAGGGAGCCAGCAGCTCCATGTTTAATTCCTGATTGCCCCGAGGCCATGATGGCACAGCCTGAACTAAAAAGACTTTGCATCTTGAATACTTGAATCCGTGGTAAGGGAATCTAACAACACGCTTTACATATTTTTTTTTCCTGAGCTAATCAGTTTCAGAAGTGAGCAGGAAAAGGAAAAAATCTTCACCTTAAGCTCCTGAGCTAAATAAATCAAAGGTAAGCAGACCTGAAATCATGGCAGAAGAGCCCTATGCCAGGCAGGGGGAATAAAGGATGTGAATGACAAACACTCATATGCTAGACGTGGAAGAGTCTTGAATAATAAACCTTTTTGTAAAAACACTGTTGCATTGACATTAAGGCTATTGTTTATCAATTTCTTTTCCTTTTTCTGATTTTTCTGCATGGAAATATTTGCTCTGGTGTAAGGCAACGTCTGTATCATTGTACCTATGCCTGTTCTAGAAAAAAACAATCTATTTCTGTTATGCTGGTACACACACACAGTCTGTTATTAACCGAGTCCCTGATCACCACTGCAGATATTCGTATTATTTTTAATTCATTTTGAGGACTCAAAATCCTATTTTTATCCTCCTTTTTAGTTATATTAGGTATTTTAGGTTGGGCAAACTCAAAGAGAATCCCTAATCAACTCCTGTGTGAGGCACCACAGCATTTGTGAATTCTGTTTTGCAGCAAGAGTAGCAGTACAAGAATCCCTAATCAGGTTAATAAGGTACTAGACACAGAGAAAATATTTCTAAAAACAACAACAAAGTCCCTCCCCCAAGGATAATCATGTAAATGTCAGAAGTTTCAAGCAAGCCGTCACAATGATGGATAACAATGCTCAAGGAACTGGAAGGGCTTTCAGTGCTATCTAAATAACCATTTTCCAGCATTGCTATGTACTGGATTGGTAAAAGTTAAGCAGCTGTGTAGACAGATCTGACAAGGATCTAGAGTGCAGAGCAGCCTGACTATGCAATCCTCATTCCATTTGATTCTAAGATTTTGGTGTGTGATGTATTTTGCCAACTGTATCAACACTCTAGCTCAGAATGCCTCCTCTGCTTCCCTCCTGTCTTGGTTTGAAAGACAGGTAGGAGGCAGGAGCCTCCCTTGGAATGGAAAGATGTAGCCCCCTTCCCTCCCAATTACTATAATTTCGAAATTAAGGGGCTTTCAGGCAAAGATAGGGGAACATAGGAATAACAGTCCTTTACTGATATGTGTCTATCAAGGCAAACACCCAACAATAACGGTGGCAGTGACACCAAACAGAACCAGTGACCCAGCGCCAGCCTCTCTCAGCCTCAGGCCCTTCCCCTTCGGTGCAGTTCCGCTCACCGCCGGCAGGGGCGCTGGCGGCTCCCGGCGGGCAGGGC
>VZTA01027683.1:142890-159554 GCA_013398855.1 Mohoua ochrocephala | reverse complement strand
GGGCAGCAGCGGCCGGCTCCCAGCGGGGCAGGGAGAGGCGGACTGGGGATCCCGGGGTTTTCCCGGTAGAAGGAAAGGCAGCAGAAGGCAGGATCCTGCAGATGATGATGACCTCCCTACAGCGACCGCAGCTCCTTTCCCCTCCGAGCGCCGAGAGAGCAAGAGTGCCAGGGGCTGCACCCAACCCCTTTTTCCCAGTTCAAATCTCGCGGCATCTCTGCCCTACATGAGAAAACCCCAGGTGAAAAAGAGTAGCCATCAGGACCCCTCCCTCTGTGGCCGGGGTCTTTTGTCTCTCTTAAGTATCCAATCGTTAGTGTCCCCTGGCAACACGTATGGGGAAAACTCCTAAAGAGAAAAGGGAAACAAAAGGGGAACTCCTAAAACCCTAACACCCCCACACCCAGAAAGAAGGAACACACAAAAAATAAAGTTTCAAATAAATAAATAATTAGAAGTTCTATTGTCATTGCCACAATTATGAGTGTTTATTGGGAAATTACAGGAGTTTGTTGAAAACAACTTTGAATGTCACTGCAACTGCTCTTGTGGTGCAAAGTACAACCCAAATGCAAATTGGAGAAAGCTGTCATGGAGTAGGGGACAAGTCAGATCACTCAGTGTCACTTTATTTATTTATTTTATAGTAATATTTGACAGTACTCTGACCATTACATTATTTTGACAGGTGTATTGGAAAAAAATCTCGCTTAATTGAAAATTAATTTCATTTGTCACCTTTTTTTTTTTTAGTTTTGAAAAGATATGGTATCTGAACAATTTTTAAGTGCTATAGAACTTCATTACGTTTTTTCTGAGTGCTACCACCTCCTGAACTGTTGGGCTGCCAGGATCCCGTTGAGCACATTGGCACCATTGCAACTTTAGTGGATTTCATTACAGAATAAGTTCAAGGTTTGTGCTACTGCTATGAAAAATACTTGAAAAAAACACAGAAATGTGATGAATGGAGAGATCCAGAAATCTCAATAAACTTACAAGTCAGATGACTTTATTAATTCATATTCACTAGATTTGACTCATATTATTCACTTAAATGAAATAAACTTCCCTACATTCTTGGCTTTGGTGCCCCATTTATTCACATCCTGCCCTTTGGCATTCCTTTTTGATAGGATAAACCTTTTGAGATTTACTAGACTTTCCTTATTGATGCCCATGTCTCTTACTCATGCAGTTATACCTAGTGTATAACCCAGCAGCCAGTCCCAGTGGCTCAGGTGTCAAGTGGTCACCTTCAGTGCCCCTTACGTGACATTTGAGAACAGCAGCATGTCATGTGTCATGACATTCCCTCATCTCCCCTTTTCCCAAGGTCCTTCTGAAAGTCTTGAAATCTGTTTCTAGTCTTGACTAATTTAAAATACTTTGTGTTCTCTGCAAATGTCGTCACCTCAGGGTCCCAGTGCTTGGAGAAGAATCAGCTTATACCTCTATGTTCTTTCTAAGCATCCACTCCTGGCCACTATTGAAACATCAGGCTAAAAAGACCTTCTGTCCAGCAAGTGCAGTTATTCTTACAGTCACCCATCATCACCTTTGTCCTCAGTTATCATTTGTTTCACCGTGTAAAGTAGATGAGACCCTGAGAGTATGTGCACGCAAAAGGCTGCTTGGTAATGGAAATGGGGAAGCTGTGATTCAGCAGAAGCTGCTTGTGTGAGCAAGTGCATAGAAAACACAGGACCATCTCACCAAAACTCATTATGAGCCGAGGTCATGCTCAGGAAATCATATTTACTGAACTTGAACTCCAAAGCAAAACTGAGAATATGCAAAGGAGTATTTGAAAATAGGCGGAATACACCCACCATGAAAAATGTCAGTCTCACACAGTTCCATTTTAGGCAATATTTTGTTTACAATATCACCAAACAGACTGACTGATGGAGAAATATATTCTTTGCAGAGTTGTTCAGGTTGTATCTGGAAACAAATTAAGGGGCAAGAAATATTTTGATGATTGGATTTGAGTGGAGAAACTACATCTGAACTATATGCCATCCATGCAATCTTGCCTCTGCATTTCTGTCTGTGCTATTTACAGATGATCTTCTGAAAATCGAGGGAATTGCTATATTCTACTGGTTAAAAAAAGAGGTATTCTGAGCTTTTTAAATTAAGCTGTTCCTCACTCATAAGTAACTAATGTTATTTATGTGTGAAATCTTTACCCTTCATCGATCTATCATATTAGTGACTATGAAAATGATTAACATTCCACAAAGAGCTCTCATCCAGTCATTATTCGATTTATCTGCAAAACCTTATGCGATTCTTTGCTTACAAATGTAATTGTTCTGTTGAGGTTCCAGACCCGAATTATCCACAGTTTTTACCATAAAGTGATGGAAATACAATATTCCACACACTTGCCTTCCAGGAAGAGCTGAAAACACTTCACGATAACAATAATCTCGGCTCGCATTAATCATGATGGAAATCAGAAAGAGCACTGTGGTAATGGAAAATGAAGAAACACCCTGGATAATTCCCTGCTCAGAGGGTTATTTCTCTAAACTAAGAGTGTGCTTTTTGATGATTTATTAAAAACATGTCTTTGAGTCCTGAAAAATGGATAATCAGATTGTCCTGATGTTAGGCATAAAATAGTAATTAATACTTTTACTAAAGCTGATGCATTTATTTTTTAAAACACTGTTTGTGTTATACATTATTTTATTGCAGTTGTGATAAATGACAAAAAGTTATATCAATGGCAGCCTTACCTTGAAAACCAAATCCATTATCTGCAACTGTCACATTTTAATAAATCATACCCTTTATTTTTTTTAAAGCTGCACTACATATTTATAGCAGTCATTATTCACCTAAATTAACAATTCTTTCTGACCTCCTGTGAGGTGTGTGTCTGTGTTTTTGCAGACTTTTTTGTCAGATAGGTGCTCACTTCTATGTGCAACGTCATATTTGCGTAGAAGCTCTCCATGGCAACTAATGGTCTCTTGAGGGTAAGAAAGCCATGAAGCTCAACTTTGATTTACAGAAAGGGATCAGTCATTTCCCCTTTTTTGATAGTGACTTTGATAAGATTTATAGTTCAGCTGTGTTGTTATTTGCTTTTCTTATAATTGTCCTAGAAAGTTTAGCCTTATCCTTCAGAGAAGTACCGCTGTCTGGAAGTCCTATGTGTACCCCAGGTACACCAGCCTCCATGCTGGGTTTCATCTTCTTACCCTCTGCCTGGCACAAATGTTGAAAGTTCGGTGACCTGCTGTTGAGAAGTGGCACCTATCAACTGAGCTGTGGTTGGGAGGTCTTTTTGTGGCAGCACTAGAGCTATTTCCCCTCTTCTAATGAGTACCACTTAATTTTCCTTTCATGCTGCTCCATTTGGATGGTGGCTGTCATCTGGTCAGGCACTCCTCATCTTGTTCCTCTGAATTTGAACCTGTCAAAACATAATTCCCATCAGTGTGGAGGAGGAAAGACACAGGATGTTTACCTAGGAAGGTCCCTTTCTGACAGCTGCTAGGACGACCCCAAGTGATGTGCTATTTTGCCTTTAAAACTTGTCATTTTTTTGCTGCTGCATCTCATGATCAATTTTAGTACTTTCTTCATAAGGAAACATAGAGTAGGCATAAAAACTTTTTAATGTAGTGTGGCAGAGTAACTGAAGTTCCTAAATTCCTCTGCTGTCCACCACTGCTGACTGGTGCTCCTTTGGGTATGATCATCTTTGTTTTAATCCCTTCAGGTGTGTCTCTGTGAAATAGCCATATGCCACACTTTCATGCTATTTCCACTATTTCCATGATCCTGTTTTTCACCTTCCTCTTTCAGCCTGAAACCTATCCACTTTCTCTGTTTCTCCATCATCAGTTTAGCCCCAGAATTTCCAGGAAGCAAACCCAATTGTCCTAAAAGGCCAACCCAACTAGTGAAAATGGAAATTATAAGCCTCCAACCTTCTTCTCTGTGGTTTTCTTGCTAACCAGTGAGCTTGTATCCATTTTGGATTCCATTTTGAGACAGAACCATCTTTTTGCTTCAAGTTAAGAAAAGAATTGTCACACTTCCCAGAAGCACTGCGAGCAAAAGAACTTGCTTGCACCGAATGGTTGCCTCTAACTTTCATCCCTACTCTCACTGTCAGAAGTGCACTCCTGGTGTCTAGTAGTGGTGGGAAAACTCACTGGGAGTTCAAATGCTCTACCTCTGGCAATAGTAGGAACTCGATACGTTTGATAATTCTACTTTTCTGCCCATTAAGTTGAAATTAGTCAACACGTTCTAAAGTTATATGTCCAGCTCACAGACACCAAAGAGCACAGGCAGCATAGTAGGATAAGTCTACTTTCCTTAGAAAAACAGGGTAAAAATCCTCTTAGTTAGCCATTCCTCTTTCTGTTGTACAAACTCAATTTCTTTCTCTTATTCCCTCTTGCTGTAAAATAGAGCAAATACCTTCTTCCTTCAGGTCTTTGAACAGTCAGTTGTACATGCACCAGAAAATCACAGTGAAATACTCACTACTTTCAGTGACAGACTTGTTCATATGTTATAGAAAAAAGGCTAGATTAAGCTAGACAGGCAGATCTTGTGAGGTTTTTTGAGATGATTATAAGATAAACATTGTTTATCTTATAAATTGTTTTCCATACCTTTTCTCTCTAAATCCTAAACTCTCTAAACTGTACATAGCTGTGACCCTCCATGTGCCTTCTCAGAGTTTAAAACCTATTATTTTCTTTATGCAATTTTTTCTCCTAGCACATTATTGTTTACGAACATTCTTCATCATGCCTCTGCTTTCCAGCAGATCACTCAATCAAAATCCCCCAGAATATTTTTTCTCTATCACAATTCATGAATAATAGTAGTTTTCCCTTTTAAAACACCAACACTTGAAAACAATGAAAACCATTTTCCAGTACATGAAAATAGCTGCACAAACCCACCATTTTGTATTTCATTAAAATTATAGCCAGACAAGTAGTATTTTTTGTATTTTTTGCATGATTTTGCGTAGTGGTTAAAATGCCTTTTTTATCATTTTCTTCCAGATCAGGTTCCAGTTACCTTTCAAATGGTACAGAGCATCTTGGCTTCCCAGGACACAGAGGAGCAGGGTAAGTGGGTGGCTGTGTAACATTGCTGTTCTCTTGCTGAGACCACAGCATATTGAATAGGAATCACAGTGGGATTTTTCCATGTGAAAAACCTGCTGGTGAAAGTGTTCTGCCAAAAAGACTACAGCAGCAGCACAGACAGGGCTGAGTCTGTTGGGGGGGTGAACTTGGCTTTGCTGTCTCCTCCAGACTTCAAAAATATCACTGGAAGGAATGGAGTCTCCCAGGATCCTGGCAGCAAAACCGAGGTGTGGGTGCTGGCCTCTGGGTCAGTTTTATCAGGATTTTCAAACCTTCCTGTATTTTCCACAAAGTCCCCTAAATATGGACATTGTTCTTGCCGGTCCTGTTGGCTTTGGCAATGCTTGGCTGTTATGCCCGTCGAAGCATTCCAGAGAGGAACACTAAAACAAGTAAAATATATGTCATTTCCTGGTATTGAACCAGAGCTTTTTGCATCTCTTTAGCTTGAACATTGTGATAACCTTTGATCAATTCTCTTCTTTTTTTCCTTTTGCAAGAGCAACATTCAGCTATTTAATTGTCAGAAAGTTTATGATAAGATGGGAAAAGGCAGCGTTAATGAATTGCTTATAACAAATATAATACTACTGAAATCGTTAACAACAGATATACTTTGTGATTTGAGTCACTTCTGCAAAATTACTATTAGCTTCTCTTTACTGCAGGCCAAGTAAGAAAATGTCAGACTTCTCATTTTGAATATCTGATGTAGTTATGTGCATTTTCTTCCTCTTGAAGGTTCATTTTTGTGTGAATATTTGTACAGTTAGGATTTAAGATATGCCGTATTTGCCAAAATCCAATGGTACTTTCCCATAAATATATGAAATCAAACATTTCCCGAGCTGGATCTCTGATATGTGTGTGCCATCATGCTATTTATATTAGTGTGCTCCTGATGACGAATACATAAGCATATGTTTTGTTTCAGATAAGAATCAATTTGATAAATATTTATCTGACTTCCCTTCATGCTTAGGCGGAAAATCACTCCAGTAAAGAAAAGCAAAGCAAATTTGAATTTTGTGCGTATGGTGCCACTCTTCACCTATTCAGCCCCTCTCCTATTCAGGGCAAGGACTGGAAGTGAAATTATGACAGTGCTTTGGAGCTCTGGTCTCTGTCTGATATTACTATGGAAAAAATAGAGACATATGTATCAATTCTGCCAAATGTAGACATGTAGCTGGTGACCTCATCTGTTGGCCACAACAGCAGCAATGTCTGGCCATAGACTACAAAGATGGTAGGAATAAAATGAAGAAAGAACATGAGAAATCAAGTGGAAAATCCCAAAGATCATAGAGCGGGGGAATGGTGAGAGAACCAATAAATGTTTCAAGCACACCAGGAGCAAGAGGTCAGCAAGAGATACAGAAATGTTCTTTGAGAAGGAACAAGTAATTTATTGACACAAAAAATATTTTCTAGGCAGTGCACTATCTCCAAAAATTGGTCCTTTTATCTATGAAGTAGGATGGGGAGAAGTCAGAAACAGTCAAATATATTCTTGCAAGGACGAAAAGGGAGGAAAGTAAAAATTCAAGCTCTGCAAAAGAAAGGATTAAATATACATCTATTCCAAGAAAATCTAGTGTGCAATACAGTATTAAGTGTTATAGGAAATTAGTCAACATCAGTTAGATGTGGCAGTATTTTTTTAGTATGTAAACCTTGCATTTGGAGTCTGAAGACCAAGAGCATGAAAAGAAAAAAGTAGCACCTTTTAGTTTCATCAGCCAGTGTATTGAGTGTTCTGAATGTGAGCAAACTCTTCCTTGCTGGCATTCTGTGAGTTAGGCCAAGGAAGATCCTATAGATTCCATTCTACATAGTCGACAGCCTGCTTTTTATGAAATCTGATGTTACTGTTCAAATGAAGGATGCTGAGTGATTGACAGATGCTGAATGCTTTTCTTCCACATTTTATATCATCTTTAAAGCCATCAGATCTGTGTGTATGCTCATGTTTCGTTCTTAAGTGGGTGCATGTATCTTGGCATTACCATAAGGAAGTGGAAAAGTTCTGTTTGGGAACAGGAGATGCTCAACAGCAACCTGATAGTCTAAACCATCAGTGAGTATGTGGGATCCCTCCTCTGCCTGATTTAGACCACAGATTTGGATATGGGCCTCCTAACTCCCACATGACTGTCCTGGGCTATTAGCTCTGCTGTTCTAGACTTTTTTCACTCCCTGCTGATGGAGGTTGTATTCAACATTTATTATATCTGAATAAAAGAGGAAAAGGTCTCTAAACTTCACACTTTCAGCACACACCAGTAATGTGCCAAAGGGTCCAGGTTCATTCCAGTGTGTTTTAGTGTGTGTGCACAGTGGCTTGTCTTCAATATGCTCAGAGTCATATAAAAACTTACAATGGATCACGATTTCTAGCAGAGATGCGAGAGACTGGAGCATCCCAGGGAAGCAGTTCATACCTGCATCCCTCAGCTCCCAGAGCCGTGTTGTCACACAAGATCAATCTGAAATGCCTCTTGCTTTGCATGGAACCCCTGCTGGAGACCTGAAAGGTCTTCTCTAGTAGCAGTTTAACAAGGAAGCAGCACTTTCCAACCTCTGAACTCCACAGGAACCATAGTCCCAAGCAGTTTGTTATACATAGTCATATGTAACCAAGGATTTATTTGCAATGTGTGCCTACACTCTACAGTTTTTGGCATTTCTGGGACATTTTCACAGAAAGGTAGGCATCTGATGTTACATCTGCTTCCTCTGCACCTGTCTGTGCAGCCTTTGATATCTATAACTGTCTGAAAAGGAAGGATTTCTCTCCTCTCCTGACAATGCAGCGAATCCTGGTGCAGCAATTACTCCTTTGTGTGTCATGAGAGGTGCTCACTCAAGCTCAGTGAGAAGTTACCCTTGGTACTCAGTGAAAAGTTACTCTTGGTACTCAGTGCAAGGATCTTGGCACACAGAGAAGAAAGAGGGTACTGAAAGCACTCTCAGGGAAAGGCAGCCTTGTCAGACCAAGGCAGGGTGGGTGCTAAAAATATTGGAGTGGGCAGCACACACACACGCAGATGGGAAAATGCAGATACCTTTAGACCAAGGAAAGTTATATGTTATGAATGTGACACATCAAATCCTCACCTAGCATTGTGTGCATTGATAATGAAAAGGAAATATACAGTTAATTGCAAATCACAGCAGTCATGTCCCGCTTTTGCTTCAACTATTACAGATGGACGAGTTAATTACCACCTAGTTGTCTAGCAGAAAGATTCACAATATAACATAATCTCGTGGAAAACAAAGTCAGCATGGTTTCACCTCCTGGTTTTAATGCAAGAGGATCAGAGAACTGTAAGCTAGACCATGTGATCAATAATTGCCCAAGTAGAATAAAAATACAGCCAGAAAACATGACTATCTGCTTCAAAAGTTTCCATGAAAACATCTCACACAAAACTGCAAAGAAAAAAATATTCAGAGGTTTTTGAGTGGGAGACAATTTTCCAAAAATACTGCAATTTTACAGTAATTTTTCTCATGGAATAACAGAAGTTCGGCAAAAAATATGTTTTTCACAAATTTCACTCCTAACTTCATCTCTATTGATTGCATAAATATGGTCTTTCAAGTACAAAATAGGCAGGCAGCACCATTGCCTGATGGACAAATGCTCTCCCAGAGGTCACCACAACCCGGGGGTCACAGAGCAGCTGAAGGCAGGCACAGACTCAGCACCCCTGAGGCAGCTTCGAGTTCAGGCCTGATGCTGATGCCTGCGTTACCCTGCCACTGTTGCTGGTTCTGGTCCCTCGGACGCTATGGACCAAATAGCTGGGTAGCATGTTTGTATTTTCACCTCTGTGTAATTGCTGTGATGAGGGAACTTAAGGTTAGTACAGATTTGATTGGACCAGACACTCCACACTGTCCTTGGAGAGGAATGAATTTGTTAGCTCAACTCCTGTGCTGGGATAAATGGTTGAATCTCCACAGATGTCAGGGAGATTCAGCCATTCGCACCAGCTAAACAGCCGACTTGCTGAGAGCACATCAGTGTGCTCCCAGCCACAGCTCTAAGAAGCAGCTTTGTAACAGCAGCTGCACAGAGATCCAGAAAAGAGCCTTCCTTGGCCTGGGCAGAGGACTTTGAGCTGAGTTCGTCTCAGTGGGAAGTTTTCCTTTGCATATGTTCTGCTACACATGAAAGAGCATAGCTACCTGTTGCTTTGTAGACTGAGCATGAAGAGAAGTTTATATTGCAAAAAGAAGGTGTGAGCATCAGTCCCTTTGAAGTTCAAGCCAGAACTCTAGCTTGCAGGAGCAGAAGTATCAGGAGCATCATTAGTAACTTTCCTGTTTCTTCAGCACGCAGTTGAAAGGCTGCTGTCATGGCAATTTTAAAACATCGCCTTTGAAATTATTTTCGATACTTTTTTTTGCGCTTAACCTTACAGATTTTCATCTGCCTTTTTTTTTTTTTTTCAGCTCAAACTGTGTAGCATTCCCTTTATTTAAGTTCCGTATATTTATTTCCTAATATTTAACCTTGTAACACTGATCTGGGTTTGGTTTAACAAAGTAAAGTCCAAGTGTGTCAAAATGCTGACAGTGAGATGACTGGATAGATAGGCAGACAGACAGACACTGAGATTTGCTATCCTTATAGCTTAGCAAATCGAAACCTGGCTAACTTGTCTTATTTATTTCATACTGCTTGTACCTCCTGCTCAAGGGAGTAACCTTTTTTTCCTTTTTGCTTTGAAGGTGATCTCACAGAGCAGTCTGAACATCAGAAATAGAACTGTGCTCTAGCAGGTATCAGCCGAGTAAAATCTTAGGCCATTTTGCACAAAACAAAGTAAAAATGTTGATAATTTTAAGATAGAGTGGAACTGATCAAGATGTAGGATTCTGAGTGCAGATAAACTTTCTGGACTTGGGCCTGTCTATGTGTTAATAGGAAATGTAGGCAGCCAAGAAGCAATCTGACTCTGTCTGTTCATTACAAGGAAAAACTCCCGTTTTCAAGTATTCTCATGATAGGAAAAGACAGAGACATGCTTTTGAAACCACCACATTGTCATCTCAAGTATGGGGGAGGGTGTGTGGGGAACAGGAGATATTTCTTGTAACTAGTGGTGCTTTTATTTAAAATATGTCATACGTTCCAAATGGCTTCAATTATCTGTATGTCAGCAGTAATAAAGTATTTCTTTAGCACTTAATACAAGTAGTTCTTTGTGTTTTTCAATCAGAACTGATTTCTAGAGAATACTTCAAGGAGAGATAAATGTATAAAATAGCGCATTTCCCTGTGAATTATTTCTGTCCATGGGGAGGTAGGAACAGAAACTTGCAGGAAAGCCCTGCTCTTCTGTCCCTGCCTCTCCATGGCTCTGGCTTTTTTCCTGGCTTCTCTGCAGTCTGAGAGCAGTGGGTGATGCTGAAGGAGACAGGAGAGAGGTCAAAACTTGTTCCACCTTGCTAATGCTGTGGCAGAGCCCATTTCAGCCAAGGAAAAATCCGGGCTGACCTCCTGCTGCTCTCAGTTGCACCAGCACAGAGGAGGGGCTGGTCTCAGGCTCTCTCCTACACATACGTAAAACTTCATGAAATGGAGATGGGGAGCACCTTGCTCTCATTACAAATTCCCCTTCCAGCCTATTTTTCAATGACCAGGAAAACCCTCCTTCTTCTTCTAAGAAGTTCACCTTCCTGCAGGAACAGCTTCCATCACAAGAGAATATCTGATTATTCTTACTTACCTCCACCCTGGGGCTAAAAACAAGTAAATAAAGAAGTAATGACAGAGAGACTAGCAAGTACTAGGTCATGCAGCAAAGGCATCTGTTGACCGCGGAAATTAGGGCTGAATGGCAGACCTTTGCCACTTCAGCAGAGCTCTGCCAGGAAAATAAATGAAAAAAATTGTGTTTTGTAACAATAATAGTAATAAAAGTCATGGCAAGGAATTCTGCCTCCACCTGTGTGGAGCCAGACCTAAGCTTCCTGAAGCCATGGCAATACCTCCACCAATACAGCTGGCTTTGAGTCTGCACTAGAAGAAGCAGGGGAGAAAAAAGAGCAGAGATTGCCTCTGATGATCAGCAAAGGGCACGTAGGGCAAGGGCAGGATTGTAATACTTCTGCCTAGGGGAACCTCTCCCGTGTGTATCTGGACAGGAAAACCACCATGAAAAAATCAGGCACAGTGACATTAAGGGTCGGTCCATCACGAGTTGGATGGACCTCTATTCAGCCTGAGAAGCTGGCTCCCCACGGCTGTGCAGCCCCATGCAGGAGTCCTGCTCTTTCTGGGCTCTGAATGGACTGTGAATGCAGTGGTCCAATGTGGTTTTTAATGAGAAGAATAAAAGGTACTTTTTAATTTACTACAGAATTTTGTTTTTCTAAATTCAGAGTCCTGTAGGTTTTGTGTTAGAAGAGATGAGGAAAAAACCTAAATGAGTAATGCAGCTTTTAATACAAGCATCTGGTCCTGCAGACATGCTGAGTGGGAGGAGGAGGATTTTTCCATTTTAAATAAAGCAATGATTATAAAAACATGACAGGAGTGTGTCTTCATATGGGAAAGCCTGTCACCTTTATTATTTCTGCTGGCAGCAGTGACTAGTTGTACTTTCTGAAACATAAGCCTTTCACTCACAGGCACAGCATTGAAGTATTTCTCTCATGAAATGCAAGTAGAGAGCCAGAGGTAGATGCAGATTGTGTTGGGAGAGGCTGTTAAAACAATCACTCATTTCCACCTTTATTGCTTGTCACAGCAACACACCTTGGGCCAGGCCCTTCCCTTACAGAGTGAGGCTGTGATCCTTCAGAGCAAAGAAGATTACTTCTCTTTACAGATAAGTACTTAACTAAAGCCTTCAATAGGCTATGTTTTGTGCCTTTGAAAGTGATCCTTTTATTTAATGTTTTCTGCATCCAGAGTTCCTTGGTGATATTTCATTATTGAAGGCGTGTGAGAAAACCTCTTTGCTTTTTTTACTCAATTTCCCTTTCAATAAGAATGACTAAAAGTCCTCACTCTGGTGTACTGAAAAGAAGGAGACTTTTCAAGTGAGGATTAAACAACAAAAATCGCAAACAAAAAACCAAACATACAAAACCAGGAAGAAGGACATCAAGTCATCCCAAGAATGATTGCTGAGAAAATGCAGGGATGGTGAAGGAGGCAGAAAAATTACAATATTCCCAAAAGGAAAACAGCTGGGGAATGGGGAGAGGCATGATTCCACCCATGCCATAGTCCCACAAGATGTCCTGTGTGCAGAGAACACAGTAATGCTGTCAAATCTTGAAGTTAGATGGCTTAATTTGAATTATTAATTTGGGACCAATTCACCCAATATCAAGAACTAGCTTCTGGTAGTTCAGATCATCAGGTATCCGTGCTAAAAGGGGTCAGTCTGGTCCTTTGCAGCTCCCTTCTTTTTGCCTATAGAGGCTTTGGGCACCTCAAAAGAGGTATTGCTATGTGCAGGTCTGGGACAGCCCACCCTGCAAAGCCGGCGCTGAGCCCCAGGACAGCCCGTGCTGTGCCAGGGAACATGAGGCTGCCAAGCTGCTCAGGGATGTAGGATGCCACTCACCCATGTAGCACCCAGCACACTGGGCATGGGAAAGGCACAGCCTCTGCATCCCTGCAATGCAGAACACAGGGTTTCAAAGCAGGCCCTGGGATGCGGTTTGCCCTTCTCACTGATGGCAGACCTAACTATAGAACTGCAGAAATAGTCTGCAAGTTTGGATGGTGTCAGGTAGAGAAGATAACTGGCCTGATTCTGTCACTTCTGGACAAGCATTCTGACCCAGTGGGATATTACACAAGAGGGAAGAGGTGGAAGCTTCTAATTTTCCTGTTATGTTTAGGGAGAAAGTAGCAGCCATAACCACAGTTTGCACAGAAACTGGTTGAATGGCGAATGTGAAAACAGGAGGAGACTCGCATGTTTGATGCCTCCCAGGAGGTACAGGCTTGAGGAGGGAAGGTGAAGATCAGCAGAGGTTCTGGGTCAATGTTTTGGGGCAGCTGCCTTAATTCCACCTACACTTCGTGGGTGCCCATCTCTTTTATCAGGTTTGCCCCTGCCTGGCTCTGCTTGCATTCCCACACCTGTGGAGCAGAGGAAAGAGAAAGCTAAGGGCAAGTCTGATTGTTGGCGCTAACAGGGAGATGGATGGGACTTACTGAGCCATAGTAAAAAAAAAAAAAAAAAGAAAAGAAAGAAAGATATTTAAAGATTCTAAGAAATCAGTGAAACAAGTAATCAATTCTAAGGCCAACCTATTCTCCAGACAAATGCCAACTCACAAGCATGGAGTTGGGCAGCAAGGCAGACAGAGCCTGTGCACTTCCAATGCACAGAACCAACTCTCAACCTTCAGACAAGGGTCTAGCAGCCAGTTATGACAGTGACTGAGTTTTGTGGTGCTCTGAAGCCCACTAAGGTATGCAGGCTGGTTTGTGCTGGTGACTGCCCAGCAGGTTTGATGGGAGACACAGCATGTGTCAGAATTGTGAGGATGCAGGCAACAGGTGAGCAGAAAAAGCTCCTTTGGTGCGGTAGGAAGAAGGATTTAAGAGAGTTTAAAATCAAAATTTAAGGCAAAACAAGTGCTGGAGGTCCTGAAGGGTAATCCATAGGTTTTTCTTGGGGAAATTTGTTTTGAGGAGAATTTAAAAGGAATTAATTAAGATCTTGCACACATCTTAGGGAGAAAACCCTAAGCAAAACCGCTTGGGTGCAGGCTAAGCTGCAAACTGTTTGTTCGTTCAGACCCCTGTTTTGAGAAACAAAAGGGAATTTTGGGTGCCATTCTTTGTCCTACTCACTTTTTCTGGTGGTATCAGGCGTATATTTAACATATTTAACTCTCCAAAAGCAAAAAAATCAACTGTCTCTTGGTGGATACTAAAACTCACTGATTACTTACAGAAACACAGGTGTAATGTGGCTGTGGGGGAATGCAGTGGGAAAATAACTCCATTTTTACTTCTTTTAGGTTTATTTCAGCATCCATTAGGAATTATCTGGAATTATCAAAACTCACTCAGGTCACAGAGAAGACATCATAAAATCCCATTTTCTGTGTGTCATCATACTTTACTTTCAAGTTAGCCTGGTTTTGGTCACATTACGATTGGATAAATTATAGTTATTTTAATGATAATAGATAATATGCCTAATTCAGTAACACAGTCTTCCAGTGCAGGGTTTTCTTTTACCTTTGTAATTTGTTCTGTCACTGTCACTTCCATTACTCCTACTGAGAATCATACACCTTTCTAAGAATCTGTATAACAGCAAGAAGTCCCTGGATATTACCATGAGACAGACAAAAGCCAACATGGAAAGATACTATAATGTCACAGTATGAGAAATGCTTCCTACAATTCCATATTCTTGCAACTCTCTGGTACTCAGAATCACAGAATTGATCCCAGAGCCCAACTATTAACCCTTGCCAAGCCCAACACTAAACCATGTCCCTAAATACTAAATCTACACATCTTTTAAATACCGCCAGGGATGGTGACTCCACCACTCCCCTGGACAGCCTGCTCCAATGCTCAATAACCCTTTCAGTGAAGAATGCTACCACAATTCCCAGTCTAAACCTTTCCTGGCGCATCCTAGGGGCATTTCCTCTTGTCCTATCACTTGTTACTTGGGAGAAAAGACCAACCCTCACCTGTCTATCACTTCCTTTCAGGCAGTTGTAGAGAGAGATAAGGTTCCCTCGGAGCCTCCTTTTCTCCAGGCTGAACAACCCCAGGTCTCTGCTGCTTCTCACAGGACTTGTGCTCCAGACCCTTCCCAAGCTCCATTGCCCTTCTCTGGACTTGCTCCAGCCCCTCAATGTCTTTTTTCTGTAGTGACAGGCCCAGAGCTGATGCATTTGATAGAAGATAGGAAAAAAAAGCAATCTGTATATCAAGATTTTAATTTAATTGATAAGCACAAGGTGTTGCTTTTTTTTTTTTTTAATCCATTTGTATGCAGGAGTGAACAAACTCCTTTACAAAAGCACCTTCCTTTGAACAAAGCACCCAGAAGTGGCAGCATCCAGAAGGCCTTACCTCAAATCCACGTTGTGCAGCCACACAACCTCAGTCCTCCTGGAATTAGTAAGGAGTCGGTGACAGTCTCCAGAGGAATGTGGATTTTGAGTGTATTAACTTCCCTGAGCGTTCCTGCACTTTACCCACTAAAAATGTCCCTACATTAACAGCCCAACGTGTGACCCCCAGCCTTCTGTTAACAGTTTTCTAATATAACTGTTCACACATTTTTTTCAGCTGCAGAAACACGCACTTCTTCATGCTGAACTGTCAAGGAATAAACTCAAAGTTCGCTTAAAATATAGGGATGACTTTGAAAGGTTCTTTCCTCATGCAATATCTCCTTGTTAAATTAAAAATAAGTAGGATCGTTAATGCACAAAAATTGCATGGCATTGTCTTCCCAGTGAATACTTTATTCCAAAATAAATCACAATATTTTGAAGTGATCAGTCCACCTTAAAATATTTCCTGGGAAAAAAAATCCTAGAATAAAAGCATCACACTCTGGGATGCAAGAAGAGTAATTTGGGGTTACTCCTGACAGTAGGCTGCATCAGAAGCATCATTTTGGAAGAGGAAAACAGTCTTCTCTCGGAAATGAGATCTACAGGTTGCTACTCTATATGTATGAGGTAGTTTTGAGCTGGAACATCCTCAGATAAACTAGGAAGCTGGACAAATATTATTTTGAACCAATTAGATCCAATCTACTTCTTGTGGGCTCCCACATCAGAATCATCAGTAAGGCAACAAGGGCACCACACTCAGATCTGCTCGGAGTTAAGGGACCAGTTTTAGAAGACTGAAATTTAATGTAATAGAGACAAAGACCTCAGAGGATTACAAGAGCTTAGTACCTAGAAACAAAAAACCCAAAACAATGTGGTCTTAAGGTTTGTTTAAATTGACTTTAACGACTCTTCCTTTCAAACCAATAAGCCTGAAGTAGCAGTTGCTAATTAGCAAGTCAGTGTCTTAGCTGATTGTCTTTCCCTGGGACCACAGCACAAACAACCCTGTGACTTTTCTTGTGCCAGAACAATGGGTTTAGAAAGCCTAATTAGGGCACTGAACAGCCGATTGTGATGAAGAGCCCAACATAGCCCAGTTGTTTTATAAATATCACAAGTGGGGTTCTAAACTTCTCCCTATTAGCGCTTTTCTTTGGGAAAGCAGTTCCACCAAAAGGAGACAAACACAAACAGAAGTGGGAAGTGTCAATGTCTGAGCAGTATGTGGTTTGGGAACAGGCCTCTTCTCTGTGTATTATTTAATGAAAGAACCAATTCGGTTTCCTCTTCAGAGAAAAAATTAAAAGAGGATTTCATCCCACTTAATTAATATTAGTCAATAGTAGTCTTCCTTGGTGAAGCTAGAAGGCAGTTAACATGCACACACCTCCCACTATAACTTTATCTTCGTACAGATAAAACAAATTATCTGTAATGATC
>VZTA01027683.1:100861-142871 GCA_013398855.1 Mohoua ochrocephala | reverse complement strand
TTGAACACCATGGTCTACTTTTGGCAGAAATGAGCAAATTCAAGCAACTAAATTGCTATCAGCAAAATAAAATCATTATCTGAAGAGCTGTTGACAGTGTCTAGGTGCTTGCAGGATGACCTGTCTGGTATGTGCCCTCTGAGATAAGAAGTACCACATATTTGTATTGAGTTTGCTTGGCCAGGTTTTGGTACTGGGAGGGACTGGGAGTGGTGGCATCTGTGAGGTTACTTGGCACTTCCCCCATGTCCAGTGGAGCCAGTGCCAGCCAGCTCCAAGACAGACCCGCTGCTGGCCAGGATCAAGCCCAGTATCAGCAGTGGTGTCGCCTCTGGGGTAACAAATTTGAGAAGAGGGAAAGTTACAGTACAACAGCAACTGCAGGCAGAGAGAGGAGTGAGAACATGTGAGAGTACCAGCCCTGCAGACACCAAGGTCAGTGAGGAAGGAAGGGGAGGAGGTGCTCCAGGTGCTGGACCAGAGATTCCACTGCAGCCCATGGTGCAGATAATGGTGAAGCAGCTGTGCCCCTGCAGCCCATGAAAGTCCATGGTGGAGCAGAGATCCATTTGCAGTGCATGAAGGACTCCCCAACAGAGCAGGGGGATGCCTCAAGAAAGCTGTGACCCCATGGGAAGCCCACACTGGAGTAGGCGCCTGGCAGGACCTGTGGAGAGAGGAGCCCACGCTGGGAGCAGGTTTGCTGGCAGGACTTGTCACCCCATGGGGGACCTACACTGGAGCAGTTTGTTCCTAAAGGACTGCACCCTGTGGAAGAGACTCATGCTGGAAGAAGAAATGCTGCCCATGGGAAACACTTACGTTGGAGAAGTTTGTGAAGGACCATCTCCCACAGGAAGGGGAAGAAGTCAGAGAAAAATGGGGATGAAGTTGAGCCCAGGAAGAAGGGAGGGGTGAGAAGGAAGTATTTTAAGATTAAAATTTCACTTCTCATTATCCTATTGTGATGTGATTGGTAATAAGTTTAATTAATTTCCCCAAGCTGAGACTGTTTTGCCTATGATGGTGAGTGATCTCTCCTGGTTCTTGTCTCAATCCATGAGCTTTTCATTGTATTTTCTCTCCCTTGTGCAGCTGAGGAGAGGAGTGACAGAGCAACTTTGGTGGGCACCAGTTTTCCATGAGGGTTAACCTACCAACAAAGTTATTTAAGGAATTGTATTTCAACAAATACCATTTTTTTCTGTAATATCAGCAGAGCTCTTCACAACTGTGAACCCTAATCCATCTATTTTGTGCAAAGTGCCAAAAAGAGCATGACAGAAGAGACTGGAAGACAAAATAATTCAGATTCTTTGGTTGTCACACCTGTACTGTAGACCAGAAAGAGATGTTTTGATATTTCACTAGTGTGGATAAAGACTGCCTAATCTCCTTGCACGGTGTGGAACTGTTTGTACACCTTTTGCTGGCATTTCAGTGGTACTCTTTTTATTCTGCAGTCCCAAATGTCCAGATCTGTGAAAAGCACATTATCTCATTCTGAAGTGAAGTTTAGCTTTGAGAAAAAAGGCACTCTAGAATGTTAACCAATAAATAGAAGAAACACAGGAAAATCCAACTATTGAATTTTCTTTTTACATCCTACTCAATGCATTTTTCTCTGATAAGAGTATATTTCTGTTATTCATTCTAGACTTTCTCTGCTCAGCTTTCAGGTAGCTATTAAAAAAATTATTACTTTTGTTTTTCTTCTACAGACTATTTTATTGATCTGATGTTAAACAGGATGTAATAATTTAGAGCAGAGCTCAAGTTTACCCACATCCTCCGTAATCACTCTACCACATCCTCGTCACTGTCCTACTTTCCTGTCCCTTCCCACTCCCACATAGACACAGCTAGTTAAGAGCTAGGAATTGATGTCACCCTCTGTTGGCATTTACAGAGTAATGTACTAAGGAATATAATGTTTTTTACAGTGCCTTTGTCTCATCCTTATGGGTCCAATCCGTGTGGTTTGCTACAATCCAGCTAAACCTTTGTGTTAATCCCCCTTACAAGTATTAGCAGTGTCCAATATAATGAGATCACTTCACTGAGTGAGGTTTGGGGTCTTCACAGAAAAGCCAGTGATGAAGCACATGGGGAATCTCTGTACAGATGAGATCTTTCTTTGATGAGCACTGCCTCTGATCCCAAAGAAACACTGTGGGCCTCCTGATCATTCTTCTTCCCAATCATATCCGTATCCAACAGGGCCAGCACAATTCTTACCATCACACAATAAGTTCTCTGCTGTAATTATTTTTTGTTGCACTCCTTCCTGAGTAATTTCCTTTCTAACTAGATATTTCAAAAAGAGGAAGAAAAATGATCCTTGAATTGCAGCTACATTGCTGGCTTTATGAAGATACAAAGTACAGCCAGGCAAACAATTTCTCACAACTTGAACAGCCTTCTCGGAAACCACAGATATCAAGCAGACGCTCTTCAAAATAAAATGATAAATTTTAAGCCAGGGAAAAAAAACCCACTTCTTTTAAGTCATAGAAATTAATTATTTAATGCTCAACTACATGCTTTCATCCTGTTCCTGTTTGCTCCTAGGAAGGGAGGGAATAAATACAAAAAAGGCTACTGAATTTGCAGTCAAGGGTAAAATACTTTTGTTGTCATGTCCTGAGGGCTGTTCATGATGATACTGCACACTGCAAGTCTGTCAGTGACACTGCAGTTGTTGGGATTCTAGTAGGGCATGACATTGTGTGGATGCCTTGGAAAATGCTCCAAAATTGCTCTAATCTTAGGTCTGCCCAACCTGCAGAATGACTTTGGAAGTACTTCACATAACTTGAAATTAATTAAGGGGCTTGGGAAAGAAACTTCCAGTGAAATTAAACAGTGAAATCAACAAACATTTGGCTGAGCTATAGACCGAGGACAAGAGCAGTCTTGGTATTTTGGCTAACAAAGTTTTGCAGAGCCGGACAAAGTAGATCTCCTCCACCTAGGATGGAATCCACTGTTTGGGCCTTAATCCAACAGATTCACAAATTCAAACCTTTTGTCTCTTTTTTTAACACTGTCCCCTTCCTAGGGATCGGTATGTAGAGTTTCATTCTGTGGTTCTCGACTTGCTCTTCAACTTTTTCTGTTTTCCTCTTAACCCTTGCTCAGGAAACGATATGATGAGCAATGCCATCTTAAGCCCAGATTATTCACAGATGTTGCATGTCTTTATCTCAGGGACAGAAATGCTCATGCAGGCCTAGCTGGAGCAGCTGCCACCTTCAGCTCTTTGTTACCGCTACGGTTCCCTCAGTAGACATTGTTCTGATGATTCACAGACTGTTTTGTTGCAAAATCAGTCAGTGGATGATCCTCTGGGCTTGGGATCTTTTGGTTTTGGTGGGGGCCAGGAAATCACCATCAGCTGGCTTTCCTTTTGAGTTCCATCAAGAGTATGATCCCATTGTCGTTGAACACTTGTGAACAAGTAGACCAGATATTTTGCTTGCATTTTTTACATAGATGACTTACATGACTTAACTTTTTCTACTCACACCTACCTGGCTTACAACCAAAAAAAATTACCCCAAACTGAGATTGTGCTATGCTTACAGTGAAAGGCCCATCGAGCTTGTTCAGAGCTTCAGCCTTTGCCTCTCCTTTTTGAGTGTATCTGCGCCATTTGTCAGCATTAGACCCAGGACATGGGACAAAGCTGCCACTTGTGCCTCAGCTACATGTGCTTGAACATCTAACCTTTTACAGAGACAGCTGCCTGTTCCTTTGAGAAAAACAATGCTGTCCATGTCTTGCTCTTGTGCCAAAATGGAATAGTTGAGAGAAGTGTTATGTCAAATATTTGTCAAACCAGGGTATCACAGAGGAGGACTGCCAGCTTGTTTGGGCTCTTTTACTCTGATATTTCTTCAGGACGTCAAGCTTACAGTCCCAAGCAGATGTGGTTACTACACCTGTGCTGGGTCAGACAGATAAGTCTACTGTACTCGTGTGTTGTTGGCTACTATTTTTTCTCTTTCATCTACAAAAGAAGTTCAGTTTATTCTTGCCCTCCAGGGACAAGTTTTCTCCTGTTGCTTTCACAGTGTTAAAGTCCATGTTCTTAGAGTATTTCCTCCCCCATAAAATGTTGGGCATACAGCTAGGAAAACACAGTATTCCAATCTTCTGCTGTCCAGCTCCTTGGCTTCTAGGTGAAAGGGACAAAATCTGTGTTTGGACTAACCAGAGCATCAGAGCTCATTTTCATCTATCAAGACAATGGTTTTTATTTCTTATTATTTCTTCCTTTTACTATCTTACATGGATGGTGGGAGAGAATGAGAAGGAAATTTAATGTGTCAGGTTTGTCAGCTGAGGTAATTCATCACAACCCTATAAAGCCCAAACCCAGTTTGCACCAACAGTGCAGCCAGTTTGCTAGAAAAGCTTTGATTGTTATCCTGTTTTTCCAGCATTACTGTTACATATTTGTTTTATAATTGTTTACTATTTTCTTCTGGCAACATTCATCATTCATTACACACTCTTGAATACAAGCAGAGGAATGTTTTTTTGTCAAAACCCCCCTACTAAGCAGGTGCCCGTACATATAATTCAGAAACTCTGTAATTATTTTTTAAATAAATAGTTATCACTAACTAGTATATACAAAACTATAATTTCCAAATAACTGCAATTGTATGTTATCAAAAAGATGAGGAATTAACATGTTGAGACTTTATTCTAGCCAGTGCTCAGGGCTTTGCAAACAGCTGGTTTAAGTTGTGTAAAGTAAGATTAATGTAATCCATACAGTAGCAATAGAAATTCTTTTGCGGGTTTGTTATTGACCGGCACTTGTAATGTTGTTTGTTTTAATTATTGATTGTAACCCCAAACTTCAGACCTGTGCAGGAATGATTATTGATATGCAAAGGCATTTGCTCTCAGGAGATAAGCATAATACCCAAACATGGAATAAGTCTTCCTCACCTGTAGGCTTTGGACAAGTTTTACACTAAAACTCATATAGGCTGACACCACCGATGGAGGCCTAATCCTGTACTGACCTCAGTGCAGATATTTCTCTGGTATTTTTCTCTGTCACAACAGAACTTGTCTTAAACTGGAGATATGAAGTTGTCTTGGGTATTGAAATACAGAGAAAAGACCTTCTCAGTTAATTTCATCCTGTTTGAAAGGTTGCAGAGTTATTTCATCTATAAGAGACAGCAACCCAATATTCAAATGGATCACTAGGAGGACATAAACCATTAATTTTAATTTTAACTCTAATTTTTAAATTTTATTTTTATTTAGTTTTAGTTTATAGAATAATTGTTTTCTCTCTGGAGCTCATAAAAAAATTCAATTAATACAGTCCAACTCCCTCACTTCATGCTTTATGTAACATGATTTGCTGTGATTGATCTGACCCAAGAAGGCACTATTCAAGGCGAGGAGAAAAGTACAGTCACAAATAATACTAATACAGAAGCAAACCCCTGCCCCTTCCAGAACGGCAGCTCCGTGCTGGGATGCAGGGTGCAGGGGTCAACAATCCCATTCTCTGCACTGGCTCTAGAGATGTGTGCCCTCCCCTCCACCTGCACAGCTGCAGTTCCTCTCAGCACAGGAGGGGGAAAGGGAGGGGTCCAGGTCCAGGCTGCCCAGCCCCATTCAGTGGACTGCTAGTCCCATTCAGCTGCTAGTTAATCTCCCAGGAAACTCCACTGCCTGTCACAGGAGCTATGCCCTACTGTGCCCACTGGTCCTGCCTCCAAGATTTATCTGGCATTAATTTGGCAGCACAAGCCAGGGTAAAAGGGAAGCTGAGGAAGAAATGGGGGACACAGACTCCAAGGAGCAATGTTTTAAGAACACAGCCACTGTTACTGAGGGTACACCAAAAGGAACTGACTCTGAACACGCCTGAACAAAATGCAGAGGGTGGCTCTGAGGCTGGAGATGGGGCTGACACAGTATGGCAGGAAAGGAACTAAGGAATTGGCCAAGGAGAATCAGTTCCACATAAATGAATGCATCAGAGTAGGGCCTTTCTCTGAGGTCCTCAAAGACTCTTACATCTTCTCTCCATTGACAGTGCAGCTAACTGTGCAGCACTTTCATCAGAGGACTTTTCCACCAGATGTTTACAGATAAGCAAGATGCATAAATTGAGTGGATGAATCTTATACAGTGACACTAAGGGAAGTGACCTGCATCATTCCAATACTGTTTCAAAAAATAGACTATTATGGCAACATAGCTGAAACTGTAAAATTTTAAGGGCTTAACTTGTTTTTGATCTTCTCAGACTTCCTCAGAAAACCTCCCTCTGGAGCAGCAAAGCAGAACAAGGATAAGCAGAGCTCTGCCTTGACCCTCCATTCGCTCCTTCTTTCCTCTCTGCGGTTTTGGTAGCTGTGATGGGAAAAGGAATCAGATGAGAAGATAGTCTAGCATCTCCTTTCTATTCCTTTCTTACAAGGGGCAAGGACACAGCTTTTACACTGTCTGGACAGGGTCATCTACTCATTGCAATATTTCGCCACTGAATCGTAACGGAATTTTGCTCTGCTTGGAAGCATTGAAGGACATACATCTAATTTCGCACTGAGATAACAGAGAATTGGAAACCAAAGTTTTAGATTTGTAAAAATAACAAATTCTTTTAGAAAGGAAAAGCAGGTCAGGTAAGGTCAGGTCAGATCAGGCCGCTTCGAATCAGTGCTCAGAAGACCGGGTCAGTCAAGAAAATTGGTGATGATATAATAAAAATGATTAACTTCAGAGCAACTTGGGTCTGAAAGCACTAGCTCTGTACTGCTAAGTGCCAGAAGAGAAACAGCCAGCTAATTTCCATGGCTCAGAATGAATAAAAGCATTGTTTTACCGAATTCATGTGCTAATGAATATTATCTGCCTCTTTTGAACTTTATCTGAAGCTTTGCCAGTAAATTTGCAAAATTTCTGCACAGACTGAAGACCCTGTCACTGAATGCAGCATGAGGAAGGGTGGTGGCTGTAGGACAAAAACACTGCAGTGAAAGTGTGTGAGAACTTTCACAATCAATGTGCTCTCCAGGACTGTAATGTTTCTTGAAGAAACCACTTCCAGTGCTGAGTCTGGATCACAGCAATGTGTACCTTTCTTTTCAGCATGGGATGTCTCTTTGCCATTCTCCCAATATAAATGTGTGTAGTTCTAGGTGTTGTTTGATGACTTCTCAGATAGATGAGGAGCTTTTTGTTTTATGATAAGCTCAGAAATGCAACCTGAAAGCAACAAAGCAGTGGATGGCAACAGTGATGTAATTATCATGAACATGAAAATTGGTAGTTATCACAGGCCAGGTACTGTCAGGCAATAAAGAGTAAAGACATGTCACAAGTGACTGATAGATATGGATGAAAAGGGAGGATTGCTGACAAGGAAAATGTGGTTAAAGCAAGAATGTCTGTCATAGCAGTATTTACATGCATATAGGTGGAGCAAAAGGTTCCTGAAAAAAGCAGCACCCTATCACACTATTCATTTGATTTCTTCCTTGGATGCAAGTTATTTTTTTCATCTGAAAAAGGAAAATTTCACTCCCACGAGAGCTGGGAAAAACATTTCTTCATTTACAGAAAGCAATTTGAAAGATTTAGGAGAGGTTCCAAACATAGCTGATGCAATTTCTTTTTCTGTTTTAGTTAACATAGTTTTATTGATCTGAATATATCATTAACAGAAGGAATTGAGGGGGCAAGGAAATAGAACTGTCTACTATAATTTAATTTTCTGCCAAAATCTATATACCTGCTGTACTCTCAGTTTCAATATTTTGGTGTATTGCCGCTGGCACACTACTCACCAAGAAGATTCTGCTTTATTGAGAGCACAATGCTCGTGACTTGTCCTCTCACAGTTGTGGAAACAAAAATACATGGACTTGATTTAAACAGGATGGCTGGCTGCAGTTTCAGTAGTGGTACCAGGACAGACTAAAGACAATGCGAGAGCAAATTAAACCAACAAGTGCTTTCTGTAGGCCTGATCCTACAACCATTCACCTGTGAGTAACCTTTAAAGGTAATTTGCCTGTATGAGTGAGGATTTGGCACATCATTCAGTGAAAGCTGTGGGATTAGATTCTCTGTTCCCTGTGCTGAAAAATGTGGCAAAATGGTCCCTTTCCTACAACTGGAATGAGTCTGTCTGTTACTATGTAAAATGACTGAGGCAGGACAATTGCAAATTAAGTATAAAACAAGAATTAGAAATCACTTAACGTAGAGCTGTAATGCAAGTGCCGATGTAACTCTGATTTTTTTATTGTACGTATTAAAGCGTCCAATCCAGTTTCCCAAAAAGCTCTGGAGTGCTTCCCAGCCTCACCATAAACTCTGGGTCTTGCTCAGACCAGTGTGCATATCTTTGCCCAGATCTGCAGTCCTGCTGCAGGCTCATGTGCTTACAGTATCAGAAAGCAGGACTACTCAGTGAAAATGAGAGGAGAGGAACAGGGTTAGCATCTGTATTTTTTCAGCTGAGGAGCTGGCATCTGCATTTGCAGCTTCGGAGTGGAAGACATCCTGGCAGAGCCAGTTGCCAGGTGGATACAGCGCTCAGAGTCAACTTTGCGTTGGTCAGAAGCCCTTGGCAGTGAGAGCTCGAGAGCAAGTCTGACAACCAAACCACTGCTAATGGAGACAAGTCCTGTTTTGGCACGGGCCAGTTTGAAGTGGCTGATGTGCTGTGGTCTGGAAGCCCTTGCTAGAGGAAATAGTTCATTTTTTAATCCCTGAGAGGCTTTTGTCCACTATGCAGATCCAGGCGTTACTTCCTTCAACTTGCCAGTTGTTATTACAACCAACATCTTGTTCTTGTTTTCTATAAACCAGAGGGAATGTGTCTCATTTAGCCCAAGACCCTTGGGAAGGGTGGGATGGCAGGGATGGGGGGCTGAGACTGTTGTGCAGTTTGCAATACAGTCATGGCTGTAAAAATTAGCTTTCCCATTATCAGGACTTGATAGCCTCTGCTGGTTCACACAGGTTACTTCATGCTCACTTCATGCTTACCTGTGTCTTTTCCTGAAAAAAAAAGTGTGGGGGGAGGTGGGGGTGGGGGGAGGTAGATGTCCTCTTAACCTTGCCCGTGAGTCAGAAGGCCTGCTGGCCGCAGAGGGACTCCTCCTGGCTACCGGATTTGGTTTGCAATGACCTTTTTCCCCAGATGAAAGGCCAGTTTTTTGTTGATTTTTTTGTTAAAGCAGAAAACTTTCTTGGGCTCCCAGGAGTATGAGAGGTTCTGAGTGCTACAGTTTGTCGTGGCAGTTCCTGAGTGCTCAAAGAACATTTCAGAAAAGTAAGAAAAGGGTTAAAACCTCCGCATCGTCTTACAATGCTTAGGTGCTTATGGACATATGCTTTAGTGGCTAAGTTACTGCTTGCTTCTCTTGTTTTCCTGCTGCCTTGTAAGATCTTTACTGGCTGACTCTAAGTAGTGTAGGAAGAGTAGCACATCTACAATGCAATAAAATGTAAACTGCCCTCATGTGCGTCTCTTGTGATAGAGACAAGACATGCTGAAGTGGCCTAACTCTGCTCTCGGTGGCACTGAGCCCTGCGTGACTGCTGCTTCAGCAGAGTTACCTGTGGACTACAGCAGGGCACACAAAATCAGGTTCACTCCTGTGTCACATCTTCTTTCTTTTCCTTAACGCTCAGAGGCAGTTTCCCGCTTTTACGATTTATTCCTTGCTGAAAGGCAAACGAGTGCACGGGTTCTCTCCTCAACCTTTTAATATCGCTTCAATCTCTGTGGGTGCAGAACAGATTTTCCCCTCCAATAAGGGAAGGGATTAAGAAACTCAGATTTGGCAGAGTAATGGAAAGAGATTAGAGAATTCATGTAATTGGTGTAGGGGTGACATCTCAGTTCTTGTAGCACATGAAAGCACTTTGGAAGGAATTTGAGAGGTCAAAACATAAAATTGCTTTCTACCATATTGCTAGTTTTCCCCGGCTGCTGTAAAAAGGCACACCAGAGGACCATTTTCCCCTTCCACTTCAAGAAGTATTGTTTCTCTCATTACAAAACCACCACATAAAATTTTGTGGTATGCCATATCTGATTCTATTCTCTCTAGCATTTCTGAGAAGAGATCAGTAACTACAAGTGCAATATCTTTTTGAAGTTGCACTGCCATGGAAGGCCTCGAGCAGGGAGAAAGGCAGAGTCCACATGTTGAAAACTATTTCAGAATAGGAAATGTTCAACTTATTTTATTTCACCAGGCATTCAGAAACAAATATCCTTCCTTTTTAACACAATAGTGCTGCAAAGAACAATTTTAAATTGATTTGACATTGTTATAGTGCAGTGATCTTCCAAAATCCATGCTAAGTCAAATGCTTTCAGTGTATAACCTCTCATGGTCCCTTGTAGCTCAGTTTTCTATGGTTCTCCAACTGCAGTAATTTCCCCATGCTTCTCTAGAGAGATTTCCTTCTATATTTCCATACCATAGCCCACAATTACTTCAAAGTGCAGTAAAATGAAATAAGCGTGGAAGTCTGTGCAAAGATCAAAGAAGACCTTATTAGCAGTTGTTTTGTATGCAGTTAGATCTTGCAAGAATACAATTCTAGAAAGTCAGCGTTATAAAAAATGTGTCTCCACTGCAAGCCACTATTCCCAAAGCTGGGTGCTTGGTCTGTGTGAAGGTGAAGGGAAAGCCCCTTGTGTGTTAGAGCCCATATGCAGTCACATGCAGGAGACAGACGCGGGGCTGAACGCGGCTCTTCTTTTGCACCACTACCACCACTGCAGCGAGTGAGATGGGGTTCCACTGACAGGCACCAATATAACAGCGCAGGAACTGAACCCCCTCTTGTTACAAGCTGATGTGAAGAGCTGCATAGAGGAAACCATTTGCAGTACACAGCAACATGTTTTTATTGGCCCAAATAAAGCACAGGAAACGTAGTAAATATTTTCAAGTGCCACCTCCTGGCATTTCATTTATTATTTACATAAATACAGCTATTTTCCATTTCACAGAGCAGATGAAGGGCTCTAGAAATTGGATAAGTCTCATCAGCTGTCTGGCCAACAGTTGAGCAGACTTCAAAGCTAGATGTTACCACATTTTGTGCACAGCACAGATATTGCACCTTTCTCCTGAGCAGTTCAGAGACCTGCAAACATGAGTTAAGTCTTTGTAAATCCACGTGAAGTAGATGCAACCAGTGGAAGAGAATTCTCATTGCATGCAGGACCCACCAAGGACAGTAGTTACCAGTTCTTGGTTCCGCTGCAGACGTCCTGATGCATATCTTGTGAACTCTCCATCTCCTGGGGCCAAGAGATTGAGTGAGAATATAAATTCTGTTCAGGAATAAAATGGGGTGTGTGTGCAGTTCTGGAAGGCAGTGGTGAGAACCTGAAAAACAGGACCCCCACCAGCCTAGAAAGCAAAGAAACAAGAGGCATTTGCAGAAACATTTTTTTAATCTCAGCGGCTGGTGAAGCGAAGAGTTGGTTAATTAATTTGCATATTGGGGCTTGGCAGAATTGCAAGAGCTGAATGATGAGGCCAGCATCTGACAGGAGCTCTGTGCTGCAGCTGGCAGGAAATCCCAGGCTTTCTCACTCCTAACTCCTGCCTGCAAATTGCTTCACTGATCAGTACATCTGATTTTTACTGATAATACATACTGAATATGGGGCTGGAGCCTCTGATTTGTTTTGTTTAGTTATTCTTGTTTTGGTATTGATGCTACTGTCACTTAATGTGAAATCCCTCTATACGGCTCTTTTCCATGCAGGGTTGAAACGTCTAGAATGTTGTGAGAAAGGATTTTATAGACTTTGAGAGAAAACAAAATTAATTTAATGATGTGAGAAAATGATTCAATATAACCATGAGTTTTTAGGACAAATTATTAGCCTTCTGCAAAAACTCCATCCAAGATTTATATTGCCTACAAAACTCACTAATGATATTGAGGCGATAGTCTTATGAACCAGGCTAAAAGAAATTATAAATCTAAATGAGCACATCTGAGCATGACCCTGCAATTTTCCCCAGACCAAAACAAGATTTATTGTGAGAGTTATGAAACTTTGAACCCTATTATACATTAAAGAATCCTATTTATGGCCATGCAGTTAGGTCTGAATTATTGTGCTTATTCTAAACTTTGCTTTTGCAAGATTTATGTCTCAGTCATTTTACAACTTTCAGGGATGAAACTTGCTATTCATAACCACAGCACAGAAAAAAAAAATTCTTTGAATTTTTGTTTTAAATACAATCAGTCACACTTCAAAACTAGAGAGGTGAAAAAATGGTTTTTTTATTTTAGGGTACCCCCACACCTATTGAAAGGCATTGTGACCATGCTTAGCTTTAAAAATTACTTAATTTTAGAAGCCATGATTTGATATCCTCACTCCCTGAGGTATTCAAGCTCAGTATTTGCAGTACTGTTTTTCAGATGTAAATGTCTAAGAATTATTTCATGTGAAAGGCAGTTGTTGTATGCCTATAATAAAAAGAGCAACACTCATAAAATGATTTTCTTGCTGGTTGAAAAAGCATCTCGTTGAATAAAAATAATTTCTAATTTTGCCATTAGAATTGGGAACACAGTGTTGCTTAAGATCAAGATAAAAAGGGAGTGTTTCCCGTGTCCTACTGTCCAGGGCTACCAGACATCTAATCTTTAAACAATTAACTAGGAGAAGTGTTCTTGATATCTTGGTCACATACCTCTTGGACAAACCATAATTACTTGTCTCTATAGATGGACTAGATAGCCAGCATGTGGCACTGGATTATAGCTGAATCAAGATAGGTGTGGTTTCAAATTTTTTTAAACAAAAAGAGTAATCAGCTCTTACATGTAGGGACTTCAGCTTGTCACAGCTCCTATGGTTTGCAGACTCCCACCTGCTCAGTGCCCGAAAGCATGAAATGGAGTTCTTAGCATTTCCAGGTGAAAGAAAACTGGTAGCACTAGGAAACTGTGTCACAATATTTTCTGTGTAGATGACCTGGCATGAAAAGTGAGGTGTCTAAGAGTCCTAATAGCCATGTGTCTGGCAATTACCTGATTATTAAGTATAATCTTCTAATTTAGGGAATTTACTCACGATAGAAAATACTGATTTTGAACCCCCAGTTGCACATAAAACAACTCCTGTATTATTGAACTAGAAATTATATGTTTGGGGACAGGGTTAGGCAGGGAAGAGGCCAGGAATATGGCTATTAAATGTGTGTCTGAATCCCATAGCATTATGAACCAGATTTTACACTGAACCATCTCAGCTGTATTGAAGGCAGTGCAATTGACATGGTGAACGTTTCCATTAACTGTGAATATACTCTTGTATGCCTTATGTTCACTTTTTCTTTTGTTTGTATTCTTTATCACCAAATGAGCAGGTGATCAATAATAACAATAACAACATTTTAAACAGAAAACTTCAGCAAAGTGTGAGGTTAGGTGTGACATCATTGATGACCATATCCTGACCTGCAGCAGTAAGTTTCAGACACTGCAAAAGTAGGGGTTGTCTCTAGTTTCCTTCTCTTCAGATGGGTATCAAGAGTCTTCACTGAGTCTTTGTAGCTGCTGATTGAGGTCATTGCCCACGAAGTATCACGGACATGTCTGGAAGCCTCAAGAAGGATGGACAAAACAACTTCTGAGGCTCCATTCTCTCTTGGAGAAGACTCCAAAGACAGTGTGGGCCACTGAGAGAAAGACCTTCCTCTGGTCATGGAGGATTGTGTTAGAGAAGACACCGACAAAATTGAAAGCCACAAGTTGATGGGCCCTGCTGGGATGCCTCCACGAGTACTGAGGGAGCTGACAGACACCATAATGAGGCAGCTCACAATCGTCTTTCAAAGGTCATGGCAGTCAGGAAAGGTGCCTGAGGATTGGAAGAAATCAAATGTTGCCCCAGCCTTCAAAAACAGAAAGAAGGAGGACCCAGGGAACTACTAGCTAGTCAGCCCCACCTCAATCCCTGGAAAGGTGATGAAATGCCTCTTTCTGGGGGCCATTGCCATCCACAAGGAGGTGATAAGGAGTAGTCAGCATGGATTCATTTAAGGCAAATCATGCTTGACCAACCTGATTGCCTTCTATGATGAAACAGCTACCTGGATAAAGACCATTGCCAGCAGGTCAAGGGAGGTGATCCTGTCCCTCTGCTCAGTCCTGTTGAGGCTCATCTGGAGTGTTGTGTCCAGTTCTGGGCTCCTCACTGCAAGAGTGACATGGAGCTTCTGAAGCAGGTCCAGTGGTAGGGGACAAAGATGATGAGGGGACTCTCTCTTATGAGGAAAGGCTGAGGCAGCTGGGCCCGTTCAGACTCAAGAAGAGGCGACTTAGAGGGAGCCTTATCAACATATATAATTATCTGAAGGGAGGGTGTCAGAGGATGCAGCCAAGCTTTTCTTGGTGGTGCCAAGCAATAGGACAAGAGGCAACAGGTAGAAACTGATGCACAGAAGCTTCCACCTGAACATTAGGAAGACCTTCTTTAGTGTGCAGGTAAGTGAGCACTAGAACAGACTGCCCCAGAGAGACTGGAGAGTCTCCCTCACTGGAGATACTCAAGAACCATCTGGATGCAATTCTGTGCAGCGTGCTCTAGGGTAACACTGCTTGTGCAGGGAGGTTGTACAGTGATGATCCACTGTGGTCCTTTCCAACCTGACCCATTCTGTGATTCTGTGATTCTGTGAACTGCTCACCTGACCTGAGAGCTTGACTGTTCATGAGCATTAGTGGGATCTAACTTCTTGCACATCCCTGAGCTATGTGTGCATCAGGACACTCGTTGCAACCGCTGTGCAGACGAACCTTGTGAAGTGCTTCTGTCTACCCATTCTCCTACATTATTTGTTTTCCTATGACCACATTCCTGCAAGGAACAAAACTGCTAGATGGGGAGAGAAAAGATAATATGGCAACCACTCCTAAAAAAAATAATGAATGATGGGACCAGTTTTCCCGACGGTGTAAAATGACATGTTTGTGCAGGCTTCATCAGGCCTATGGTTTGTATTTAAACCTCACATAATAGCTGCCGCTGTACATCTGAAATTACTAATTTTGAAATTACTAATTTATTTGTGTGATAACTATGCCTTGAGCTCACTACAACAGAAAGAACAGGGAAGGCGTGCTGGTCCTTAGAGGACAGAACAGCTGAGAATGGCAGGAAGATCAGCAGCAGGAGACTTCTCTGAGGTCAACTCCATGGTGATCAAAGGCAGGTCAGAAACAAGAACAAAACCTCCAGCCACTCTTTAAACAACAGCAAAGTCCCATAGCAGAACTCCAGGTGAGATAGTATGGGCAAACAGCTCTTAAACTTTGCCCTGCAGAGGAGTCCAGTGACAGCTCTGAGGTGTTGAAAACATTTTGCTGTGTTGGCAGGACAATGCATGAAAGCAAATAGCAGAATGTTCCCTGCATGCCACCTGTATATGGCCCAGTGTGCAGAGTCACTGATGGTATCCCTGCCAGACCTGCAAGGAGAACCTCAGTACTCCAGCAGGGAGAAGGTTAGACTGAGATTCATTGATTTAAGTAGGTCAAAGATTTAATATATTTTTTTTTTTAATACAGAATAGTGCCACCATAATTCTTAACATAGGCATAATTGTGTTTGGACAAAAATACTTTAAAATTGTGTGAGGTGTGACTGCCTTCAATACCAGGGAGCTGGACACAGTTTTTTGGAAGTGTGGTTCCCACCTCTCATCAGATATTTCATGTGCCTCTATGTCTGCACCAGTAATTAAAAATAACAAAGCTTAAAAGTCTGCACGGTTCCCCATTTTCTGTTGCAAAATCATAACCAGCTTTCTTTCGGAAAGAAATTACAGCCAAATGAAAGTGATGTTGGTTTCAAATCGTATTAACTTGTAGAGCCTTGTGCGCAAAAGGGCCACTCACACAGTTGTTCCTATGAGGTATAACACAGAGTTTGGCCCTTTTTAGGAAACTCATTACTTAACAATACATTGTTGTGTTTGATTGAATTGGCTCAGATAAGTTTGGCAAGGCTGCAAGAAAAATCTGTGTTGTCATGCCAAATGTTTTTCAACCTGTGTGTGCCTGTGCTGAGGTCTGATAAGGTTATCTGTGGTGCATATGCTTGTCATCAAAAGGTTACATTCTTGTGCTGTCCACACAGGCTTCAGGGTGGTTGCATTTTATGCTGAGAAAACCCATCTGAAAAGGCAACTCTGCCCTAGCACATGGCTGGATCAGGCACCCCTTGTCCTGTTCTGCTTATGTGCCTATGACTTCCTTGGCTACACTGTCTCTCCAGAAGGAGAGTGGGACGGTGCCCCTTTCATCCTCATCTTTCGTCTATTTTGTGCGGCACTTACGGAGACAGACGTGGGTTTGCAGGTTTGGGGAATCGATGTGGTGATGGAAGCAACTTCCTCTTATCTCATATGTAGGCTTCAGTCACTGTACAGGAAAAGAGGGCCTTGCCTTTCTCAGAGGTGCTTTGAAATGAGCCTAGACCTGCTGCTGCTCCTGCACACTAGGTACATGCTGAAAATGCTGCATTCCTGGAAGCATTCAAGGCCAGGTTGGATGGGGCTTTGAGCACGCTGGTCTAGTGGAAGGTGTCCCTGCCCATAGGAACTAGATTATATTTAGACTGTTCCAACACAAACCATCCTATGATTCTATAATGTGACTGCTGGCCGTATCTGACCAGAGGTCTTAAAGAGAAGGCTCTTCCTTTGGGCAGGGACAAGATATCCAGCTCACCAGTCTTTTGTCCAAATGTGCACTGACATATTTAGGCATCTGCTAGATTTTGCTGTCTTTTTGCAAGTTCATCCCAGGCTGGGGACTTCTGGGTGGTGGATGGTTTTCAGAGCTGCCATATGTGGTCTTAGTTTAGGTGGCATTGCAGGTTCTTTGATTCTCTTCCCAAAGTATGGGTGTCCTGGAAAATTAGGGATAGTGAGCTGTCTGTCAGTCCTGATTTAACCTAATCTGAACACAGGTTTTTCATTGGCTTAAATTAGTTAAATTACTTATTTTCCTTTTTTTAGATAGTAATACTGGTATAATTCTTACTCTGTGCACAATTATGTCAGGCTAAAGAGTTCTTAATATTTGTATAGATTCTATGTACCAAGGAAGTGGTACCGGCAATTTTGTCCATACTGAGAAATTATCAGACTTATCTAAACAATTCATTGCTAACATCTTTTATAGACTTCTGAGTTGCCGCTGCTCAGGTTTTGTGTCTGGCTCTCTGATGGGCATTTTGTTGCATTTTTTAAGGACAAGTGCACATTTCTGTTGCTAGAATAGGGCTCTGAAGTCATACATGCTTGCAAAAGGTTGAGTTTGCTAACTTGACATTAGTCGGCATCTGTTTTCCACTGGTTTCTTCCTTTGGTCTAAAAATGTTCCATTTTTTAGTCAGCTTCCTTTCATATGCTGTTGTCTCCATGAATCTTCTTTCCACCATTTTGTCTTTACTTTCTTTCTTACTTTACTTTCTACAGATGTAGTAGTGCAGGAAGTGTCCTGGATCTTCCTGACTCCTATTTTTCCCATTCTCTATTTCTTGCTTCCTGTTCTCATTCCCTAGACAGCTATTCATTTGACACCTGGCAGATTTCCATGTTTTACAATGCCTTCCCCAACTACTTTCTTAACACCCTACTTCTGATTGCCTCTCTTTTGGCAAAACGCCTCTCTGATGTCAAGAAGAAAATAAAATCTCTGAATCTATAGTATCAGCTCTCACCTGGAAGGTTTTGTTTGCCAGTCTGAGGACTCAAACTATTTTTTCCTGGTTTTATATCCTGCAGAAAAGAATTGTTAAGAGACAGCTAGTTGTTTAGGAGCAGATGCTCTTTGTGTGTAGCAATAAGAGCTGTCCTTCCTTGGCCGGGCAAGTTCCTTTTCCTCTGAAGGACTGAAAAAGTACTGATTCAAGAAGTCCATTTCTGTAAAAAGTTGCAGATCAAGATCCTTTGTGAGTTGCTATCTACAAAAGCAGGTGATGAAGAGGAAGCCACCTCTGAGTCATGTGCTGGGCAAACGTGACATTTCTCATGATGCCATCTCTTCTCAATTTGCGTAGCCAGCCGTGGCTGGAAAGTACCTTTCTTGGCCTACCTTCATTTTTTTGGCTGTTCTTTCTGTTTAGACAACTGCAACCTGTTTGCCCAGGAAGAAAATCGCTTTGGTAGCCTTATCAGTGTTTGTGGCAAAAAGCTGTTGGGAACAATGTGTCTGCTCTGCTGCACCCTCCTGTAACATCCCTGTGCGTACTTCTGCTGTGATTCTGCACAAGTGAAAAAATGGGGCGGAGACAAGGACCCTTCTCTCTGCATCACTGCTGGCAATCAGATATAAAGAGAAGCTTCATGCCTCCCCCTGAGTAAGAGCTGAGCTACCAATTTGTGTCAGTCGTGTTCCCCATGTTTATACATGAGAGTAGCAGCAGTTGCTACTCTTTGAGCTCCCACAGACTCGGTAAAAATGCCTTCAGGAATACCTCCCTCTGCACCTTCCCCCCACTGCTGGATGTTGCTTAGAGCCACAATCCAGCCCTTAGACTGCAAATGGCTTGGAGCAGGGATTATGATTTTCTTTTATGTTAAACAAGAGCAACCCACACTGAGTGTGCTCATTAAAAAATCATGTTGTTCAACACTGTTCCCTTGGGCTATGGTTAGAGCTTCACAATTTAACATGCAAGAGACAGGTTGGATTCTCAGGCCAGCCAGGCTCAGAAAGGGATGAGTGGATGGCAAAACAGCATGTTGGAAGAATAAACCCCATACCCACGGTGGGACAACAAGGCAGCCTTCAAGAGATGTTCATAACAATGTGATTGCTTGAATTAATTTAGGAAAGCTCCTAACAGGTGTTAAAAAATGGCTCTTTCTTTCAACCACAAAGATAAGTTCTTGGCCATGCTGCCTTGAAAATCACATTAAAAACCAAATTAAATAGTACTTTGTGCCATTACTAGAAGGTGCATTTCCCGGCCTTCCCTATCAAGGAGGCTTACCCATCTCTAAAGACCACATGCATAGGTGAATAAATGACATAGGAAAGAGGAAAAATTACTAAGAAGTTAAGCCTGTTATGCATTGTATTAACTTCATAAATGACCCTAATGATTTTGCTATGGGTGAAGGGCAGGAGGGAACTAGGAGAGATAAAGGATGTTATAGTGTATTCAAGGATTCCAAGCATAAAATAGATGCACCACCTGAGCTGAAAGCAGAATGATGTTCTGAGAAAAGCATTGAGACTTCAGTTTTTTCCCATCCTAAATATTAGGAAACTTAAGTGAAGAGAACAGGATTCCACACACACAGTTTCTGCTCCGGATGTTTTGACCAGTTTCAGCCTCTCTGGGCAAACTCTTCCATGCAAGGTCATCCTATTGTAGCCTCTTGTTTTGTCTGCCCCCACAATGCTCCTGCTTCAATCAAATTGCATTGGGCTGTGTGCAGGAGAGAGGTCTCCAAAGAGGATTAAGGCACAAAGGAGGGAGAAGTGAAACCTGCTCCATTCTAATGGAGGCTGCAAAACCAATTGCATTAATACTCCTTCTATTCTTGGATGCATTGTTTGAAGATGAAATTTGTTAAGCAACTATCTCTCCATCATTATCATGATGAGGCTGTTCAATAGTTTGAGCCTCAACATTCTACCAGCCTGAACTGAGGGAGGCAGAAGAGAAACTTCACTGTTAAAATTGCAATTGTGTTGTTCACTGCTGGGATAAAAAAAGATTAAACCTTTTAAGAAGTTGGCAGAGACATAGACATCACAGCAAAGTGGTGTCTCTGTTGGGTTCAGGGTACAAGATTAAAAGAATATATGTAACAGAAGGAGAGTTGAGCATCGTTTCTCTGCCTTGGTGTGCATAATACCAATGATCTTTCTGATATTCAGAGATGATCCTCAAAAAGATTCTACCTCTCTAATCTTCAAAAATAAAGACATTTCCCTAAATTCTTCCCATTCGTACAGGTAAGTGTGCCAGAGAATTTGGGGAAGGAAGCCAAAGGTGTTGAAAGAACGCTTAGAGTAAATCCTATTGAAATTCACTCAGAGTGGATCCTACTGAAATCATCCTTTGAGGACATCAGAACAAAACAGGCTAAGAAACTCCAAGCCCTGAAAAGAGCTCAGCATCTGACTTGATCAACTCGTGAGATTGCTTTTCCTTCTTTTTGCTTTTTGCATAGGTATAGTTGTACATTTAAGTCCAGATTATACATTAATGGGCTGATCAACTGTGTTTACAGCAACCTGTTGCCTTTACAATACTTTCTTTTTTCCTTCTCCTCAGCAAGGTGGACACAAACCCTGCTGCTTTCTGTGGGCTTGATCTGCAGGAAAGGAATTAGAAATTGTTTCATCAGAAGGCAGGGAAAGAAAAAAGTGAACAAAGCTCTCATCGTTATCCTTTTGCACCTCAACAACTGCACTAAGGACATAGTGGGCTGTCCTGGGGCCAGTATTGACAGAACCTACAAGATGTGGGGTGTCCATCAGGGAACCATTTGCCTGCAGAAATTTTGCTGCTGGAAAAAGATGATGGACTAAGCTAAACCCATCTACTTTGTGCTGGAAAGTAGGCGTGTTACCAGCACACTGTCCTCACGCCTGGACAATTGTGACAGCTGGGGCATGTGAAACATATTGTCCTAAAGAAACATCCCATGCTGCTGAAGCACTCTGTGTCACCGGCACCAGTGGTGACCTGACTGTGGGAACAGCACAGGAGAGCTCCTTCCTGAGTCCAAACAGGGGACCCTGCCTCTTCCCTCCTGGGAAACCCCAGGCACATTTTGAAACAATTCCTTGCTTGTGACTGGGAAGATAAGCACTTGGATGTAAATTCACCATCATTTTGGCCTGCCATGGCACCATCTGGAGATCGTTTGTATCACTGTATCTAGTGGGTTAGTGTACACCCCTTCCAACAGTTGGAGAAGAACTGATGATAACTACCAAGAAAAGAGTGTCTTGATATATAGCAATACTAAGAAAACTGTTTAATTTGTTAAAAAGCTGTGAAACTGCTTTTCTTTATGGAGATGAGTTCAGCAACAAAATTGGAAATAATTTTCAGGAATCTGTTTTAAAGATACACTGCTTTATTCATCTGGAAGCAAAAAAGTTGCTTACTAGTGCATGCCAGGAGGGTAGGGCGGTGTCCTTTCCGTGGAGTTTCCTTTCCCAAGTGTTATTTTATGCCTCAAATGTTAAAAGACATTTTGCTGCTGCTCCATGGGAGAAAGCAAGCCTGTAGAGCAGAGTATGCAGGCAGAAGTGGACCAGTATTTTCCAGCTGGAACTAGGTTGTTGCTATAGAAACACTCAAATGATAGACAGATTTTCTGAATGTGCAGTGGTCTACTGTGATAAGAGTGCTTCCAGGATTCCTACCTAATTGCTCCAAACTTGCTGGAGTGCAATACACGAAATGCCACATTTTTGAAATAGCACAAGCAAACAAAAACCAGCACAATAACCAAATAAATTTTTCCCCCTAGCTTTCAAATAAAAACTGCACTTAACACATGGCATTTATATGCCTAGACAATATCTTTCTGACAATCTCTTTTTAGTGCACTGGCATTCCGAATGACAGACCACACTCTAAGTTTAACACCACCTACGGACAGATTTAGTACGCAGCATGCAAAGTCTTGTGTGCACAAGTCACTAACTCCTTTGGAGTTTTATTTTAGGCTGCATGCAGCCTGTGCACTGGTGAGAATCCCATTGAGTCAGTGAAGCCTTGCAAGAGCACACCACTCTGTTCGGGGCTATATTTTGCAGCACAGAGACCTTAGAGATAAAATGGCTGAGCACATGGCGGAACAAATATTACATTCATAAACCATCCAAAGAGAAGTTTCCCAGGGGCCACTTCCATAAAGTATAAAACATCCCTCCCTTGGTCATGTCCCCCTCGCACACACTGTGCATGTGGTTTTCATTCAAAGCAGTTTCCTCCTCTGCTCTTCCTTCTTGCTCTGCTCCAAGGGAGGAGGGTTCAGGATTTTGGATTTCCAGGAAGAAATCTCTCCCTGAGCACAGCCGGGGCTCATGAGCATTGCAGAGACATTTTGGCTGTGTCTCTTCATCATCCATTAGCTCTCAGTGGGAGTGCTACTGCACAGTCTGCAGTCTGCAGCTGACATAGTGTGTTTAATGTCCCTTTGCCCCCAGTACCCAATCCCTCCAGCAGTTCCTCTCCCTAGAAAGCTGCTGCCAATTATATTGGTGAAATCTTCCACTGAACTTAGCCTGATTTTTGTAAAGGCAATTTCATCCCCATTGAAATGCCCAAGACAGAGGTTTTGACTTGTTTGTGTGCGTGAAATATAGTGTGTACTTAGATTACCCTCACCACCCTTAGACATGTAACCTGGCTATTACTAGTGGTTTTATCCTCACAAGAGATGTGGGACACAGGAAAGTTTTAATAGCAGCTTGGATGTAAAGGTAGCTGTTAACTTGGAGACCTTTGCACAAAATGTTAAATGAGAAGCCTTGAGCTGGAAACCCAATCTTCTTCATTTCAGGGCTTAGATCTTATGCACACAGTCCTTCTGCTATCAAACATTTCCAGATAATAAAGAGGAAAGCTTCCCTACACCTGTATGACAAAATCTCATTGATTGCAAGAGGAATTACATGTGCTGAAGGGTGTCAGAAGCAGTAAATCACACACATGCCTAGATACGATAACAGATATTTAAGTTAGGAATGGATTAATACATGAAAGAATAGCTTGGAGTTTGATTAAACAGAGTTATATGCATTTGCTTTGTTGTTTTCAGGGAGTTTTTCAGTTGTCTTCTTTCTTAAGATTGCTTTGGAACTTGTTTTTTTTTTCTTGCATACTTGTTTTATACAACTTTGATAATATCCTGCAACGGGGCTCAACTAAACATAAAGATGAATTGCCTTTATGATTCACAAGGCACTCTGGATAATTAATTACTCAGCATTTATGGTTTGGCATGTGGCCATCAATCGTTCAAAAAATTCATGTTTGTAAACATATCCTTTGCAGCTGGTCTTCTTATGCCAGACTTCAAAATGACTAGTGGAGATATGACAGAGCTATAAATGTCTTCCTTTAAAATTTACTGGTTGTGCTCCAGTTTATTTCTTGTGGGAAAAATTAAGCAACAGATGTGGCAGGACAGGAGCTCTACGGAAGAATGGCAAAGCATCTTGAATGGTTCTCAAAGGTATTTTCTTTTCCTCTTTTTGTTATTAGATGTTGGAATCCTTAACTGCTCTTTGTCATGGTTTGTGTCTGTGAGAATTAGTTCTGGTTGTAAGGTGACTGTGTAAAAGACCTGAAGAAGTCTGAAATGAGACCAGTGGCAGAACAGGAAGAAGAGCCAACCAATGCAGTCAGTATCTACTCAGCTCTGCCCAGCAGGGGAAGGAAGCGTAAGAACCGCAAATCCTGAAAGAATAGGCTTTATTTTTTTATCAGAAAGATCAGCAGCTCCAAGGCTTACAAAAAGAATTCTTAATACTCTCCATTGTAGGATTTAAGACTATCTGGTCAATGGATAGCAGAAATCACAACCATCTCAGCTAGAATTTTTCATGTTGGAGTTGATGTATGAGATGTGTCCTACAACCAACTGATTCCCCCACTGCACAATCCTGATCATCACCACCCAGGGCTGCTCAATGCCCTGAAAGGGGCAGACATCCTGTCAGGGCAAAGAAATGCCTGCCTGTAAAGTTAAGGAACATATGATCATTGAGACAGACTCATCTTCAGATTGCTTGAGTCATGTTATTGCTTCATTTCCTAAGCTGCAAACACTTCCATTTCAAACTGTGCACTTTTTGCCAAGTGATTGACAGGCACTATATGTATGCATATATGTATGCAAATACGGAGAGTGTATGCAGCATCTATTTTTAGCAGTGATACAGGAAAAGGCAACTAAACACCATTTCTATTTAAATTATAGCATCAGTTGGTTTCACTTCATTGCTTTTTTAAAGAGCATGCTTGTGCTTTTAAAATCAGATGGCAGCTACTATGCCACACAGGGAAAATTTGATCTGCCTTAAGTGTAGGCTTCAGCTATAGTATAGACCTGTTGAAGGACATATATTTAGAATTAAAAGGACCTTCCTGGTTGCCATGAAACATCTCTACAGGCTGTGCTGAATGGGCTGACTTCTTCTGGGAGGCCAGGACGGGGGCTTTTGAACAAGAGTGGGTACTTTAGTGACTGCAGACTCCACACGCAAATCAATGTAAATCTTATGCTTGTTCACTTTGACCTACTGTGGCAGAGAGATTTGTGTGCTGCAGTTGTCATACTCTCAGGCATCTCTGTCCCAGGGTTTGTGGCCGTATCCCCATGTCTTTCTCTTTCCTCCTAATATTCTGCCCCATCATTAGGGTAAGCCATGAATCCCTCCACACCTGGTATGTATTTTCCAAGCCTGTTTTGGGGAGTGGAAGAAAAGGAGTCTTTAGTATAGTTTTGTAGCTCAAAAATATATTAAAAGGTAAGCAAACTTGCTTGTCTGCTGCCTGTAAGCCTTGGACATACTCAGAGGTGACAGTGTCAGCACCCTGTCTTGCATCATCTGAACCCCCAATCTGTCACTGTCGTGTGTACGCTCAACCCACACAACTTTGTGGGGCAGAAGGAGTCAAAAGGGGTTTAAGGCTTAGAGTGAAACAAATTCTAGATACTGAAGAGTCACCTGCAGCATGCAAACAAGACAGGCCACACTCCCTAAGGCCAGGTTCATGGAGTGTTGTGCTAAAACAGCCTACACTGTGCATAGCCGAACCAGGGAAATCATCTATATTTGTCTTTGCTTGCCTCAGATCCTGCCATGCCATGTTATTACTGGTTCATTTTTGCTGTAGCTTAGGGAAGAGGAAGGCAGCTGGAAGACTGTCCTGCACAGGGGCAGCTCTGCCAGCTCCGAAATCTGGCTCGTAGTGTCAGTTCTTCCCCGGTGAACAGGTTAAGCGAACAGCAGGCTCTGAGGAGCCTTGGGAAGCCCCATGCAAAGAAACCCTTGAACGACAAAAAACCCTTGAGTACCACTGCAGGGCATTTTTTATGTATGTGGAATGGAAAAGTGGGTAGCTTGTGCTGCACAGGACTCAAAGGCTCGGATGCTCGGCAGCAGTACTGAGGTACGCAGAAAGGAGAGAGAATCCAGGGGGAATAAATCAATAGCACTGCATTACGTGTTATGAAAAATCTACAGAGAGGTTTAACACAGCTATCTAAATGAACGCGGTGAATGAGTTTCAGCATAAATTACCCAGTCAATTCCTTCTCCTGCTGATGCACATGATAGGGATGGAGATTTTGCATGGCTAAATATAGAAGGAATGTGGGGCAGAGATATTTTGTACACCTCGACTAGAGCGTGCCTTTTACACAAGTCTCTCTGTGTCATTTCCACTCAGAATACCATGTTTTTGTCTGCCACTTAGGGCTGGCCCATGTTAGAGAGGCTTTAGCATCCTATAGTTATTTTCACTAACACACAATGATACAGGCCCTTTTGTGTGTGTGTTTTACATCTGTTTCTGGAAGCTGCAGTTTATGTGTAGTTTATATAGGTTTGAAAGTATCATTTGTACTAGTGAAACTCATTCTGCAGCTGGAAGCAGAACAAGCTCTGCCACTAGAAGCACCTTTAACTGGTATGGCTGCATTAGGTCTCAGGGAAGAATGGCTTCTTTACTGGTGCAGCTAAAGACTGCAAGATTTGCTAATAGAAACAAGTCTTTAGATGCACTTTTCCCACTCTAGCTGTTTTCATCCATAACACTCCCAGTGTTCTCATGTCTTTCACTGCAACATGGACTGCAGTGAAGGAGATGGAATTGAAAACCATGGAGTCATAAACATATGTCCACTTGCATGGGCTTCCTTGGAACCAAAACCTCAGAAATGTATCTGCTTTCTTTCTGAGTACCAAACTAGTGGAGTGGTCATGGTATGCAACAATGGTTTATTTTTAACCAGCTTGATTATGGTGATGAACCCTGATTAAACTGCAATAAGGCCTTTGGGTTCTGCCTGGAAAGAAGCTCGTTCTGCAAGCATGGCCTGACCTTGCCAGCCCTCTCTCCGCACACAGCTACCTCCACACTCCCCCAGATCACTGTACGCACTCTCTTGCTGCCTCACAACCACTGGAAAATTGTCTGCCCACATTCTGAAGGACACTGCTTCAGCTAAGCCTTGCCAAGTGCTCAGTGCCTCCGCATAAAGAGAACAGACAGGAGAGGATTTACTTTAAATGGAGCGAACTTAATTACACAAGAAGAACTTTTCTTGGGTAGAATGATGCCTTTCTCGTGGCTTTTTCTGCTTCCAGGATTATTTTTGCTGATTTATTTTTACCTTTTTTTAAAATAGAGGCTTGGCTTGGGACAGGTCAGTGCTACATGTATGTGGCCAGCCTAAGCCACATTCTGACACATCCTTCACTTTCTCAGAGCTTGAGATTGAGGATTTGGGTTCTGGGAGCCTCCCTACTCAGTGGGGAGCTAGTCAATACAATGATAGAATGTGGGGAGAGATTTACCTCATCCTGAAATAAATGCTTATTAGCTGGTCAGCTGAATCCTTTCCAGACTCCTCTGAATATACAGAGATAGAAAAGGAGATAACTACATGGTCAAACCAAACTCAGTACAACAGCTATAGACATTTTTATTGACTCTCATCAGAGACAGCATTAATTAGCTAGGATTACCATAATTTTGTGGATGCCAGAGATTCAAAATTACTGCAAAAGTCAAGAAACCAAGATTTGATGTGGGCACATATTTAAGGTACCTGAAAGAAGATAGGAAGCTCCGGGACTGAGAAGCTCAGTTATATAGACATGAACATTGTGTGTTTTTAAAGGTTTTCAAGCATAGAGTCTCACAGATTTTTTTTCCCAAAAGTGTCAGAGACCTGTTCCTAGCAGTAGAATCATAGTATCATAGAAGAGTTTGGGGTAGAAAGAACCTTTTAAGTTCATCTAATGCAATCCCCTGGCAATGAGCAGGGACATGATCAACTTGATCAGGTCGCTCAGATCACCATCCAAACTGATCTTCAATGTGTCCAGGGATGTGGCATCTACCATATCTCTGGGCAATCTTCTTCAGTGTTTCACCACCCTCACTGTAAAAAAAACTTCCTTCTATCTAATCCAAATAATCATATCTAAATCATAGCTAAATAACCAATGATCAACTGATTTGCAAGTCCTCCAATGCTTAAATGAATAGTAAAATTTTCAGAATTTGGGGGAAGGGGAGAAGAGGATGTGTCTGGAGTATTTGGAGATCAAGTCCAAATCTGAAGTACTCTGCATGACATCCTGGAAGTCTCAGGATAGACTCTCTAGAGTGAAAAGAGGTAATCTGTCTTGCTTTTCCTAATTTCAGTCATTACTACAAGTTTTGTTCCATTGTAATGGATACTCAACTCTTGTATGAAAATATTTTTGTAAATACACACTCATTTTCTGGTCCAGCTCTTTTGAATACATTAGGAATTGTGTCTAGAGACATTATTATATGGAGGGGGCTAATATCTCTGAGGACTCTGAAAGTAATCAGAAACAGTAGATGAAGTGAGTAGAGAGAACCCACTCCCAAGTGCCTGCATGCCACACTCCCTGAAATCCTATTCCATATGGAATATGTATGTGTTCCCTATGGAACATATGTGGTGCCACTGAATTTGCTGCAAGTACAGAGTAGTTCCATAGAAATACCTACTGTCTGATTTTTAATCTTGCACATTCAGTAGTTTGTGCTCTAAAAGCAGGGAAGGAAATTCACTCCCTTCTTTGACCTGACCCTTAAGCACTGAAACCTGTACATGGCCCACATCCAGGCTTAACCCCCCTTCAGATATTTCACAATTTGAAAAGCAAGGCTAGCTGTTATCGTGAAGAATACAACATTTACACGGACTGTTTCTTTGTTGTTCCTTTGGGCAGAGAAAGGAAAAAAACCCACCAGCTGTTCTAGGAGGTGGGGTAGGATGTTTGCAAGGGATTAAATTCTCTTGTATGAGGACACTGCTGATTTTCTGCCTAGATATTATTTCCCTCTGTCCACTGTGTGCTGCTTGTCTGTTACAGAGGAACAGTAATGCTCAAATGCCCTGAAGTATGACAGAAATGAAGGTCATGGAACAGATACAGTTAACCCTTTATTCTTTGATCCAGCTTTGAATAAAGACCCACCTAGAGGACTGCTGCATTGTGGCTGCATTCTTTCCCCACCAGCAGGGATGGAAAAACATGTGAGTTTTTCAGACATGTCAGAATGGGCATCCTTTCTTCAGATTAAGGTGTTCATCTTGTTTCGGGGACAAATGCAAATAAAGCACCTGAAATGATTACACTGCAAGTGTAATTCATAGCTCTGCCTCTAAAATCATGTGACCATGCATGAAATAGGATGTTTCTGACTTCAAAACGTATTTTCTCTTGTGAAGATCAAACCCTTGTATTTTGACTTGGTGTATATAGTACCATGAATTAGTAACCATGTTTTATAGACAAAGAAAAAGATGTTTTTACTCTATTGGAGAAAGTAACATGGGAGGTCTTGAATGTCTTCTGTCACCACAGCTGCTCTGTTGCAGTTCAACACAAGTGGAAAATGCCTCGCAAAAGTACCTGCATCACCTCCATCTCTCACAGCTCTGTGGTACTGCCAGGGATGTGGCAAGGCACAGCTGCTGCCATAGACTTGCCAATTCCTTATGTGATACCCAACAGCTGTTGGAAGCTGTGTGTTAAAACTCGTGATGGGATTTGAATTTCTATATACTCTTCCTCAGGAAGTGAAAACTGCAGAGCAATCTTTATGTCCCCTAACTCCCAGCCCGTGCTCCTAGATTAAGAGGGATTCCACTTTGGCTGAGAATATGCACTGCACTATGCTGTTTTCTTTAATTTTTTTATTTTTTTTTTTTCCCCACAAAACTACATTTTGGCATACGAACACTGCCTCCATCTGCCTACTACACATGCATGTGCTTTCAGTTACAAAGCACTCTGATTTATATCTTATGTAAAAATGCAAAGCTTCGGGAACACATCTCAGGAGGGCTGCAGCTTTGTCAGTACTGGCAGCATCTGTATTCCTCTGCCTCAGCCAGACACCATACAGAGGGCTCAGTTCCAACACCATTAGAGCTGCTGAAGCTGATTTCTGGCTACTGCTACGTTTTTCAAGGACTGCTGAGGGCTGTACCACTGATTCCCCAGCTGGAGAGTTGAGAACCCAGAGACAAGGTGCAGAATATTGCTCCCCAGTCTAAGCACATCTTTGCCAGACAGGCTCCAACAAACTGCAGGAATTTCAGAAAAGGGCAACAAAAAATGTTTAAAGGACTTGAGGGATTCATTTCTAGAGAAGATTAAAGAAATAAAAGTTTAGCTCAGTATCACTAACTGACTAAGGGGGAATAGGATAACTCCATAAAAGCCTCTGCAGGTGCAAAGAAATTGAGAAACCTTGTTTAAAATGATTTAAGGAATAGCTAGTAACAATAGAGTGGCATTGATTACAGGAAACGTAGACAAAACTCCTGGAAGCTTTTTGTAACATTGTTGTAACCAAGAGATGGATCACTGAATTCTAGAAACCAATGGAAGTTCTCTTGCTTTGATCATTTGAAAAACAGACTGGACAAAGTAGCCAGTCCTAATTGGGAATGGACAAGATAAATAAAGTCATATGGAAAAATATGTACTTTTTTATTTAAGAGGTAGGAACATACCACTAAGAAGAAAGTGCCCCTGTGCAGCAGAGGTGCAAAGGAGACTTTGAGGGCTCTCTCGGTGTATGGCACCAGGAGCTGAGCAGTTTGACTCAGATAATGTGCTTCCTTCCTTACGCTTCTCTTCCTGAGGCATCAGCATCTGTCTTGATGTGTCATCTTTCCTTCTTTTGCTGCCCAATAGAAGTCCCTTTGGCATGCCTTCAAAGCAGGAAGAGCTCACTGCTCTCTGGGTGATCCACGTATGCGTGGCCACGAGATAAAACCTTTCAGACTTGGTCACATACCAATAAGCTCTTTTACCCAAGCTGATTTCTGCTGCCGGACTTAATGCCAGTCTCAGTGGTTCACATTTCAGACAGGAACTAGGTAGGAGGATGAATCTCATCCTGTCTAGCACCCACTCAGACCCTTTCTTTTTTTTCCTCATGTGGTACTGCAGTAACCCTGATCAGCAGAAGAACTGTACTGAACAGATCTGGTACAGAAAAATGCAAAAATGAAAAGTGCCCTTTGTCGTGATGAAGGAGTCCAAGCTGCAATAAATAGAACTCGAGTCATCGTTTGAGGATACAGGCTGGGGAGGTTCAGCTCTGCTGAAAAGGAGCTGGGGGTCCTAATGAGAAGCAGACCAAACATGAGCCAGGAGTCTGTCCTTGCAACAAGCCATACCCGAGCCTGTGCCAGCAAGAGTACAGCCAGGCATCAAGGAAAGTGATTATCTCACAGTACTTGGCACTTTTTAGGCCACACATAGAACACTGTGCCCCAGTTCAAGAGAAACATTGAAAAACTGGAGAGGACCCAGAGAGGGGTCATGAACATGATGATAGGATTGCAGAATATGGCATGAAGAAATTTTGAAGAAATGGGGTTTGCTTGTCCTAAAGAATGAAAAGCTCCAGGGGGATGTAGTCACAGTCTTTCAATACCTGAAATGCAGCTACAGAGTTGATGGATGTCCTTACAATGATGCACAGAGTTTCATCAAGAGAAATTCTGTCTGGATATGAGAAAAAAATTTTCATTGTGAAACAATTAAAACACTGGCTGAGGCTGTCCTGAAGTGTAGAATCTCCCTCATGGCAAACATTCAACACAGAGGTCACTTCCAGATGAGACTTGCCAAGCTCACTTGAGTTACATGACAAACATAAATGACTTCTCTCAGAGAAGATTCTTACTCACTTGCATTGGAAAAGACAAGCATATTCCTGCATTTCTTTCTATACAGTTCCTTAATTAGCTTTCTTTTTAAGGTTACCTGAGAAAAGACCTTTGTTCATTTGTTCCTTCCCAAAGGACAGGTGAATTTTTCTTTCTAAGATCCAAAGGAATAGGTCTCCGGCATGATATCAAGCCACATTCCTTCGAGTTCACTGTGGCCAGTTTATTTTTTCAGAGATGGAGACATAACTCCATATGCATTTTTCCCTAAAAGAGATTTTAATATAAAGAGCACATTTCTATCCCAAATCAGTTACTTCAAAAACATTACTTCAACCTTTTTTTTTTGAAACAATAGCCCAAGAAAATGATCCAAAAGCTTTCAGCTAAGAGTTAATTGTAATGTTTGGTTTCAGTTTTCACATTTTGCCTTTATTACATCTTTTTCAAGCATGTCCTCACCTTTCTTCATAAAATAAGAAAACTTTATTTTGAAGCAACAAATTTCTATAGGTGATTTTAGCTACTTTGGTTTGAATCAGGACATTTGGCAAAGCTGACCCACTCCTGTGAACTTTTCAAGCATCAGGCAATACTATTTTTCAATGTTGGACCAAGCTGCTTTTCTGGAATATTTCCAAGGCACTGAACTATGGCTACTGAGCAGAGTAATCTGCAGAAGTTCAGTATATGTTAGCAAAATATAAGAGTTATTTCTTTAAATGCTCCTGTGGAGCCCTTGCTGGCCAGGAGCACTGCATCCAACATGTGAGCCTTTGCTTATAAAGGAAGGCTGTTCTCCTTGAAAGAATGAAAGTGTGAGTGGTGAAAGAGGCAATGCACCCACTCTATGAGCACTAATGAAGTTACCTAGCCTCACAGGAATAGAGTGGATGCTCCATCTTCCTCTGTCAAGCCAACATTTCTATGGGCTTTTAAATTCCATACTTGATGCTGATATGCATCTTTGTAAATGTGATATTTTTCCTCCTGAGCCAAGCATATTTATCAACCCCATGAGCTGCATTTTAAGTAGTTAGGGATTAGAATGCTTTAAAACAAACCAATATGTTTTAGTGAGTTATTGACTAAAAAGGATCCAGAATGGGCCTTACTTATAAGGAAGTAGCTATATTAACTGTGCAACCTCATTAATTAAAGTGGACTTACATATATGTAAATAAGGTGAAATTTGGTCCATGTGCTATGAAAACTTGTTTAATTCTGATCTTGTCATGGTCATAAAGGTCAATCTAGATGCTAAAAGCAAACCCTGGCACAAAAAATTTACAGCATCAAATTGTGCATGCCCAAATATTTTCAGAGTCCAGAACACCTGTTTAAACTGGTGCTCATCTTGTATATGAAACCATATTCAAACAGAGCAAGTTAATGACATAGGAAAAGGAAAAAAAGGAAAGCATGCTGGTTTGAAAACAAACCACTGAGAGACTCTAAGTCAGAAATACAATTTAATAGGGAAAAAAAAATAAATGAAATAGTATGAAAAGAAACCACTGACAGAGTCAGAATACAACCTGACACCCTGTCAGTCAGGGTGTTGGTAGCAGTCCAGATGAAGTGGTCCTGTTGAAGTGGTGATCCTCAAGAAATGTCTGGTCTTCACCTGAAGGTCCAGTGGGAGCTCTTACCCTCTAGGAATCCAGTAGGTAAAGGCCACTTGTGGTGTTCAGAGCTCAGCTTATATCCAGGATGGAATGCTTGGTTCCTCCCCCTGGGTGGAGCATCTCCCAATGGGATAATGCTGTGAGACTGGATGGCCCATTAACAGAAGATATCCCCCTGGAGGGAGGATGGGTCATGGGAGAGATAAGGAACCCTGCCCCACCTGGTTCCAACAGCTGGCCCATTAACAGGAGATAGTCCGGAGGGAGGAGGCAAGGAACACCACCCCACCTGGTTTCAACAGCTCATGAAGATGGGAATAGAATACACTGCAACCCGGGATGAAAGAAAAAGAAAAGAAAAGAAAAGAAAAAAGAAAAGAAAAGAAAAAAAAGAAAAGAAAAGAAAAGAAAAGAAAAGAAAAGAAAAGAAAAGAAAAGATCTAATGAAAATATGGAGAAATTAGCTACTAATTTAGAAAAAAAAGAATCAAACACAATTTCCATGGGCTTATAAGCACACATGTATCATGGGGATTAGTGAGAAACTTAATTGTCAATGCACTGCCTTTGAGAGCTTTGCCAGATCTCATATCTTTGACGGTTCTGATTTTCTTCTAGCTGATGTCCCTGCCTGAGTTTCTAATGCAGCTAATTCCTGGGCTAAATCAAAAGAAGAAAGCTTAATTTTAATGCCCAAGAGTCTTTGCAAGTGACTTTCACACTGGAACAAACTCAAAACTATTTTAATATGGAAGAAAAGCAATTAACTTTGTCAGTAATTTTTTCACTTGCATGTTTGGTATTATTTCAGCTGTGATTTTAAATGAGTTCTCTGCACCTCACTTTGCTTCTTACTTGATTTGCCAATGAAATCTGATCTTAATGTTAGTCACATCACGGTCTTGCATAGAAACTAACCTGAAGACAGATTTTACTCCTAGCTGAACCTACATAATTTTGATGGAATGTGATACTCAGCCACTTTGCTACTCACTTGGTCAATAAACTGCAATCTCTTTTGAGGATGCAGACAAATTGAATGATTCTGTGAAAAACTAGTTGGTTTCAACATAGTATCTGTGTGTTACAGCAAATCTGCGTGCTTTGGGGCTCAACAGTTTGTCTCACTTTAATCAGGTAGGCAGCAATAAACAGTGATGCCATTTCACTGTTTGTGTGGTGTGTACTCCTGTGCTCCCAGACAGGGCTGTGGGCTCCTGCAGGACTGGCAAGTCTGTGCTGTGTGCACACCAAAGCTCCCTCAGTGCTAATGAGGAGGAAATACAATTCCTCACACATCCCAGACTTCAGAGTGTGTCTTCATCTCTGCTGCTGGCAGCCGGTGACGCACACGGTTCTGCACCAAGCCTTGGAAAAGCAGGCTGTCAGGACACAGCTAGGAGCCTCAAGTCATTACAGTCAAAGATAATGAGACGCTTCTAGCTAGAGCCTCTGGCACAGCAGAAGGGTACCTGTGATAACATCAACTTCAGACATGAAAAAATCATAGAATGTCTTGACTTGGGTTGGAAGGGACCTTAAAGATCATCTAGTTTCAGTCCCCCTCCCATGCGCAGGGGCACCTTGCACTAGACCAGGTTGTGTAGGGCCCCATCCAAACTGGCCTTGAATGCTTTCAGGGATGGGACAACCACAAGTTCTCTGGGCAACCTGTTCCAGTGCCTCACCATCCTCAGAGCCAAGAATTTCTTCCCAGTCTCTAATCTAAACCTTTCAATTTAAAGCCATTTCCCCTTGTCCTGTCACTACATGCCCTTGCAAATAATCTCCCTCCATCTTTCTTTTAGGCTCCCTTTGGTGTGAAATTAGGTCACACCAAAGCCTTCTCTTTTCCAGATGGAACAATCCCAGTTTTCTTAGCCTTTCCTCATAGGAGAGGTGCTCCATTCCGCTAATCATCTTCATGGTCCTCCTCTGGACTTGCTCCAACAGGTCCATGTCCTTCTTATGCTGGGACGCCAGAGCTGGATGCAGCTCTCCAGGTGGGGTCTCACCAGAGCAGAGCAGAGGGGCAGAAGCTCTTCCCTCACCCTGCTGGCCATGCTGCTCTGGATGCAGCCCAGGACACGTTTGGCTTTCTGGGCTGTGAGCATGCACTGTCAGCTCATGTCCAGCCTCTCATCCGCCATCCAAAATGTCATGCTCAGAGACAATCACAACTGTGTTAAAAATACACTTTCCCCCAAGTTTTGTGTTTTCCATTTGCCTTCAGTTTGCAGGGTCTTGAAGGCATAGAAGCCCTCCTCTTTTCAAGAGGTTCTTCCTAGCTGCAGAGGCTAAGTCTTATTTTTGTGAAGCCAGAGGTGAGGGGTGCTTGGAGAAAAGTGAAACTCCCCTGATACAGCCACGTCATGCCTCCTAAGTGCAGTCCATGCCTCATGTTCCAGCAGCCCAATGCCACCAGCTATTTCCTGGCTGGCACATCTCTCCTGTCAAAGCTCAATGCTGACAGTCAGTGGCTGCCCTGGGACACTTCATTATCCCTGTGTCCTGCCACCTGCAGCAACCCACTCTCCCCTCTGATTTGCAAATCTCAGTTGTCCATGTTCACACCACAGCCACTTGCTGCATCTCCTCCACTGCTCATCCTCACTTGGCTGGCAGGCACAGAGCCTGATGCTGAACCCTCGTGCCTGCTCTGTTTGTGATCTCCTTCCATTTGCTGAAATCTCTAGGCTGTCTCTCATATAAATGCTGAATTGAATCCTTACCTTTCCTAGAAAGATCTTGGCCACGTGTTCTTTCTCAGATTTTTTTCTCAGAAAAGAACGGCTGCTTGGGAGAAAGCTGATAGACTGCTGCAGATCCTGTTTCTCATAATGCTCGTAGCCCAGGGCAGAAGGCACACAATGAACCCTTTACCACCCAGCAGCTTTTGGGCTGCACTCATGCCAAGTCTCAGTCCTGAGTTAGTAATGGTCCACATGCATTATTCTTCTTGGTTGTTTCTTAAGCGTGGCTGTCAGTCATGCACATGTGAGGACAATGCAGTTCTCAACTCAAAAAAGAGGTTGTGCATTGAGGTCTGTACTCCATCCTACTTCTGTAGGAAGCATTTCCCTCATAATGGATGAACAGCTTGTTTATTGTTAAACCGAGCCCTGGGACAGCCCTTAGCTTGGTTTTCTGTCTGCCACCTTCCTATTCAAGCAGCAGCAAGGCAAGGACAGGCAATGGTTTTGTGGAAAAGGTGCTAAAGAGTATCTGTATCAAGTTCAAGCATTACAAACATGGCTTGGGTGAGGAAGGGGATATTTTAACTGAACAGAGACCCTAAGTCAGAGAGGTGGAGATCCTTTTGGTGAGGGACATTCACTGGACCATGGCCTTGTTTAAACATTGGATCTCATCTTAAAGAGTTATGGAAGCATCTCAACAGCTGCAGGAGTTGGAGAGGATGTCCTGCAGCTGAGTTAGCCTATAAAGTTTCCTTTCCTTTCTGTGCATCTTTGTAGAAAGGTAGCAACTCCACCACTGTTTTTTGAACCACGAAAGTCAAGTCTCTCTATCCTTTTCCTCCATTTTTCTCTGGTGATCAGAGTGATTTTAAGACAATTGGCAAACTACTGATGCTCCATTTCCCAAAGAAACAATAAGCCATAAAACAAGTTTACTAGACCATTCTTGCAATTCCCAGCATGTCCCTCAAGACTTGGGCAGTAACTGAGTGCTTCCATACTAAACAGTAGGGACCACTTTGAATGCTGGTCATGTAAGGCATCAGCTGAGAGGGATGGTCTCTAGGACCCAGTGTTAGTCAGTGTTTCTGGAATGTGCTGCACAGCAATGGGAAGAGGTTCAGGCCTCCTGCAAGTTTGAAACAAGAGCCAAGAGGGAATATGATTTTCCAGGGCTGGGAGAGCGCCACTTCAAAGTAAAGGCTAAATAACCGATGCTCCCATCTAGTGGTGAAGCTGTACCCCATGGCTCAGGTGTCAGACATCAACCCGAGCCTCCCAGGACACGCGGGGCTGGACAGGCCACGCCACGGGACAGTGCCGCTCCTGGGAACTTCTGTAGGGCTTTGCAATCTGCGAGAGACTCCCAGACACATTCAAAAGCTCATGAGAAACCAACTAACAAACTCATTTAAAACTACAGCGTTAGGAATAAAAAAATGAAAGGATAACGTCAGGATCAAGGGTACTTTTAAGGCAAGGGAAGTGTGGAGTAGCATTCTCAAAATTTCTTAAGTAACCTTCAGTGAGATTATTATCTTGGCATTGGCTCCTAAAGCATGAAGGCCCCTATCAAAATGCTACCCAAAGATAGTAACTAGCAACACATTAGGATAGCGTTGTTGTTACAAGATTACCATGTAATTAATATGCTAACGTTCTGCTGAACGCTGCTGAACTTATAATTATTGGCCAGAAGAATACCATGCTTTTTTTTGTTTCTTTCTTTTTAGTTTACATCGGAAAGCTTACAGTCAGATATGAACAATTACCATATGCTCAGTTTATTGGGACTCACCCTGGGACACTATTGTAAATCATTTCATGAGGTCTGCTCAGCTCTTTCTAATATGCCTATTTCCACTTGTTATGCTTGGAAGCTGATCAGATCAGGAGGAAAAGGTGCTGTTTTTCTCACTGGATCTTTTTTTTTAAAGGCACAGCTGATGCCTACAGGATATCCCCGGAAGCAAAATTCATTAATGATGCTGAGACAGTTCTTTGGCACAAGAATGGAAAAGAATGTTTTAGTATATTCTCTTGTTATACTGTAATTGTTACTGCTCTGCTTTGACTTCACTGCCCCTCTTTACTACACCTACATATGGTAAAGCAAATAGGAAAATAATTCTAACACTGGTCTCGTATACCCAATTTCCAACACATTTTGGAGCACTTTGCACGGCCATAATTCCCACTGTACAGAGTCCTAATTTCCAAATCTCAGTGCAGTGCAGCATATGATAGGGCTCAACATAAGCCAAAGGACAGGACACTCCCTGAGAGGACAGAATATTCTGGAGTCCACACCTACTGTAGCTAAAGGACAGAAAGGCAGCTCTTCTGACAAGCAGGAGGACATCAAGCAACAGACAAAGCTTGGCTTGCATTTCACTGCAGGTCACAATAAAGAAGGAACTACACATTTTCTGTTTAACCTGAGTAGGAAGAAGAGAGAGCAACATGGATAGAGGTTGGCTAGATGCTAGCTGAATATCTAAACTGTTCTCTCCAAAAAGCTAATCCGGTATTGGCAAGCCATGAATTTAATGACTTGGAACCAGATCCAAAGTGAACCCACAGAGTGGTTTATGACAGGTTTGCTAATGAAGGATTCTGTGTTTATTTATAGGGATGAAATTGATCCAATACTAAGTAATATATGAGAAAAATTCAGTAAGAATTAATTCAGGTTGACTGAAACTAAGCAAAAAGTACTGCTAAAACTATTGGGATGATGAAAGTGCTGATAAAATCTATTTCCAATCAAAACACAGCTGTCAGTGTTTGCATCTTATGTGGAGGTTATATACCTGTAAATGAAGGAAAAGTCTGTGGCAAATGAATGAGAACCCACAAACACAGTGGGTGGCTGTCACAAGAAATTATGCTGCCAGAGTAAAAGAAAAATCAGTCTTCAAAATGAGAGCCATGCAGAAGAATACATAGGTAGCAAATAAACCAAAGATGCTGCCTTAATGAAGAAGAAAGTTAAGGAAAGTAAAGACCTCATGAGAACTAATGTCACCCTGTCAGTAAGAGACCGGGTGTCACTGATAGAGATTATTCCTGTGATGAATGCCACTGCAAAGCCCACGCAAAATTCCAGTGCACCAGTCAAAATAATGCTTGTAGAAGTCCATAAGCAGTCACAGCTCTCAAACCTTGCATAATTGTCAGCCAGAGAGTTTTTATAAAGGACAGAGCTGCTAATCATCACGTTAAGTGTGTCCACAAGCACACTGCATACCCAAGCACATATGGACCCAACACTCAGGTTGTGTAAAAGTGCCATTCCTGTACTAAAATCCTGAGAACTTCAGTCTGCCAGGATACAACATGAGACAAATCCACATCATGTTCCAGACACCTAAGAAAGGAACAAGTGCATCATCAGAGTAAAATATTTTCATCCTGTTCTTTCAGCTTAGGATAACCCTAAAAAATTGGTAGAAAGATGTGCTACTGTTGTTGCGTATTCGGCTTGAAAAGATATTAGAGGTTGCAAGTTATCTTGCCAAATTTTCACCTTATTTTTCAGAAGTCTTGGTAACACTCAGAGCTGTTAACGATCGCGTTTCAATGGGGTGCTGGCAGGAACCCACCTTCATCAAATGATGTAAATAATAAAAATTCAGATGGATGCATCCGAGCGATGACTTGTGGCTCTGTTACTGCAGGTAGGGCAGTGAGTGGTTTACGTATGCAGCTCTTCCACCCCTACAGTAATAACTTATGCACAGATTGAAAAAAGAGATGTATGCAATTGTGTTTGGCTGGGAGGGTTTCCATCAATATGTGTGTGGGAGAAATGTGATTGTGGAATCTCATCATACGTTACCCATGCTGGCTCTATTGCAAACCCATCTGAAAAACACAATCTATAAATATTTTTATTCCTATTTGAATAATGTGTCTTGTCATTAAATACCAGGGCTCTAAAATACACACTCCAAGCAAATCTTATTTTAATATTAATTGAACTTACCTTACTGTTATTTTACCGCTATTGGGAATGGGGATAAAGTAAGGGATCTAGAGGGTGTTACAATAAACATATTTTGATTCATTTTAGCACAAAATCCGTATTGCTAGTGACAGAGAATCATCAGTAAATAAAGTGACCTTGAAACCACCAATTGTGTGAGGCATTAACAAGAGGGAAGACATGACAAAAATGACAGAGCATTTTCACTCCTCCTGCATTCCCCTGTCAAAGATGAAGTACAGAAAACCATAGCATCTGTGCTAAGGAAACATCTATGAGCATTAATTAATTATAATGCTAGTCCTCTGTGTGCTGGATGCAGTGTCACTCTCTCATAAACAGTTTACTCGTTCCACTGTCATCAGCTTGATTATTTGAGATACTTCTTGGCAGGTGTATATGACGTGCTCTTTCCAAAGCTCCTTTGTGATGAAATATTCTCAATGGCTTAATGTATATTCCCATATGCCACAGACTGTTAAAAGCCCAGTCACATCCCCAGTTCAAAAACCCCTCAGCAACATTCAAGCTGATAATATAGCAAGAGCCAGTCACAATGACAAGAAAATTTGTGACTTATCTATCGAGGCCAAACAAACCACTCAAAAGCATACCACAGAGCCTAAGTGGGTTGAAGTCTATCCTTGCCTCATCCTCTGGCACGAAGAGTGTGAGGAGTAAGATAGTGGGAGCACTTGGAAAAGAGCAGAGCAGCGTGACTTGGAGCCTTCTCTCTAGCCAGTCTGGATGTGGGAGAGAGCCCACACTTGGCACAGGTTGGCAGGCTCTGAGACAGCACCACCAGCTTGTAGCAGCCTGCTGAATAACAGCAACTACTAAGATCAATAGGAGAACATAACGCCGTGCTTGGGGTCCTATTTTCTCCTGTGAGTCAGAAGGAAATCTCTATGCTTTAAGGGTGTCCCATGGTTCAGGTAAGATCTTTAGCTCTTGAAGAGATTTCTCTGTGCCTTTGTCCTATTGCAGCCAAACGTAAGACTTAAAGCGAGGGCTCAGCAGGCGCCTAAACCAAACCACAACCAAACACACACATGTCAATCCACAACTACTGGTATAGCAACTCCATCCTTGGGACCTCGGTTCATGCTTTTTATTTGCTAAAATAAAAATACTCCCCATACCTTTTCTAAAAAAAAAAAAAAAAAAAAAAAGAAAAAATGCCATCGTGAGTGTTGGCCCACTGGGTGTATGTTATGTGTTCAAGCACCAGGTTTTACATCTGACTTCCACTAAGGTAGGTGGCAATGCGCAGTACTGGGAGATGGAGCCCCCTTCATTTGTGTCATGCTCATACCTCATTAAAATCCTACCATTCCCCATCCACTGCTAGAGACCAATCTGCTCCCATTGTACAAAACCATGAGAAAACTGTAAATGAGAAATCTGGCTACAGATATTCAGGAAATTCCCTGCCAAAGGTTGCGCTATTTATCCACAGTGCACTGTGTATGCTTTACAGATGTGGAATATAATTAATGGATAATATTACCTGTCTCTACAGTTAAAGCTGTAGTTTCAAGATGATGTCACAGACAGACAATACTCCCTGGCTAAATTAAACTCCCATGGCAGCAGGGAGGGAAGAAATTTAGGGCTATTTTCTACACAAGCCCAGATCCCATTGCTTCATTTTGCCATAGAAATGACGTACAAGTAGGCTAGCTTGTCTTATTTGCAGTTATTTTGTACTCTGATTTTCCTATATCATGGGGCAGTCAGACCAAAAACATGTTGTTGTTAGAGCCATGTACAATCTGTTCTTTCTGCTTTGCGAATGCTTTGTTTATAAGGCTATTTGTCGGAGAGATAGAGGACAAATAGGAGAGTCCTCTTCTACATTGCTAAAACTAAATTCAGATCCGATAAAGACACAGAAGTGGTGCCACAGTCCTTCCAGTTAGGTGTTTCATCATGCCTCTGCATTTGATCCTACCTCTGTGGAAAATAATAGCAAATTCTCATTGATCCCAAGATTAGAGAGCAGGGCTTGACTTCAAAACATCTGCTGAACAGCTCTCCGGTGAGTGCTGACATTTCTGACTCTCAAACCCTTCATTAGGATGGTATGCTGTAAGAGACTTCACTTTTTAAAGGGTTTGCTGGCTTGTTTCATACTTAATAAACTTGCTGTGCAATCATGATGTTCCTGCTGCTATGGAAGATAGCCCGTGGATGATATACACCCCCATGAATTCCCGTCAGGAGGTGTAGATGTTCCATTATAATGCAGGTATATTTACAACTACTTCCATACCGTTTGACATTCACTAAGCTTCTCTGTTTGCAAGCCAACTGGATTTACATGTTCCTACATTACTGAAATCTCAGTGTGCTCCTGCATCATCTCTGGCACCAGGTACTCGGGCACATTTCCTTGGTCCTGTTCATGGATACCAGGATTTCTCAGAACACAGAGTTACCTTTTCCCAAACTCCACCTGCTGTAGTTTTACTTTGGGTTTGTGATTTTCTTCTTCTGGGAGCAGGTGATAATTGGAGCAAGAGGTCTTTCTGGAGTTAAGAAAAACAATAGCTCTTTGCCTTAGCAAATACAAGAAGGATATCGATCTAAATGGAACGGGACTATAAACTCAAACTCACATTCACCATACTCTTTCCTTACCATGTTGAAGTTTTCTTTATCTTTAGATCAAAGCCTTCCCTTCCC
>VZTA01027683.1:69038-91660 GCA_013398855.1 Mohoua ochrocephala | reverse complement strand
CCTGCGCTTTGTGCGTGCGGCGGCCACCACCATGCGGGGGGAGAGGCACCGCGTGGGACGCGGCGAGGCGGAGCGCCCGCGCCGCCCCGGCTGCTGCACCTCGGGGGGTAGGGCCCCCAGAGAGCCCTGAGCGCCCGGCGGTACGTAGGGGCGACCCCGGGCGGAGAGCACTTCTCTTTTTTTGTTTTGTTTTTTTTTTTCCGTTTTTTTTTCCCTGGGGGGCGGGGGGTGATGGTGAAGGGGAGGATTTCTACTGTGCAGCGTTTGCTGGAAGGAAAACCCTGTAGGTGAAGCCATATGGGTTCTCAGTGGCATGGCTTAGTGGCTTCTTGGCTTAACAGTTTTCGGGCGGGGAGTGTTCAGGGTGTGTTTTAGGAGGGCTCGCCTGCTCAAGAGAGCTTGAATAGATACGTTTAGAGAAGCAGTGCTTTCCAGGAATTTAAATGAGACCCTTTTTTTGTGGTTGCTTTTCAAGGCTGTTCTGTTAGTTCTATATTTGCTTTTGCAGATTGCTCTTATCAATAGTTAGGCAGCTGTGGTAGCATATAAAAATCGATATTCTCAAAGGAAAAAAGAAAGTCTCGGCGAATTCACCTCTACTAAGCGGTGTAGATCGCTTCTGTGGTCTCTTTTTATAATTTATCGGGAATGTTATATAGTCTCTAATACTCAACTACCATTTCTAGTTTATTTTGTTATGGCAACGTGTTTCATTTGGTACTAGAAAAAATTGATTGAGTTACTCATTCAAGTAATTTAGTTGACAACTTGGAGGAACGTTTAGTCATCTCATTTCAGATGAGGAGGGAAATGTTAAGAGAAAGGCAGGAGGCAGCGGCAAACCTCAAGGTTTAGGGTTTTGCATATTTTTTAATCTGATTTTCCTTTTTCAGTCTTGCAAACTTTCTGAACTTTAACCCTTTTGCAATGAAACTTTCCAGGCGTGGTGTCTGCATCCAGGTAATTTTAATACATATATGTATGTATGTATCTTTTTTTTTGTTTGGAAAACTTAGGTGAAAATAATTCAGCTGGTTTTGATAGTGTGGGGCTGTTGGATATGGGGAAAGAATTACTACATTTTTTCCATTTAAAGATGGAGCTCTTGCGGGTTTTTGTTTGGTTTGGTTTTTTGGGTTTTTTTTAAGGGGGTTTTATTATTTTTGTTAATGTGAAGTATGGTTTAGAGGTATTATTCTTTCATGGGCAGTTTCTGAATAAAATACTCTTTGGCTGGAAATCCTGCCATGGGTACCTACTGGGTTTGTGTGTATCTTGCCAGGACCAACTGCTGCACTATTGGGAAAAGATGTGCTATATGTGCTGAATAAGAAGCTGTGATAAAGGGTCTGGAGGTGAGGTCCTGTCTGTGTATTCAAACCCAAGGACACTCAGCACTGATTTCTGCAGCTGACAACTTTGTGGACACCTCTGCTGTAGGAGGCAGGGCTCCTCTTGCCATTTGTTGTGGAACTGCTGGATTTGAGATCTTGTAAGTGAAGACTTCAAACCATTTGTAGGCAGAAGTCTTTTCTGATTGAGTTTAGGATGTCTAAAATTCCTACTGTGGTAGTCAGAGAATTCTTTTCTGTTCTACACTTCATCTGGACAGAGGACAGGATTTCCCAGCATTGTCCACATTGCACATTCAGAGTTGGAGGATGTGTACAAAATGTTAGAGGTTTGTTGCAAGGTTACAGAGTTCTATATCTGTGGTTTGTTATGTGTTTTCTACCAAGGAAATGAAAAGAAAGGCCAAACAATAGGGAAAATGTTACAAACACTTTTTAAAGGGAGCTTAAAAGATGCTAGGGTTGCATATGTAAACGTCCTAGTGGAAGGATGTCATGGTGCAAAATGATTGTTAAGTGCCCTCTTAGGTTAAACGTAGAGTTGTGCGTAAGTAAAGTCTGGCGATTTTGTTTCCTGATTTAAAATCAAGGAAGCAAAATTAAAAAATAACTGTAATACGACAGAATTTGGTTTTTTTCTATTGTGGATTAGTGTGATAAGATAGAACAGCATCCTGGTGATAGCATCCTAACAATTGCATTGTGAATTGATGCTATGTGTGCTGCTTACTGCATACACTGTTGGGGCATGCTGGATTTTACATGAGTTGTTGGAATGCTACTGGCCCATCAGAAATAGCCTGTAAATCTCTCTGCAGTAATTTTCAGGTTGTGATTTGGAAACTTCTCTGTGTTTGCTAAGGAATTGGCTAGCGGTCTACAGAGAAGTACTTGGGCATATGGTATGGGCTCATTTTCCATGTATTTAGCTACTGATGGCATTAAAATAAGCCAAAATACATTAAATACCTCTCTAATATTAATTATCTTGTTAAGAATTTGCTGAAAATACTGTTAAAATCACAGATGTGTACAAAGGCTGTGTGATCAGTGTGAAGGCAAATCCAGGGAATAGGGTCAGTGGGAAATCTGTTGATCTGCAAAGGTCTGCTAAGACGCTGTTGTTGCTACAGAAAAAATTGGTTGCCCCTGTGGCATTGTAACTGTGGAACAAAGACATAGGAACTTGCTTCAAGGAATGGAAAGTCTGACTTTGTTGCTACTTTTGTAGCGAAGAGATCATTTTTGTCCAGTAAGGCTGTTGGCTTCCTCAGCCTAAAGCTTTACAACCCTTAAATAGCACTTCCTGACACTAAGCAGTATCCCTTTCATGTGTTTGAAGTGTGTTAGAAAGGCTGGCTGGCAGCATTGGTACTGATGAATGAAAAAGAGAGAAATTTACAACATCAGATACTTTCTTTAAATTATTTCCCTTGTTGTTAGTTATTACCAAGCATTAGACTGCCACACTTGAATATAATTAATGTAGTAAATGGCTTATTAGGCGCCATCTGAACTTTTGCCTTGTTTAATTATAGAAGCTTAGTGCAGTGGTCTGTGTACAATATTCACCCCAAATAATTGCTTTCAGACTTTTATCTGACTATGGTTATTTTTGGAGCAGCTGCATACATGGCTTTTCCCTGAACTTTGCACTTCTTAGGCTCTTGCTTGCAGTCCTGACACTACAATTTCAATTTGCATAACTAAAAGCAGTTGCGTTTTGATTTTGCTGGTAGTAATTCCGAGCAATTGTTCTGCATGCCATTCATATGTTAATGTGTTTTGAGCTTCCTTAAAATTCTCTAATTCATATTTAGATATCAATCAATCCATGACACAAATGGGAAAGTTATAATAATTTTTTTTTTCTTGAAGTTTTTAGATGGTTACTGAAGTTAAGAGTATTTCTTCCAGTGACGTTGCATGTATTGAAAAGGATGTTAAAAATGTAAAAGGAGTGGCATGGGATGAAATCTGCACCACAAAGGATTTACAATACAGGGTTCAGATTCAGCAAACCCTTCTTCATGTGCTTAATTACATATATTAATTTCACAATAAATGCCATCTTCCTCCAGAGGTGACATATTTAGAATGCAAGATCATGTGAAAAGCTGAATACGCTTCCCATATTATACCTGAGAATAATGTCAGGTATGACATTATTGGGTATGAATGTTATTGGGTTTGTGAACATTTTGTATTTTAGATCCAGTCTTTTCTAAGGTGCAACCATAGAAAACTGATTTTCTTGATCTGTAACACTTCTTAAAAAAAACCAGTCTTGTAAAGAAATTCAGATTTCTTTTTATCTGGTCTGAAAATTTTACATAGACTAGAAACAGTGCTTCAATAGTTGGCCTTGAGGGCAAAGCATGCCAAAATCATTCTGTTTGTTGTATGCATTTTTCAGAGATTGTCTCTTTCCAGAAGAATAAACACTTGAAGAGTTAAATATCAGGGAGCTGTTGCCAGTGTTCTTGATGAGGGTCCTTGACCTTGGGAGCTTGCACCTGACAGATGCTCTGGCAGACCTTGTTGGTCCACAGACCTTCAAAGCCCTCTTTGACACCAGTCACTTTGGAGAGGCCAGTTCTTCCATGCTGCTGAAGATGGCCAGAGGCTCGGAGGAGCTGGGGAAGTGGAACAGAGCTTAGCTGTGAGGTGTGGGGGCCTGGATTGCTGGTACATTTCATTGGAGATGCAGCTGGTTGTGTGTGTGTTAGTGCGCTCTGCATTCCGGAAGGTTGTGCTTAAGAAATCTAAATGTAAATTAAAAGTAAATGTTATTCATTGCATAGCTCTGCGGTTGTCACCGGAGTAGGATTCACCGCGGGTTTTGTACAGTCCACTGTTTATTGTATTAAATTGTGTGAATGCCATCTGAGAGTGGGGCGTTACGTAGCTGGGGTTGTGAAATGACTGTGAGTGCTCTGAGGTGTGAGCACAAAATCTTTGTAACAACCGAACGGCTGTTAACTTTGGAAAGGAAAGCTGCTTCTTCACACGTGATATGTATTTGTCTGGCTGGAAGATGTGTGGCCAACCAGATACAGAGGGCTTAGCAAGATGGCGAGATTTGTTCTGTCACTTTCTGAATCCGTTATGTCGTTGACGGAGCCAGAGGTCTAGAGGGTGTAAAATTTGATGAGGTCTCTTTACAGGATCCTCAGTTTAAAGTAACTGTGCTAAGTTCTGTATTTAATTTTGGTAGCGGAATTGTCTTTCAGTCCATCACTGGAAAGACTGCTTCTGGTCTAGTCATTGTCATATCAGTTTCTCAGCAAAGGCGCTGATCCTGTCTCTGTGAAATACCAAGTCGCATCTGCCCGTGATGTTCTGATTAAATACCTTCTGTGTATAAAAATGTAGTGATGTACTCTACAATCATAGTCCAAAATGCCCTCAAACTTTGCATAATTGAGGTGAAGAATTTGCCATTCTCTTATGAGGCTAATGCCTAGATGAGAAAATGCTAGTTAAGAGTGCTGTTTCAACACAGTCTGAAAAACGTAGGTATTTTATAAAAATTCACTATACAAAGCAGGAGGTGTTTGGCTCTGGACTGACAATGGAATGTCGGGCCATTCACCCTTACGCTGCGTCAGGGAAGGGAGGTCAGTAACAAATGAAAGCTGTTACCATCTGATGGCTGTTCAGTCACCTGTGAAATGTGGTTTCTAATAGACAGGTTTCCACATCATAGGAGCAGCAACCGCAATTAGATGAGCAGAGCCAGCCCCCTTGTCAGAAGCCTCATACATCATGCCTCATCTTAGCCTCAAACCGATCCCGCCAGTTTCCAAACACAGCCCAGGGACCCGCGATTGCTCTGTCTGCTGCTGGAGAAAGAGTGTTTGTTGTCGAAGCTGCTGGCCTTTCTCTCCTAGAAAGGCTTAATCTGTAAAAGCAGAAAAAAGTAGAGCCTACAGCAGCATCCATGAGGTCCTGGCTCCGTGTGAATAAGTTGCCTCCAAAATGTTCAAAGGCTTCACTGGGTTTAGGATTTCATCCTGTGGAAGCGTTATAGAGGGCACCGTGTATCTCTCAGTGGAGCTAACTAATCATGTCCAGACGTGGTAGTGGTTAACTGACAAATTGGCTGAGAAGTCAGTGATTAATTTTAACAAATGAGTTTTCTTTGAATGCAAGCTCATGCATGCCCATTATAACAGTATGCCTATGATAAAATCAGAGATTTTTATTCTTTAAGCTTCAAATCTGCTTGTGTATGATTATTTTTTCCAGTATCTTAAAACATCTGCCTTCTGCGGGGAGTATCATCGGGGGAAGGGGACAAACACACATAGAAAAGAAATGCTGTTTCTTTCCCAAAAGACCCTAAATACCATTGAAACGTTCAAAGCGATTGCAAAATTCTTTTCTAGTGCTAAGCAGTATTTAATATATCGTATCGTACAGTCTGTAAGGCCTCTGGTGTCTTCAGTGAACCACAGGTCTAATATCCAGTCCCATAAAACTAGTGAAAGGTTTTGTATCGCCTTTAAGTGGGCTCAGGGTCTAGACCCCAGTGAGTCCTAGTTTTTGTTCCAGCTGCAGGCTCCTTTCAACAGGAGACTCTGAACTTGGGTGGCAGGAAACAAAGCTGCTAGCAAACATACCTGAGTTGGGTTGTATTTTGATGTATGGAGGAAGCTGCTTTTAAAACCAAGCTTGCTTGGGCTAAATATGTTGTGAGAAGTCAGGGAGAAAGCATTCAGAATAAGAGGAGTGTAGGATTTTTTTGAATAAAGCAGTGTTCACTATGTGTGCACTATGTGACTTTCTTCCCCCTAAAGGTTGTGGTGCTAGCACAGAAATTGCACTATAGCTGCATAGACAAGAAGCCTTATTTCCCAAGAACATAAATGTGGTCTGTAGGAAAATCAAGCAGTGACTTGTTTTTAGCCATTTAACTTGGGTACAGCCTTGCAGATGGATGGAAGTTAGCGATCAAACCACCTTGCAAATCTTTATTAGCACAGCTGAAGGGCACGGAGTATCAAGGGTGGCTTTGCACCGATGAGTTCGCGTGACTGTAGCAGTGTGGTGTTGACATTTTCTTTACAATATGCCACCTAATTTTTGGAATCTTATCATTCACCCATAAACCACATGTCCTGATTTAAAGCTTAGCTAAAAGGTCTATTTAGTGGAAAGAGTTCTACTAAGTATAAAAATGGTTGCTTTGACAAAATAGAGAAGAATGTGGCATTAACAAAGACAACTCATTTTTCTTTTTCTTTCTTTTGTTTTTTTAAACATGCGTAACTCTCAAGTGCCCTTGGATTTAAAAGACGTTTAGAGAAAGACCTTTAGAAAAATGGAAGTCTCTTTAAACATTGTTTCTTTCATTGTCTTGACAAACCTTGAAAAGTAGTTTCTGTGCCTGCACATTTCAGAAACAGTTCTTAGGGGTTTTATTATGTGCTGAAACATATGTTTATAAAAAAGACTATAACCTGGTGGAAAAAGTGTCTTATAATAATAAACCTGTCGATGGGCCATATGCTGCCATCAGTATGTTTGAAAAAAATAAATTCTTCTACAAGTGTTAAGTAAGTTTACAGCCTGAATGGTAAGTTAGGGTCAGACTGTGACTCGCCCTTTGTGGATTGAGAGGGGGAGGAAAGCACCTGCAGATCCTCCTCATGCTCTTTTCATTAGCTCACAGGGCAGCAGGCGGGCTGGAGCTGGGAAGCACCCTTCCCAAAGGGCAGTGGAGGCTGGAGCTCTGTGGGGGACTGTGAGAAGTCCTCTTCCTGTAGCTTTTCCTTGGCGCTCCGCAGGTTTGTGCCAACCCAGCACAGGGCTATGTATTTTGTAAAACTCGATTAAGCATTGTGTGGTCTCTCCTGAGAAGAGCACGCCTCTGAGTTAGGTTATCTGCATTTTAGAGGTGACAGAACAGATATTCGAAGTTGGTACAAATAAAAGATCTCTGATAAATCTCCAACTGGATAAGAAATGTGGAAAAAAACTTGTATCCTTACTGCCTATTAGGTAGGTAATTTTTATTTTATGGGGGTTTTCTGGGTGATTGTAGTACCACTTTTGGTTTTTAATGTAGGGGACGTGGTCATTGCAAAGTCTTTTGTTTCAGAAGAGCAAAAGTAAGATGCAGAAGGTCAAAGGATATGTCACTCTTAAAAGGCGCTTTCTGTGTGGGATCAGTGTTTGGTAAATGTAGACACTTTCGAGCCTATTCTACTTTGGATTCGCTTGCATAGCTCCTGTGAATGGGAGTCATGCATGTGTGCATCTCAAAAAGAATGGGTCTCTTTGTAACACTGTTTCCATGTAGGAACATACTTCACCAGGAAGTGTTTTAATGGCCTAATGTTTCCCACCACTAGTCAGCTGTGCCCTGCTTGTTTTCCTGGCAAGGTAGCAGGTGATAGTCATTGTCAAAGGGAATGCCAAAGATTAAGGAGAATTATTTAAAGTAGTTGACCATGCTGAGGGCTGTGTCAAGTGATACATGTGGTTGCCATAGTATCTGTTATCAAAATCAAGATTATGAACAGAACAGTCCCCATCAGGAGTGAATTCCTTACCCACAGTGTCTCCAGGGTTCTTCAGACAAATTAAAAGTTTGCTCGGGGGAGCAAATTTGCTTCTTGAGGGCTGAAATCTTCCCCCTGGGTGTTCCTGTCCAGAGGTCTAATGCCCTATATTGTGTCTATGTGTACGAGGCTCCTAGTCTAGAAGAGGGCCTTGGAGACCAAGAGAGTGGTGCAGAGAGGGGGAATCTGCTGCACTAGAAGCACCCAGACCCCAGCACAGATGATGCAATCACCATATAAATGGAAAATAGATTGGATCAGTAATCCATGGAGGAGAGGGTTGGGAGTTACGTGGATGTTCGCTGAGAAAACTTTCTGGGTTCATCAGAGAGTAAGGCTAAGTATGGATTGAAGGAGTAGGAAGAGGACAACACTAAGTCAGGGGAAGAAACCCTCTGTGTCTGGTGTGTGCTTACCTTTCCAAGAGAGGCACTTTGCTACTGGCAAGTCTGGGAAGGACCCCAGGACCACTTCTCTCCAGCTTGACAGAATGTCTCCCCATGGAATCTGTAAAGTCCAGCCAAGTTCTTACACCCAGCTGGACCTGAGGTAGGGGTCCTGGGCTTCAGTGCTGCCTCCTGAGCACGGCTGATGAGGTGATGGAGGAGCCTGCAGTGGGCCAGGCTGGCTTGCCTGCGGCATGCACAAGCCAACATGTGGTGTTAACAACTGCAGCGCTCAGAATTTGCACAAACCCACATTTAGTAATAAAATAGCCTGCAACTAGTCAAAGGCACCAGTAGTAGCCAAGCAAGTTTGGAATGTCTAAGCCAACCGTTTTTAAGTTATGGTGAGCCAAAAAAAATTAGGGAGTAGGCCAAGAAATGGAGAACACCTCACTTTTCAGGAACTCTCATATCTTCAAGATGCCTTGGCCGATCTACCTCAAACTTTCCATAGGAGCTTTCCTTGGCATGAGACCATGACTCTGAAATTTCATGTGACTGGGTTTTACTTTGTTGAAGTTATGAAGGTTAAACCCAGAGTTTGTTATAGAAAGCTGATCTCTTCATTAGAATTATTTGTGCATAGTTAACACTCATTCCATTGTAGTTGTTCATTGCTTGTTCAGACTGATTGTATTTTTGCTATTTATTTCAGATTTTTTTTTTTAAAGGATAAATTCAGAGCAGTATAGGTTGGAGCCAAAATGTGCATGGCTGGCTGCAGGCATATGTGGTAAGGCAGAAGCATTAGCCCTGTAACTGCTGGAGAAGGATTTGCACTTGGAGTCCTACTCCCGCCGTACTATCACTTTTTGGAGTGTCTGGTTTGAGAGATCACTATTTAGTACAGCTTTTCCCTCTCTACTCGGTGGAAGAGAGTGTCTCTGTTGGCCTGGTTATAGTCTCACCTCCAGGCAAAAGAGGTCTCTGATTGATGGCCAGCTTGGCATTTAGGGTTTCCCTAGTGGCAGCTCCTGCTGTGGAACGCTGTGAGGGTGGCAATGGCCTAAGATGGGGATCAGTATTCTCCCTGCGTGCTTTTGAGCTGCTCTTCGTTGCGTCTGAATATCGGTAGGCTGAAATGTCTAGCTTCCAAACCTGCAAGATTTCAGATAGGCATTAGAAAACATAGAGCAAATGTTTGTGGGCCTGGAAGTGCCTTTTATTTTTCAATTTAGAGGCACCTTAGCAGTGACTTCTGTACAGGGGTGGGACCTGGTTGTGCACCAGCCCTTTCCTCTGCTCTGAGCGCTGTTTTCTGAATGATGTGAAGGAAGACCACAGCATGCCATTGCAGATACTTGCTATTGTTAGATGGAGCCAAATGAGCAAAGGACTCTAAATATGCTGTATTTCAAGACATTGAATTAGTTTGACTGAGCCGCTTTATAGACAGAGCAAGCAGGGCTGGAGCAGATGTCAGGCTGGAATGAGCCCTCACCCTGAGGCAGGGGCTGAGTGTATTTGGAGTCACTGCTTGTCTGTGTTTTCCTTTCTGGGGCTTAAGTTATAAAGCTTCAGGAGAGACTTGGTGGGAGTCAGGAGGTGCTGCTCCTGAAGAGACAGGGTGCTGTGCACCACTATTTGGTAGGGCTGTCTTTTAGGCAGGAGGGATCAGTACCTGCAGACTCTGCAGCTGATGAGGCCGGGAGGTGCTCTGTGTGTCTGTGCAAGGCCAGTCTTTGTCCTGTTTGCCATCTGTACTGCTACTGGCTAGCAGCTGTAGCACAGGGACATTCCTGCTTCTTTCCTAACACACCCCACACCAAAATTACAATTGTTACGGTAGTTTACTATGGGTTAATTCCTGTAAAAGGCTGTCTGTGTAAAATACCGACCAGTAGGTTTTCTAGTTGCTCAGGCATTTTATTATTAGGAGCGCTGAAAAGACCAACAGAGTCAGCTAAAAATCAATGTGCCTCTATATAGGCAGCCACTGAGAAGGGTGCAGGGTGCAGGTAACGTGATCACAGCTACTTAAACCACTGATCAGATACACCACTACAGTCTGCAAAAGCTTCGAGCAGGAGAGAAACCCTACTGAAAACTCCTGCACCACGGAATTAAAGTAATAAAGTCTTGCAGTCTCTGGAATATATATTGCTCTTGCAAGGTCATCATGAGATAAGTAGGGACACTAGCACTAGGTAGAGCACACTGTATACGTGGAACTTTGCTCCTGTCCTGTGTGACACTAGGCTCTTTATTTTTTTAAAACAATAACTAGTTGCAGTTGAAAGTGCCCTGAGAGTTCTTCAGGTGGTGATAGCACCTAAACCAGAGCCGTGAAAGAGGAAACGCAAAGCAAAATATGTAGATATGAGGATGCATCTTTTGATTCCTGGGTTAGCTCAGATATCGCTGCGTGGCATTGGAGTGGCTGCCTAGGGACTGTCTGCATGATTTCTGCAGTAAGTAGGGCCTCGAAGGAGGGGGTCACCTCAAAGAATTCTTATCTTCTTGGTGTTTCTAGAAATAGTATGTCTGCACTCTTCAGGCTGCAGAGCTGCAAAGCTTTGAGTTACTACTGGTGCTGCTCCATCCCATGCTCCCAGATGAAAGTTTCCAAGGAGTGTCATAAACCCATTGCACAAGCTGAGAGGAGGAATAGAAAACTGCAAAGCCTGTAATACTGCAATATTATAGTATTGTCTACTGCCGCAATAACCCTGCTGTGTTTGGAAGGTCTCAGGCATACCAGCACCATGGTTAATCAGTCAAGCAGCCAATAGTAATTCATAGCCTTGACTGCTGAGAAATTCAGCATGGCTAAGACAGACATCTGATCCAGCTCAAGAAAGTAAAGGCATCTTCCCACAGCAGTTCGCTTTTTGATTGAGATGCTTTAAACCCTGTTTTTTAATTTTCTCACTTATTTTCTAAAGAATAGTTTTAAAAGTATGACACTTTAATTAAAATATCCCCTTAAATCCTTGATATTAGTTCCTTATTTACTGGCTTTTAACTTTTTAAGTAAATGACACAGGAATGCTAACAGCCAGACAAGAATACAACCATGCAAGGGCAAGAAAGCTGTTTGATGGACACTGCTGGGGTTTTGTGACTCAAAACTATGAGTGCTGAATCTGCCCTGTAAGTATATGTTAGAGAGAGTGAAGTCTTCCTTACCTGACCACTGAATTAAACTCAGCCTTTTTATATGTGTTATTTCCCCTCAATTGTTTGGAACTGGTTATAAAGCAGAAGCGTGGTCAGTAACAGCAGAGCAACAAGAGAGTTCTTCGTTACCCTGCTGCCCAAGTTTCTCAGAAAGTAAAATTCAATGCCACTTCAGTTCCGCCGTGGTTTAGGGATATAAACTAAACTTGAATTTTTCATTCGGAGTTGCTAAACAAAAAAGTTATGTTTTTGTTCTTTGAAATGCAGTGTCTTTTTAAAGCAAAAGATTCCCCTCATTTATTTTCTACCAATCTGAAGTGAGGTTACAAAAGAAGACAGTTCCAAGTCCCATGTATGAAAGGTACTTAGGGAAAATGTCAAGTGACTTGGAAACAGGCATGCTAAAAAAAAGTGTCGTCAAGAGGAAGACAAATTGGGTCAAGACTTCCAGCAATGCGACTGGCTCATTTGTCTTGGAGACAGTTCAGAATAGAGGTACTACTTCTTGCATTTTGGAAATCAAGGGGTGATTATAGTGATATGGTGATGCCAGAGGAGACTGTAATCTGGAGTTATCAGTCACTGGCTGAAATGCTGGAGAAATAGTAGCAGTAGAGAAAGTACATAGAGTACATAAAATATTTATTATATTAACAATATTACATTTTCCAAGAAAGACTGTGTTTTTAGAGAGCTAATGTCATATACTAAAAGTCTATTTTTTCCCTGATTCTCTGATGCCCAAGCCAAGTGAATTGATTTTGAACTAAAGACACCAGTGTGCCTGTTTCGTACAACGGTGTGCTTGGCAGAAAAGTGATATATTAGAATTCACATAAACTTGGATTCTTCAGCTCCTGGAAAGGAGACTGTGTATGTTACCTACTGATGGAAACATGGGCTTCTCTACAGTGTGCCTTTCGGCATGTTTTGTTTAAGTGTCTTGAAAATACGTGATTATTCCTCACGTGCTTGTCCATGCTCAGTTTGTTTATGGAGACTGTGACATTTACAGTATCTGCAGTCTGGAATAGTGCTTTTGCCATAGCTTTTAATGATTATCTCCTTTTACTAAAAAGCCCCTAGGAGATCTAGGCAAGGCAATTGCATAGAAGACTTAGCAAATACAAATTGTTAACTGCATGTGGTGATAAAGTTAGAAAACACTTTAAAGAAATCAAACTTTCCATTAGCTTGATCTGAACCATACAAATTCTTCTCCTTTAATTTCTCTGCCCTCATGGTATAAAAGTCTGCTCATTCTTTCATCAAAAATGATTCAGACCTGAGGGAGACTTGTAATTTGGAAGTAATTAGTAAATAAGTCAGATAAATACTATCCATTGAGATTTGTGAAAGCACATTGAATAGGATTCTTAAAGAGCTGTATCAAATCTGAACAATTAAAGCTTAAAAAAATTATCTCTAGTTAGCATGATAAGTCCATTTCGTCATAAATTAGTTCACTGTTAATAGTTTCTGCTGCTTTTGGAGCAATCTGAAGAGGTTTGGGAATCTGAACAAGTAGTTAAAATAGAAGAAAATCTGTAATAGCATAGCATCTTTAGACTAAATTTTGACAGTATCTGGATTCTGACTTGCAGCGAGATCTTGCTTGCGTGCAAATGCCGTCAGTGAGGTTCTGGGTCCAGAGCTGAACCTCAGGTCTGTGGGTGTGGGTACTTATTCCTCCCCAGCTAACTTTAAACAATATTTCTCTTGGGTCTTGTAGGGCATAACATATTGTCTGCCTTCTTGTTTAAAAAAAGCTCAGTGGTGCTCATTTTCTTATGGTGAAGTCAAAAACCCCAGATTATGTGGCTGTTACTGTTCGCAGCTTTGGGCTCTTTAAGTGGAAAAGCAGAATTTGAGATACAAGATATGTTTGAGTAAATGTGCTGTGTAAGTAGACCGGTCAACAGCTGCTCATAAATTCATCTTAAAATCTTTATATCCCTCTACTTAAATGTCACTTCAGGATTGTGAGGTGCTACAGAATTCTCCTGTAGCTTTGCATCAATGCACAGGTAAGGTAATGGGAACACACAGAGCTGAGCCACTACTCCTTGGGAATAACCTGGTGTCTCTCATGACCCTCCAGGGTCTGCTAGATGTAATATCGGGTTTCACATTTGGAGGGTTTGTATAATTAAAGTCACTACAGCTACTGGAAGTACTATGAAATGATACAGTGCATTAAAATAGATTAAAACATATATACTGTTCCCATATAGATTTCCTTCTGCTTTATTGGAACGGTAAATTTGGTTTAATCAATTCACCAAACCAAATTTGGTGATTGACAGGTTTACTGCTAGTGGCAGGTGTCCTACCTGTCGAGGTAGGGAATTTCTTACCCGCCAGGTAGATTACCAGCACCTTGCTGTACTGCCTCACATCCAAAACTGATTTGTAAGATTTTTTTTCTCTTTCCCTAGAGCAGAGCAAGCACAACAGACTGTTTTGCATAGATACTGAAAAATTTGGAAGAGTTTGGAGCAGATTGAACACAGCTGAACACCAGAACAAGAGTCTTGTCACTGCTTGACATCATTTGTGATTACTGCTAATATATCTATTTGCATTTTTAGACCCATCTTTAGAATGAACTTCAATGCATTTTTCTCTAACATTTAAAAAAAGCCAACAACCCAGCCTGATGAAAGTAGGAAAATTTTGCTTTGCTTGCAGTCATGCTGTGTAGTACTGTCTGTATCTGCTGTAGAAGTTCTAACTGTTAGTAAAACATCTCTACTAACACGCTGACTAGAAGTATCAATGTAAATGGGAAATAAAAGCAAGAATCCTGAAAATTTTAGAAACGTTAAGCATTAGTTTTTAAATCAGATTAACTATTTCCCCATTTATTTAGTGTCTGAATGGGATCGAAGGAAGACTAAACCCCATCAGCAGAATATGTTTGACAGGATTGGGTGTTGCTAAGGAATCAATCTATGTAAAAACAAGGATTTCTTTTTCAGAACAGTTTCTTTTCATGTTGACAGAGAAAACCTTCTTCTGATTGATTTAGGGCACTGAATTGGCTTTACTTTATTACGTGTCTCATGCCTTTAGCACTTAAAAGCTGCAGGCAAGGGTTGGGGTTGTATTATCCTAGGCAAGGGTCAAAATGACATAAATGTTTCATCTCCACCCTTGCAAACTTTTTCCTGATTCTCCCAATGATTGGTTTGAGTGTTGCCAGTAGGTTTCCTAAATGTCAAATGGTGCCACGGTGAGGGAAAACTCCTGTTTCCTGGGGAGGGCATGAGCCAGAAGAGAAGCAAGCACTGTCTCAGGAGAGGCTCCCTGGGAAAGCAAGCAGGTGGGTTTGCTAGGGCAGTGTGGGCACACCGCAGCTGCTCCTTGCCACAGGTGTGAGGGGCTCTGTTCCCATGGATGCTGAGTTGTCGGTGTGCAGCAAGAGAGGAGAGGAAAGGGAGAGTTTCAGAGGTTACTGACATCTTGGTGAGAGGATGGCTGCGCTCTGTGCTGGGCGAGAGGATGCGCTTCATCGGCGCCTTCTTAGCAGATGCATCTGCATCTTCTAAACAGAGTGTGCAAAAGACAGGCAGGGGTTTGCATGTCTTGGCTACTTAAGGGTAGTCTTAGAAGGAGGGCTTTTTAATGAAATCAGTGATATTTCAAAGGCCTTCCTGTTGGATGAAAACCAAGAAAAGCATTTGAAATAATAAGAAATATTTTAATGAAAATTTTGATAATCCCACCTGTTGAACAATTGAAGGAAGGGAATATATTACATGTATATTGGTTAGCTTCAGGTTTCAAAGTCAGTGTTCAAATTGAGACTTTACTCTAGAGATACAGGCACAAAAAAAAAAAAGAACAACATCTACCAGGTATCGTGGAAAGTAAAGAATTTACACTTTCACAGATTCATCTGTAGTAGCCTGTAGATCTCAAAATACGAGGTTTTAGGTTTTGTTGTCTCCTAGGATGGTAAAAATTACCATCAAATGGTAATTCCACAGTTATATCCAGTGAGGATGGTCTCAATCTTATCCCATCCTTCTAACTTTTATAACAAAAACAGCTAATGCAAATAATGGGAGCTCGCCAGCTCTGTCTTGCTTTTCACTTACCTCAATTTCTCACTGCTTTAATGGTGTCAGAGTGTTCAGAGAACCTAATGTTTTTTCTACTATCTTCCATCTTATAAAGTCAGTTGTATTTGTAGGGAGTGAATGGCAGGTGCTGGGAGAAAAGACTTCTTGTGTGCTGCACATGGGCATCAATGATTGACAGAGGGGAAAGCCATGAAGCACCCTGCCAACAACCTTGGCTTTGTCACTCTTGCTCATACTAGTTTCATGTTGGTAGTTGTTAGAGATCCTGTTTATCTCTAAAATTTCCAGACAGGTAGGATTCAGGTTCCAGTGGTTCATGTCAGGTTATAAACAGCTGTATCCCCCACAGAAGAGATTTCTGTTGATCTAGTCATAGTTTAAACTAATTTTGCCCGCAGCCATGCATAAAACAGTGCCAGAATGGAGAAAGAAAGAAAGAGGGGAGCAAAAAAAAAAAATACTAATACCACTTCATTTTGCTTTAGGAAGCCAACTAAAATATCCCAGCTAGTGTAGGTTGGCTTATTATCAGCATAGTCATGTTAAGTATTAAAATATACAAAAAAGAGGGGAAAATTGTTTCAGCCCAGGAAATTTCATTTTTAGATTGTAATGTAACAAGGGCTAGACTGACTTCATCCTTCAGTTTGGCAAGCCTTCTTCCAGGGTGAAACTTTTCATTCAAGCTTTTAGACTAAGGCAAATAAGCACATAGAAGGCATGTTGTTTGTATGTATATATATGAATATATAGAAATGAGATGTTAACAATGACAATTTTCTAAATATTCTCCTACAATTGCTTTGCTAACATAAACAAATGGGAACTGGCACTGAGATAGAGCTGAGAAAAAGGGAACAATTTGTTTAACATTGTTCTGTATTAGAGTTTTTAAACAAGGGCTGAGTTGTTTGCTTTCTGGGACAAATCTAAAAAGACAAACTACAGTCTAATAAAGAAGTTTGTAATTAAAAGGAAAGCAAAACAGCGTCTACAGTGTTAGAAACATACGATAAGAACATACGTGGCAGATGTAAAATATACTGCTACACAGAGATGTGGATAATCAGTATATCTCAGAAATGCTGCTGCTTTAGAGTGGAAAATCAAAATTCTCCAATCCCTTCTGCCTGAAAGAGTTAGTGAATTTGGTCAAGTTTTTTGTGATGGGATTGAAACAGATCTTTTGTAACTGCACTCTCTGTTCATGTGTGTGCTAGTATAAATGTTTCCTTCTTTGAGGAAGCAATTCAGATTGCCCTTTTTCAGTGCAATTACTGCTGTGTTAAGTTCAAGTAATATAGCATCTAAAAACATTTATGGAGCAAAGAAAAGAAGCCTTTTATTCTAACCTTGCCAAGAGCAGAAATAAAATGAGCTGTTGTGCTGGAAGTGTAGAACTGCATGAGGATTTGTAACGTCCTATTTCTCGTGGTTTAGTCTTGTGTGCAGCCTGAGATTTGTGTGATTTAATGAGACTGTGATTCGTTTATCCTGTCAAGCTTTAAATAAAAACCCTCAAAGCACTTCCTTCCTTTTTTGAATTATGTGTTTTTGCAAGTACGGTGTCAAAAGCTGTCCCTTAAAAAGAGGGAGGGGAACCAAATACAGTTATGTATGATGGCTGGATTTTTTTTCTTCTGTTTTATTAGACACTGAGTAGTATTATCCATTTCTCTGCGCCTCTCTGTCTTGTTTTGGGGCATTAAGAGGTTCCTGCCATCCTGTTCAGTTACACATGAAAACAGAACATAAGCACAGGCTGCTCCTGAACTCTGCTTTTGCAGGGGGGAATGGGATTAAAACCTCATTCTGTGGGTGGGGAATAATAAGTCCCACAGAAAGCCAGGCTGTGCCGAAGATGGGCATAAACTCCTGCTTGTGTTGTGTGTCCTCAGGCACCATCCGTGCCTGTATTGCGGAGCATCCCGGCATGGGGTGTGAAGTAACATTCACAGGGGAAAATAAGTGCAACTCTTGGGTGCTGATCCATCGCAAAGCTCAGTCTGAAAGTGCCCTGGTGCAAGGGCTGTGCTCCCCCTGCAAGGACCAGGGTCAGTGCTCCAGGGTCCCCTTTCCCAATCACAGGGGTGGCAGGAAGCAGCACATTGACCTGGGACTGGCTGTCCAGAATAAGGGGGAAAGACACAGTGTGGGTCCTGCCGCTCACCCAGGCTTCCCATCTGCTGAAGGAAAATTGTGGCCTCTTTCCCATATTGGGAGGAATAGGGTAGAATGCTCAGGTCGAGCCTTCCCTCAGCAGTGGCAAGGCTGTCATGGTGCTTCCCCAAAGGGAAGGATGTGATCATTCTGGTGGGAGGAAGTTTTCGCTTCCAGTTCTCATCCCTGTGGTGCTGAGGTGTCGCTGCCTCTGGCAGGTGTTGTTTTGCTCCTCCACTAGCACTATGGGCGTAGTTTATTTTCAGTCTCTCTGCCTTCCTGCCCTCTGTGCTGCCCCAAAGCCAGGCTTCCTTCTCTGCTGGTGCAGTGCCCCAGCCTCCCCCAGCCCCTGCTTCTTCCTCCCTGTGTTGGTGTACAACTCACTTTCTCACTGACCTCACTGCAGCAATAAAACTAAATACCTTAATAACGTGGTTATGTATGAGCAGAGGATGTGCAAGTAAGTGACGGCCATCAGTCTGGTCACCTTGTTTCCACACCTGGCTTTTATCTCCAGCCAGCTTGATGTTTCAGTCTGCACAGCGTTCAGCTTCCTAGGACCTTCATGGTGGTCAGATCCCCTGGGAACAGCTGCTGTTCCTCTGCAACCTGCAGCTTGTGAGAGGCAGGAGAGCTGCACAAAGGTAGCACAGAAAAACCACATGCAGCTGTGTGGTTTGATCTGCAGAGGAACTACTGAGGTGTAAGAGTGGAGCCTGCTGGGATGGTGTTTGTGCAAATCTAGATCCCTCCGTGACTGTGCAGTGGCATACTGAATTTCACTTTGGAAAAGTGACTTGCACTGTCTTTGGATATTTGCAATGGTTTTATATTGATGTAGATATGAGAGGAATTTTTTTCCCCTGCTGTTTGGATCAAGAGACAGTGCTGTGGCAGCTGAAATATGACCAAAACCCATCCAAAAGACCCAGCTTGTAGATCTGCAAGGGCGGTAAAGATATTTCCTGGGCTTCTTTACTGTGTGTGAGGGCACGCTAGGGACTGTGGCCCAAGTGGTGGTTTCTGCACCCATGTCCCATGGTGGAACCAAGCTCTGCTGGCATTCGCAGCAACTGGAAGCAGCCTTGAACCTTTGCAACTTGCTGTGAACAGGGCCAGGACACAGCAAAGGTGTGGCAAGAGCAAACGGCAATAAAAGGGGTCAGAAGTAGATAAGGCTGAGTGCAGGTAGTATGTGGCTCTGTGAGGGGCTCCTTGAGAGACTGCGGGGGGTGATTTGTGTTATGTTGTGAAAACTGCTTGGCTTCACACAACTGTGTGTCACCTCTGCCCCTTTGTAGTTTTGATTAAAGAGCGTGGAAGTGATTTACGCTGAGGCTGTACTGAGTTTCATATGAAGTGGTGCGTAGTACATTTCTATAGAAACCCTCAGTTAGAATAACAAGGCTGTGGTCAGCTCATAACCAGTCTGGAAAAGCCAGAGAGGTTCAGTTGTCTCCCCTGAGCTGAAATTTGTGAGGAAATCCTGGCCAGAGTGGTGAATCTCAGGGCATGTCAGAGTGAGGGCTGCTCTCATGGCTCCTGAGAAAAGCTGCTGCAGGTTGGGTAGGTGGAGGTTGACCTGCGAGGTGCAGTCAGTCACTGGGAAACCAGGTTCTCCCTGACCATTGTTGCTGTGTTAAATATTTGCACTGGTGGTGGGAAAGTCTGCATGTGAGGGCTAAGAGCTGGTATGGCTATTTTTACTTCCCTCCTGTCAGCCCATACTCGGACAACCTGTATGTGGTCTGTGGGCTGTGGGAAGGTGATAGCTGGCTTCAGTGCCAGGAAGCTTGAACTTGATGATGGAGCGTGGAGACTAGATATCAGATGCACAGAAGATAACTTTGACCTTCCATTAAGCCCCGGAGATTGATGCATCTAAGCCCCCATGCTCCTACAGAGTAATCTAGGATGTGCTCCTTGGCAGAAACCCCACTGAGCATTTCTCCAGCTGCCGGGTTGCCAGCTTGAGTGAGTTTTACTGCAAGTTTCACTATATTTGGCAATTTTCTTACAGCCTAAGCTCCTGGAAATGGGTCATTAGTAAAAATAAATTAAAAAAAAACAAAAGTCGCTTCGCTCCCACCCCCTTTAACTTGAAATCCTAGGTTTTATCAGAGGACCTAAGAACAGGCACACTGCCTGCCTGTGTCCTCAGAAGCAAGAACCTGAGACTGCTCTTTCCAAATGCTGAGACTTGGGACACCTGGCACACATTTAGTAGGCGATTCGGGTTAGCAATACCATTATTTGAATTCCTGCCAAGGAATTTTATCTAAGTAGATAATTAAATATAGGTTTAAAAGGCAATATTGGAAAAAAAATAACCCTACTTCAGATTTCTTTGGTTTTTTTTTTCTTTATTTCAGAAGACAGTTTCTTAGGTTGCCACAAAAAATACTGAATGCAGCTTGACTCCTCTGAAGGAAAGAGCCAGATTTATCGGGACTAACAAGGAAGTTGTCCAGAAGAGATTCATTAATTAGGAGGCCTAATCACAGCCAATAAGACAAATGCCCAGGCCATCCACAGACTAATATACATCTTTTGGCAGTCACCACTCCCCACAGGCTTGCCTGTCTGTTGCTGCCTACTGTATGGCTTCCACCGCAGAAATGATGTGATAACACTAAAACCAATTTGGCACTTTCCACATGAGAGGACCAGTGTGTTCCCCACCCTGGAAATGCAGCCTCCAGCTGTCTTGCCCTATGCCAGAGGTTTCTTAATACTCTGGAATTAGCTGACTAAGAGATGAAGCAAACTAACGGAGCGTTTGCTATCTGTTCAGGCGGCCTAAGCTTTCCATCAAATAAACCTTGGTCTGATTCTCAGCCCTTTGGGAATGGTTGCCCACAGCTAACATTTGCTACCCCAAATAACCCTGTGGTGACCTTTGTTGCAAAGCTGCAGCCAAGAAAAACCCTGTTTAACATAACAGTGCACATCTTAGCACATCAACTTGAACCATCCTGACCTCTGAGCTGCCAGGGTCTGTACAAATTAATTTTAACAATAGACAGTGTTGAAAGGAAGGAATGTTTCAAAGGAATTAAAAAAAATCTCCCATATCCATCTCTTCTCATTTAAGAAATAGTCAGGAGGCCTACTTGAGAAAAATGAAAAGTCCTCCTTGTTGCAAAACAATGGGCTTTGTAAAGGGAGGGGGAACTCTTTGGTTTCTTGCATCTTAGCATGGCAAAATGAAATTTCCCACAACTGGGTGCTGCTTCTGGAAAATCAGCCTTTAATTTCCACTGGGGAATTTCCTTTATTTCCTGGGATGCCTCAAAGACACCATTGGGGTTTTCCTTTCTTTTTCATAGCTGCTGCTAATACTTCTATTAAGCAAATAAGTTAAGTCTTCCCACTTCGTTGGTTTGTACCTTGCCTCATGTTTTCCAGGGCTTTTGTGTGAATGACCAGACTGGGAAAGGAAAAAAGCCGTTCTCCGTATGGTAGTTGGAACTTAAATCAGTTAACGATTGAAGGAGCCCATCAGAAAGGAGATACGTAGGGAAATGAGATCTTCAGCCTCTGGGGCAGACAGGCTTATCACTTCTGCTGAAGAGGAAGCTGGCTTGGGTTAAGTCTCGGGTGTTTCCCCCACGGGTAGACTTACTCCTCTGCTCCTCCTCTGCAGCAGCTTTGACTCCAGCAGTCTGTAAGTAGGGAGGATTATTACAGCAGGGGGGTGAAGTTGGAGACAATGAGAAATGCTGATGGTAATTTAAAAACTTGTGTAGAATTGCTTTAACCGTTTGAAAGCTGTATGTTGAGCATAGATAAAAGAGATGGAAGCTCACTCCTGAAGCATCCAGTGGACTTCAGTAATTACAGCCATGAAGCCACCTGTTTTTGTTTATTTAGCCAGTGTAATTCGTTGCAATTGTCCTTTCTGGTTTCCTGCACAAATGCTTTTCTCTTTGCAATTGAGATGTGCTGCTGAAGGCAGCACAGGGCGTGAGTCCAAGTGCATCCCCAGATGGTACAGAGGAAGATACCCCCGGGAGCAGCGGAGGGGTCTGCTGCCAGCAGGAGGGTGGTGGGGAGCATGTGAAAGGGCTGCCCTCTCCTCACAAACATTTTCAAAGACAGGGACTGCAAGGTGTGAGAAGCTGCAAGGGGTGAGGGGGAGAGGACTGGATGTTTAGTGTAGAGGGAGATAAGATAAACTGATATTTCTCTGAACTTAGTGCAGCTTTCCACACAGCCTTCAAGATCCTGTGAGATTGTAGAGGTCCTCTTGCAACTAATACAGTAATGACCTTGAATTTGCTTCCAGCTCAGCTGTGCTGCTGGAGGACAAGGCATTTTTTGTGAGCAAAAAACATTAAAGCAGCGCAGAGATTTGCCTGCATAGCTCCGGTCTTCAAGAGATTTGGGTATCCTTTTTGAGGCCCCACTCGCAACGAGGAATTGCAGATAAGCTTCTGCAGTAGTTAATGTGTAATGTTCTTGGATTTATTCTCACTGGTGCCTCTCCTTTTGCTTGCAGTGTTGACAAATATACTGTTGGATGCTGTTTTTTGTTTTACATGGGTATTTTTTTGCTGCACAAAAAAGGTAATCATATGCGTGCTTATACATGCATGCTGACCAAGATGAGTGTGCTTTCATGACATAAGTGCTGTGGGGGTCTTGGGGGGCAGATATCAGTTTGATTTAATTTGAAAATAATTAATAATGTGTCTCAGTCCTTTTTCAGATTGTAACCTGAATACTGAGTCTTGACAAATTTTTTGTGCTGAGGCAGTTTGCTGTGCCAAACACGTGTGATCACAGACAGTTAGAAATTTTTGTAGCCTCACGCCTGAATTAAGGCGAAACCTTTCAACCTAAACCTTATCAACTTCTGGTTATAAGATATAACAAAACTGGGAG
>VZTA01027683.1:0-69025 GCA_013398855.1 Mohoua ochrocephala | reverse complement strand
GGGGGGGTGGGAATGAGCAAATTATAAGATTTTGTTACAGATTATCTTTAAATTGTGTCTGGACTTGCTACGTGACTCAGTGGAAAATATTAGTGACCTCTTCCTTTATAACTTTGACTTCCTGCAAGCTTATCTGTTAAAAAGATCATGCAAGATGCTTCCCTTGCAGATCCTGTAAGAAATGTGCATTCAGCAGGAGAAACATCTGACTGAGCAAAGACTAACTTACACAGTGGTTTGGAAGCCACGTGTTGAAAAGTGCTGGGGAAATACATCAGGGAAAATGATAAAAAGAGAAGAAAGCAGTTCAGATGGGTGAAGAATGCTGATTTAAAAATGCGAACCATCTGAACACTGATGAGTGGGCAGGTTGCAATAACTTCAGGGCAGACCGAACTTGCACAACAGCCGTATACTGTAAGGCAACTCCCACAGGACATCACCTGCAGTGATTTAAAATTGGAAGGTGTGGGAGTGTCGAGGTACTGCAGAGAGCAATCTTGCAGCAGCAGAGTGCGAGTAGGAAATGGGTCAGTTGGAGTAATAGCTTTCTTCCATGTGGTTTCTGTGAGCCAAGCCAAACGAATGTGGAGCACTGGGTTATCACAGTCATGTTTGTTTTTTTTTTTTTAGTGTATTAGAAATTGCAATGAAATTTGGTCATCCAAGTGTAACTTTATAAATCCTCTCTCTGTTTGGACACTGCCTTGAGCCCCAAAGTCAGCTGTCTTTGTCTAATGTTCTAGGCTTTGTCTAGATTGTTAAAATAGACTGTGTTTGGAAATGTAATAGTGTGGTCTCACATTCTCAGGAGGTCAGCAGAAACGCAGCCTGAAGTATCTCTGCTAATACCACCTGCGGTTTGTTCTCGCCTCTGCATTGTGGTAGGCGATTTCCCCATTTGTGCTGAAACAACTGGATGTGTGACCACACTCAAGTGGATAAAAGGGCTGACCCAGTTAAAAAAAACCTAAACAACAAAACTAAAACAAAAGAAACCTCTAACATATATTTCCCCTGCTGTATCAGTTCCATAGATGGGGGTGTTGGCAGCAGCAGAGGCACAGTGCAGGAATGAGGGACAGAGAAGAGAATGTCTTATACTGATGTTACCGCTGGGTTCTTTTTTCATGTGAAAACAGAGTCTTAGTTACAGCTTCGGTTTAAGCTTTGCACTCAGCTTTGATGTACTTTAACAGCTTGCAGAAAGGTGATAGCGTGTGGTGACTGTGGTTTTGGTCCCTCCTGATAGCCAGTGTGAGCAGGCAGTGTGTTATCAGAGGCGTGTAAGCTGTGTGTGCTGTTCGGATGTGATGAGGTGGTGGCTCCTGAGGCGCAGGCTGGTAATGAAATCCAAGCTTGCCCCTGCTCCCATTCCCCTTTGCTGATCACAGCTGGATGGTACAAGTGGCTCTTAAGTCCCGCCATTAAGTGGCCATTGAAACAAATGGGTTAGAAAGAAAACTCCAGAAGAAGGGGCTTGGCTTATTTTTAATTCAGATCAGGTAAGTGATCTGTCACTAATTAATACACTGAGTTACGCTGCAGTGTAGCAACTGAGGCTGACGGTGACTGTGGTGCAGGGAGCTGGATGGTAAGGCTTGTGGTGGGGGGGCTGGATTTGCTTCAGTCGGGCTTGTAACTGATAGTCACACCACTTGATTAAGCAAGTGAGTTCGTGTAAGGGCATAGTGTGCTTGATGGTCTAGCAATGTGTTATGTATTTGCCTTGGAACACAGCCCCCTCGGTCAGACTTTGTTTCATTTGGACCATGCATCCCTTCACTAATGCACAAGCTGTCCAAAACCCCCAGGTATTAGTAGGGCACATATTTCCAGGTCTAGGTCTGACATTCTCTACCCACTCCCTTTATGTAAATCTCTGTCTTATCCTCAAGGAATGTATTGAGATAGTTGTGCCACCCATTCTCCTTTTTGGAAAATACAAGACCCCTGGCACAACTGTGAAGTGCACAACTCCTTCATGCCACTTCAGCGTGCATGCAGCATCTGTAGCAGGATCGTTCTTACTTGGTACGGGAGTCGTTCTTACTTGGGTCTGGTACTAGGCAACAAATAATGTGGCCACTGGTGCTGTGCCAGTTCCTACCAGCTGAGGAAGACGTTCCCCTCTGACCCACTTGTGTGATGCTCTCCCCTTCACCCCCCGATGATATGCACAGAGCACCATCTTTTCCAGGCTGTGGGCAGAGGAGGACTGCAGCTTAGAGCTCGTGCTCCCTGCCCGGTCCCTTTAGAGACAGGCTTGCTCACAGTTCCCCTGTGCAAGGACTTTCAGTGGTAAAGAGAAGACAGCTTATACCGTACCCACTGTGCATGCAGCCAGACATGGGTTTTGCTTTTGCTCCCTTTACGCTACGCTGGGTATAGCAGAAGCAGGCAGGCACATGATCTCCCCTGAAGGCAGGATCCAGTGTTACTGTAGAAACTGGCCACCAGCTTCTTTTGTAGCTAGCAGCTGTCACGGCGTGGTTACCGCCAAAGCGTGTCACTCCTACAATGTCTGCGGGCTCTGGAGTTCTGTTTCTGCTACTGAATCCTTTGTGCTACTGCTTGGAGATTAATTCCGCACCGTCTATCAATATGTGTTAAGATATTTCTGAATTGTATTTATTTTTAGAACAATTTTTAATAGTATTTAATGTTCTTTACAGGTTTTATTTTCCTTCACCCATACTTCAAGGCACAGAGGAGCTGGTAAAGGCATTGCCATGAAACCTAACTTGAAGCAATGGAAACAACTCATGCTCTTTGGTATCTTTGCATGGGGTCTGCTTTTCCTGGTGATATTCATCTATTTTACCGATAGCAACACTGCTGATCCAGTTCCAAGTTCCTTTTCTTACATCGAAACTAAGAGACTTCTGCCCCTTCAGGGCAAGCAGAGAGTCATCATGGGAGCCATTCATGACCCATCATTCTCGGAAACCATTGATGGGAATGAGGTACTTCTTAATGAAGATCTCTTAGGTACTTTTAAATCAGGGACTGGAAATTCTAAGAAATGGACTGTATTGGAAGAGGCCTTTAGAAATGAAGATGAGTTTTTTCCATCCCAGTTAGGAAGAAAATCAAAAAGTGCTTTTTACCAAGTGAATGAGGATTATTTATTTGCTGCTGGTCAGCCTCAGTCACACCACCTTCAAGAGATAGAAAAATTCATTTCAGCTGACATGAATAATCCAAAAGGAAATATTTTACAGAACAGCTGGAGCCATCAGAGAAGAATGAGGAGAAGGAGCACAAAGCATAGGAGAGGCCAGATGCTTGATGAATCTGATGACTGGGATGGGCTGTATTCCACAATGTCGAAATCCTTTCTTTACAAGCTTTGGAAAGGGGATGTCTCTTCCAAGATGCTAAACCCTCGACTGCAGAAGGCGATGAAAGATTATTTGAGTACCAATAAGCATGGGGTGCGGTTCAAGGGGAAACGAAACTCCAAGTTGACAGGAGACCAGCTATTCTGTGAGCTAAAAGAAAGAGTGAATGTGAAAACAATAGATGGCAAGGAGGCTCCCTTCTCCACTCTTGGATGGGAAAAGCACGTTCCCCAAATTCCACTGGGCAAATTATATACACATGGCTTTGGGAGCTGTGCAGTAGTTATGTCTGCTGGTGCAATACTGAACTCCTCTCTAGGGGACGAAATAGGTGGGTGAAATGCATCTGTTCATGTGTGTATATATAACGTATATGTGTGTGTCCATGTTTCTCTTTCGAAAGGTTCATGCTTCTCCAGCACAGATCTCTAAAGTCTGGTTTTTGTCTCTCACCAGAGTTGCATGAATGTAAACTAATGGACTTGAGTAAAGCTGTTCCCTTTCAGAACAATATAACTGAAAGGAAAATCAGGCCTGAAGTCATAATCTAATTTAAAGAAAACAATGGTGCCTTCTTATCATATTACAGCTTGTAGTATGAAGGAGGCACTGCTTTTATCAGATCTGTCATATTCCACATTTGTCTGCAACATGCATCTATTTCTTCAGCAGATTAGAGTTCAGGTTTTATTCTGCAAAGCTGTGTTGTACTGGTCTTTACTTTGCAATGGCTCATGAGAAACTTCTGTTGTATGGCTGTCCCAGACATTTGTCTCCATGTCAAGAAGCCATAGAGTGTGCTCTTCATCTCTTGCATGTTTAGAGTTCACAGACATACAGAATTCAAACCCTTGAGTAGCTTCATGCACTGAGATCAAGTCCCCTGGCCTCTTTTCTGAGACTGAATTTAAGTGAGTTCAAGTATTTTCACCCGTTGTTTTCCCGTTGCTGCACTGAATCAGTGACCCTGTAGGTGTGCTGAGATGTCATTGTCACTCAGAATTCCCCACCTCAAGGTGGGAGCTTTGTGGTAGCTATTCAGAAAAGGATGGTGGGGCCATAAAACTAATCCAGGTCAGTTTTATTTTTTCTTTTCAAAAATGAGTGCTACTACTTGTGTTAACATCTCAGTAGTTCTTCATTTTAGTAGTACATGTTCAGTATGCTAAGAGTGTTGAAAGAAGGATGAAATGTATGTCTCAAACTTGTTTCGGGAACGAGAAGAGTTATCTCCTTCAGCTCTCTATAAAAAGCTTTTGATGTTCACTCATTAATCCTCCCCATCTTCCAGGACTTCACATCCCAATACTTACTTCATCACACTGTATCATCTCTTTGACACAGAGAGGTTTCCTTTAAATCTCTGGGATATGTTGGAGCTGCTAGGGTTATCAAACTACTATAATAGGCTTCCAGCACAGCAGAGGTGCCCAGCCGGCCTGCAGCTAAAATCACACCAGAGTAACCTCCAGTTTCGCAGGAAGACTCACTGATTTAGAAATCTTTGGGGTGAAAAAGCTTAGCAGTTCCTACCTTCTCCAACATGTTATCTTTGACTGAAACAGAATCCTCTGTCAGTGTTCCCCAGTACACTCAGTTTACACCGGTGTGGATTAGTGCTGTACTGTAGAATCCACAGCACATTGTGACATATTTACATGATTACGTATTACAGCACGCTTCAAGTCATATTTGCACAGTCAGGTGCAGCCCAGGCATGGACTTGGTTGCTTGACATGGGGCCTGGGGCCTGCTTGCTCCTGTGTACCCATTTTCTTAGGAAGCTTCTGGGCACAGAAGTTTATGCCATTTTCTACGGAAGAGCTTTGGATTTAAATGGGATATTGTCATCTGATGCTGCCTAAAGGGAGAAGTTTGAAAAAGCCTACATAGAATTTTCAGATCTCATACATGTTGTGCAAGGAAGTGTTGGGGCACCAGGAATCACAGAAGATTTTTTTTCTGAGTGTGTCTCAGGCTGTGGGCAGATACCTGTGACTGAGGAGAGGATTTGGCCCAGACTGTGGGGGGCCAAGTGACTCCTTACAGCAGTGGTAGACAAGGGGGAGCGATTTTAAGCTAAAAGAGAGGGGACTTAGGTTAGATGTTAGGAAGAAACTCTTTACTGCGAGGGTGGTGAGGCACTGGAACAGATTGTCCCGAGAAATTGTATTGTGGATGCCCCATCCCTGGAAATGTTCAAGGCCAGGTTGGATGGAGCTCTGAGCAACCTGGTCTAGTGGAAGTGTCCCTGCTCATGGCAGGGTGGTTGGAACTACATGGTCTTTAAGGATCCTCCCAACCCAAACCATTCTGTGATTCTATGGTTTATTCTCTCAAGAGAAAAAAAAAAATGCCTGTGGAAGAAGCGGAAGACATTTCCCTTCATAGGCCTTTAGCTCCCTCTTCTGTGTTCCTATTAGAAACACAAGCAAAAATGTTAATTTGTGTTCTGCCTTTTGCCCTCCTCTCCCCCCTCCCTTCTGACTGTTTTTAAATGAAAGTAGGCATAGAAATACTGTGCAAGTATAGCAAACACTTCCATCGTGATCATGCTATATTAATTGAGAGAACCAATTATTTTGGTGTCACTGGAAGTAACAGGGATCTGTGATCAAACCCCAAACTTTTTTAGATCTTTAAAATGCTGATGAACAAATATGTACTAAGATTAAAATCAGTTTATTTAAAACCAGCTATTATCAGTGTTAAGCTGTGTCCTGGTCATACATTTTTGGCGAAGAAGTTTTTCATCTGTATACGAAGAACCATCACGAGTGATGTTGGAAATGCATCACACTGTCTCTCAATTAAGCAGCAAACCATACAATTCCTATTTCATAATCCAGTTCCCAGTTCTCAGTCAACAGATTGTCTAAAAGTTGTCAATCACAGGTCCAAATTTATGTTCCTAAATTCATTACAAAAAACTTTTGTTTTTCTTTTCCTTCTCCAAATATGGGGAGTACCTGCAGCTTCTGTTAATTTCTTCTAGCTCCTACACAATCAAGATGCTTGTGTTAAGGCAGAGGGAGTCTAGGTGTTGAGGCTAGGGTTGTCCCCGCATGGGGACACAGGAAAAACTTCCACTCCTTAGGTTCTGAGGAGTTGGGCTGGTGGGCATCTGGCAAAAATCCCTCTTTTCAGACATGACACGTTAATGCAAACAGGTGTGTCTGAGGTCACACTGCTGGCTGCATGCCACAGCGTTTCCTTGTATGGAGTACGAGGAGTGCAGAGTAAAGGAGGGAAAAGATGACAGATCCCAGTTTGATAGGATCGAGCCAAGACTCCATTGGGGCGTGTTGGTTTTCTTTGTAGACTTTTGCCTCCTCCAGTTTTTGAGCTACAGACAACACATTTTAAGTGACTAGAGATGAACAGCTGTACAAACTACCTGTGGGTTAAGGCATTTCATTCCCATTTTGCCCTGAATCGTATTCTCAGCTTCCATTGATAGAAGGGATAAAAATGGACCAAATAGAAGGCTATCAACAGGGGCTGTGTGTTTCTGGACAGTGGATAAAATGTCTTGCTCTTCTTCACACCTTTTGGGCTTTGAGATCCCCTTAAAAGAAGCACTGGGAGGGTGATTATCTCTTATCCAACGGAGGCTTGCACGTGATGTCTACCCTCGACCCATACTTGACCTAGAGCTCCTTTCTGTTCTCCATGACTCCAGGGTCAATAGCTTGTGGAGAAACTTTGACAGTTCAACTCTGTTAGATCTTTGCTACCAAGGGATCCTCAGGTTTCTTTGTGTGAGCAGATGTGTGGGCTGGCTTCCATACAGAGGCTCTTTAAGATTTGTACAGAGCCTGAGAATAAGTATATGGTATGATTAATAGATTTGAGGTAGTCTGAGATTTTCAGGTATTAAAAAATACTGTGAAACACAAGCTTATAGTTAAGCATTGTTATTCATTCAAATGTGCAATTAGATATCCCTGCAGTTTACATGCTTTTGCATGGAGTAATTCTCTGTAAATTTTGTGATAGAAGTAGTGAGCAATTGTGTGTACTGGGTATACTAATAATCTTCCCACACTAAGTCTATCCAATTAAGAGGAGTATTTAAGCATTGCATGCTAAATTAATAGATGATTCTGAACTTTTTTCCCAGTGGGCTTTTATGTTAATAACATATGGCAGATGCAAGAGGATTTTTGTTCGTGTGTAGTAGAATGTTCATCATCCTTAGAATATCCAGATTAGGACAAATGTGTAAGTTTTGTATTAGTTTAGATAACTGGTTTTATTCTACTGTTCTATATACTAAGAAAAAAGAGTTACCCCTCACTTATGCTCCTAGATTCTCATGATGCCGTTTTAAGATTTAATTCTGCTCCAACACGTGGCTATGAAAAAGATGTTGGGAATAAAACAACCATGCGGATCATTAACTCTCAGGTAAGATCTTCCTTTTCCGAGTTCAAGTCAGTGTCTCTTCTGTACAATATGACAGTAAGTTAATAACCTCTGGAAAAGTGTTGGGTGATGCGGGGAGCAGGCAGTGATTCAGCAGTCACGGTGCAGAGAAGGTGAAGGTTTTCCCTTACGGGGATGTTTTGCGCTGCTGTCAGCGTGGAGTGGTTGCGGTAGTTGCTCGATAGCCTTGTTTCAGACAGCTGGTTTGTAAATTTTCTCATGTGAACTAATCTGTAAAGGCTCTGCAGGATGCCAGAGCTGTCAGTACAGAAGACCTTGACTGCACTGCCTCCAGGATCCTCACAAAGTTCAGGCTGTGGCGATCCCAAAGCTGTTCTCTCCTGTTTTCCAGCTCCCCAATTATTTCCTTGCTGGAAGGCAAAAGAAATGGGAACTGAGTTGTGTAACTTTAGGCAAGTCATCATTGCTTAAAAATTTGGAAAGAACTAGTAAAAAACTTTAATGTGCACTGGCTATAACACATCAGGTGAGTTTGTTCATCTGAACGGAAACAAGAGAAAATGGGATTTTCTGCGTATGGGTGTAAATAAATAATTGTGACTTGAGCTACAGTGACACCTTATGGTTGAGATTAGTTTTTCAATTTCAAAAATGCCATTGCCTGATTTCCAGTCTTGGGCAAACCAAACCTCTTTCCTCTTCATGAAGTACAGACAAAAAATCAGCAACAGAATTTCTGTGAAATTTTATGACATATTGAAACGGTGAGTTTACTTAGTCAACACCGGGAGTATGGTTGGCCATGTAGCATGGTCTACAAGCATTGAGTCTTGTTGAAGGAGAGAAAAATTTTCAGTTACTGTAATTTTCATGAGTTCATTTTTTTTCTTCTATTTTGAATGAGTGCCCATGCTAAGTCTGTTATTGGTGGGTGTGTTTTTTATGTGTATAAGCTCATGTTCTTTGCCATCAAATAGAGGACTCTTCGCTGTCATTCCCTTCCACACTCATTTTGTAGGTCTTTGTGAGGCAGCAGAACAGACTAGATCGTTGAAGTGAGCTGGGTTAAATATGCCCCCTTTCTTTTGTTCACGAGAAGAGAGCAGAAATATCTTATTCTGCCTTTAGTGCTGAAATCAGTGTATCAGGGAACATGGAGTTTCATGTGTTTTATTTTACTTTTTTTGGTTTTGTTGGGGTTTTTTCCTTTTCTTTGATGGTTCTTCATTTTACTGTTGGCCAAAATGTCCTGACATTGACCATGCCTGAACTCCTGAGCTGGGCCAGGAGAAAGGTTTAGACACTCTTCATAGTTTACTAGACTCAGTAGGCTCCCTGTAGAAGAGAGAAATGTTCTCGGGGAGTGATCTGAGCTTTTTTAGCACCCCAGCAAATTCAGAGGGATTAAAAGGCTAAATTAGCTGCTCTCCATGCAGGGCAGATGGGGATCTTCTGGCTCCCAGAGCTGCTGGAGTATGTTCCCACTGGGATGGTAATGGAGGGTCCCACGGTCTTCTCTCCTGCGCTGTGTAAGGCTTGCTCCCCATAAGGCCTCTCAAGAAAACAGAGGGCATGGCTGAAGTTCTGGCCAGGTCAGCTCCCATGGCTTCCGCACAAGTGTTTGTATTCCCACCACCTTTGTGCTCCTTCGGAGAGGTCAGAAGCCATCCATGATAGTCTGGCCACCTGCTGAGAAATCAGCCTTGCCCTCTCTGAGACTGAAATCTGCACAGGCCACTTGATGGGAGTTACTTTCCCTGCCAGTACTGTAGCTGTGTTACCTGTACAGGTTTACTGACCCTCCTCCCCTCCTCACTGTGGGAAACTCCTGCATTCACTTCATTAAAAGGCTGCTGTGGCCCCTTCTTCCTTCATGTTCTCCGCTGTGAAGGCCCAAAGGACATGAAGGAAGCCTGTGCAGTGGCAAAAGATACTGCTACTGCAGAAAAAACTGATCTCATACCTATGAATGCAGGCTCACTTGAGAGCAAAATTTGTGTGGACAACACCTCCAGAGGACTCTTGCTTACTGAAAGGCAAGTAAGAGCTCCTTTGTGTGGTAAGTGTGGAACCAAGCTTTTAAAATCTTGACCTTTTGGTCAATTTACTCTGTATACTCAAAAAAGGAGTTTGCATTCTGAGGTGAAAATTGCTCTGAGAAATGAAGTTGAGAATGCTGATAGCAGCATGACTAATTCTGTTCTTACTGTAGAAGGCTGATGGAAATCATTAAACTCAAAGTTTATGGTAGGAAGAATATTGCTATGGCAACAATATTATTTTTCTGAAGAAAAATATGCATAATCAAATATGGCTCATTGGATTCTAAAGGGAAATGAAAATTGTTATGAATTTATTTGTCTGGAATGTTGATTATTTTAACAGCTGGAACACAATTCATGCTGTTTTGACCTATGCTGAACCTACCTGACATTGGATGCACCAGGAATCAAAGAGATCTGGTTAGACATGGAGGGTCCCAGTGTGGTGGGATGATCATGCAAAGTACTGGGAGATGCAGGAAGGAGAGCAGTAGATGAGAGCAAAATGACAGTTACTTCAAAAATAGCCCTATTACGTGCCTGTTGTTGGAATTGTTTTTCTAGGTATACCAATTTGTACAGTCATGGTCTAATTTGCATTTTTGGATTGAAATGAGACTGACTTGCTGTTGAAATGAGAAAGCCAAGAAAAAGGTGGTCGAGGATGGGTGGCAGGGAAAGACATTACCCTTGAGGTCTGTAGCCCTTCAAAGAAAGCTGCTCTGTGTCCAAGAGGATCCCACAGGCGATCTGAAATACCGTGGCTTTCGTTTTCAAGTTCCAGAACACACGGTAATGTTGATACACAATTACGCAGCATCTCAAGTGGTCCCATCACATCCCTCACAGATGGAGAGTAATTCAGCATACTGCTACTTCAAACTGTCAGGAATGCTGTTTATGCTAAGCTTTTTTTGTATATTTTTTTAACAAAACAGGATGCTTAAAATCAACCAGAGCTAAAGCATAACAAACAGCAGCGTGGGTAGGACTGTTCACTTGGAGAAGGATTTTGCCATTTTTCTGCATCCCGCTGGCTTTTAATGCTATGCAATTCTTTGCATCTGTGTTTGCAGATTCTCACCAATCCAAACCATCACTTTGTCGACAGCTCCTTGTATAAAGATGTTATCTTAGTAGCCTGGGATCCTGCTCCTTACTCTGCAAATCTGAATGTGGTAAGATATCCATTTAGACCTTTCTTCCCAATTAGTTGAAAGTACTGGAGAAAATTAAGTTACTGCTTTAGTCTCCTGGTTCTCCCTTTTCACCATGAACCCCAGGTTCTGTCTTTATCTGAGTGGAGAATGCTGTGTCTATAGGAATTGGTCACAATTGGTTTATTGGTCAAAAACTTTTTAGTAGCCAGGAATTATACAGAAATGGACTGTTCTAAGAGACTAGGATAGATGAATGATGGCGTTTGTTTGATAAAACACTGCTGTTTTCACATAGCGGTGAGTTTTCTGTGTGCTTGTCAAGGAGGGAACATTGCTAGATTTCAGAAGGAGGTTTTATCAGGAAAGGTGAAAAAGTGCATCCATTTTTGCCCATCTTCCCCTCTGCCTTCCCAAACAAAATACACCATCCGAGTGAAAATCTCTCTGGATGTCTTCCCCATTTCTCAGGCCTCCTCCCCACCAGTCTTCCCTTTATGTCCACTGTCCCACAGCCATCTGTGCCCCGCCGTCCACCCCCTCACTGAGAGCAGCAGATGTCCATCTGGTTGTCACTGGGGGAGTCTCTACTTTGGCTGTTGCTGCAGCTCCAGTCGACAAGTTGATCTGATGGCTTTTGGCACAGGGAGCTTGGAGCTGAGCAGGCTGCAAAGTAGAAAGTAAGCCTTCATCTGCTGAACTCCCTTAGCAACAGATGCCAGAGGCTGCCTGCTTCCTACGCAGGCTGCCATCAGCCTGCGTCATGTGCTGCTGCTGCCTCCGTCAGGGGCAGGGACACTTTCAGAGGAAGATTCACCCCCAGGCCCAGATATCATGTCAAAGCTCTTTGAACCTCGTCTTTAATGTGGATCTGTGAGGGCAAAATGGTCTTGGCTCATCCCACAGCAGTCAGTTACTTATTGGGAGTCTCTGTATGAAGAAAGGAAGCAACATAGCCCAGGGTGAGGAATGCCTTTCTCGCAGAAGCATCCACCAGTGCAGGCTGCTTTGGTACCTTTGCTTCTGTTCTGCAGAACCCAAATGAAGCCAGTTTATGCTGTTGTACATGTAGTGCTCAAAACACGTTTAATACTATTAAAAAACATCTGACTTTTTTCCTCCCAGTGGTATAAGAAGCCAGACTACAATCTGTTCACTCCCTACGTACAGCATCGCAGGAAGAATCCAACCCAGCCATTCTACATCCTCCATCCAAAGTTTATATGGCAGCTCTGGGACATCATTCAGGAGAACACTAAAGAGAAGATACAGCCCAACCCTCCTTCTTCAGGGTTTATTGGTAGGTGTATCAAAGATGGTCCCAGTAGACATGTTAGATTAAAAAAAAAATTAAATGTATACATTGCATGAGGATCGAATCCATACATGTGTACTGTTTGTTCTTGGTGCTCTATACAGAAACAATGACTAGCAAAAGCACACGGTATGAGAACTGGAAAATAGTTGAGTGAATTTGATGTTCTGCTTTCTTGCCCTTCACATCCATAGTATGCATACCATATATATAAAGCATATATATATATCTATGAGAAATTTGTATTACTCCATATTAATTTATCTGTTGAGGACCTACTTAATTCTGAAGTTCCTCGTTGGGATCATAGAGCAGAGAATCCTCAGACAACAAGGGAAAGCAGATGGCAGATCATAAAGACAGGATGAAATCAGTGGCAGGCTGAGCTGTATTCTCTACATAGGCCAAGGGCTTCCAGTGCTCAGTCTGAGCACTTCTCTTCTTCACCGGAAGCAAGAGTGTTTCACTGTATTTTTTGGCCCTTCTTTAGTATTTCTTGGGGGATAATTTGGCGCTGTGCCCACAATTCATACAGCAGAACAACTTATCTGATGTACAGCGGGTCCTGACTGTGAATGTCTAAAGGACGCAAGTAGTCAGAGTGGCAAGGCTGAGAGTCAGGGTCATCCTTGCTTGTGCTTCTAGACTCAGAGGGCAGTAGAGCTTCAAATACCATCTTCCGCTTTGAAAACTCCATCCTTCCCTCACTGACGTTGTGATACTGATCTAGGTATTTGCTGCAGTCAGAAAATGGTTTGGTTTTTTTCTTTGTATCTGAATCTGAAAGCAAAGACACCTGAGATTGCATCTGATATGGGAAAACCGGTTTTGAGCATTTATCTTAGGTTTTGTATGCAGTAGTGGCATCCTAGGATACTCTGGAGCACACCAAAGGCCTGAGAGAGGGTGTGAAAGCTCCCAGAGGGATGATAATGATATAATGGTGTCTGGGAGATGCCCATCTATGCCTTGAGTGGGTTGTGCATACCTGGAACAGGAGTGGAAAGCAAAGAAGGCCTCGTGTGTTGTACGAGGGAGGCTTGGCAGTTGGTTACTTCTTGAAGTGAGATTTTTTTGGAACCTGCTTGTAAAAATTCACAGGGAGAAGACAGCTCATGTGGAATGATCTCACCAGCTGCATTCACATTTTGCAAAAGTGTTTCTTGTAGCAATGAAGTTGTTGATAAAAATAGGTTAACAGCTGCTGATTGTAAGAATAGTGAAGAGGATCATTGTGCTGTCAATCTGTACTTCCACCATACATAAAAAACACTTCAAAAGCTTTCTCTGAAGAAGTGGAATTAATTTCACTATGAGAATAGCACAGCAATCTTCAATCCCAAATCTAAATGTTAGTGACAAAAAAAATATCCTTCAAGCAGAGAAAGCTTTGAAAATATCAACCATTAAACAAGCAAAATTTTAACAACAGAAGGTGTGCAGATAAATATATTCAGTGTACAGATGCAAATTTGCCGCCTTCTCCTCTAGTGGGAATTTTATTTATATTGTTCTTTTCCAAGGAGCAGTGCTTTTTGGTATGCCGTTACTAGCTATAAAAAAACCAAGGTAGTAAGGCAAGCTTACTGGATGTCATCTCCACCTCATTTCATAACCAGCTGCTGTTCTGGTACACGTATTTTAAATATTTTATTAGGGACAGTCTTCCCGTTTTGGTAACCTTGTTGAATTAATGTCTATGCATTGCACATGTAACATAATCTAGATACAGAGGTAGCACAGGAACAGCAACTGCATATTGTCAGGGACATAAAGGGCAAGATAAAGCATAAAAAATATAATGCAACTTGGCAGAAATCTGAAAAGTCACGTTGGTCTTCAGGTCAGGTGTCTCTCAATCACTCATGCAGCAAACAATCCTGTTGGAACTGAAGCTGACAGGCACAACTGAGTGCACCTGTATGAAAGGAGTATCCTGAATATTGAGCTTCTACCTGATTCTTATAAAATCTATACATTTATTTCCTATAGAATTAGTAGAAAGATTGAGTAAGTGATGGCCATCATAAAATGTGAGTGTCTTAATTTCAAGAAGTAATTTATTAAATGACTTTAATGGCACTACTAAATACCATTGTGCTTAAAACAGCTATATGAATGAAAATAGGCTGTTGTTAAATACGGGGTATGAATTTCAGAGAGAAATATATTCCTGAATCTAAGCAATTTCTAGCATGGACCATGATGATTCTAATCATATAGAAAAGGTTACAAAAATGATTCTGAGTCAAGTGAGGGACTTTCATTTCGAGCTTTTTAGCCTTCAGTAGGCCCAGTTTACAAAATTGGACAAATGTATAAATTAAAACATGGAGACATCAGAATGTTTCCTTTCACAAATGTCAAGAATGTTTTAGCATGGTCTTACACTGTTTCTTCAGTAATTACATTTTTCACCTGACAATTGTATCTAGTTCTCCCTCTTAGCACTAATTATAAGAAACTGAATCTTCCCAAAGGGAGGATGTTGGTGGAATTGTCCTCACGGTGTTCTTCTGCAGCAATGACTCAGCATCCTTCCACAGTGACTGATGTCAGGGGAATCTTTTAACATCATTAATAACTGTATTACAGTTCTTAAGTCACAATATTATTAAATCTCTCAGAAAGGGGGCCAATGGGGAAGAGGTAGGCTCACATGCTTTGATTTTAGAGGAATGAGAGAGATAGACAGACAAGAGGTAGAGCTTTTCCCTTGTTTTTTTCACTGCATGGGAGCTAGGGAAAATAATGGTTTTTGCACTTCCTTTGGGGTATGGGGTGCCCTATATCTGCATGAATTCTGCCTGGACCCCCTGCCTCCTTAAAACCCTGCTGCATCAGTTCTGCACCAGCTCAGTGTGGCTGAGGAGAGGCAGTGACATCTGACAGCTGGTGGCTGGGGTGAGGGAAGCACAGTGCGTGTCCCAGCTGTAGAGGGGAGAGGAGAGGATGGGGAGAGCAGGATTGGTTGAGGGGGGGATGGTTTGTGGGTAAAGGTCCAACAGAGTAAACCAACCTTTTGAGTTTAATCTGGGGGTGTTTTTTGGTTTGTTTCCTGAGACACCGACTTTCACTGGCTTGGAACTTTGCCTTATGTGGCATGTCACAGCTTAGCTAATGTCCCTCCTCGTTATAAATAATTTACTCTTTGTCTTCCTATTTTAATCCATATAAGAGCTTTGAGAAGCCATTCCTTCATATTTTTGCAGCTGCTGCTTTCATGCTTCTAAACAAATCTCTACACAGTGTTCTCATTATCTTGCATTAGCATTAGGCAATTGCCATGGTGGCTTTTCACAGTTAAAGTTGTTGGTTCGCATTTGGCTGAAAAATAAGTTTGCTAAATGAGTATTGATGTGTTTACTTCTCGTCTTGGAGTTGGATCTACGCCATTTTTCTCAGAAGAGATATAAGCATCCAACCACCAAACCTCAGATTTGGATTCCACTGACAAATCCTAAATTAGCACTGTTACTAGGGAAGGATTTGCCCTACCTTTTGGCAACAGAAGTAAGTCACCTCTCACTTCCTGTTAATAAGTCTTTCACTGTGAAATATGAACTCAGTCTTCCTCCCCTCTTTCTGGACTTATCAAAGTTCAGTTTTTAATTGAATCTGATAGTATATAAAGTGTCAGTCTCTACTGTTACCATTCTGCTGTAAGAAAAGACTGTTCTTGTACCGTCTTTGGTAGCCAATGTAAACAGCCTATTCTGACCTTGAATTTTTTTTTTCATCTGAAGACCAAGAGTAAAACTGCTGAGTATCTCAAGAGCAGCATTCTGTGTTCATTGGATGGGATGGTTCATTAGCATTCGGAAAGTTTGGGGGGTTTTTAATAATGTTGAGATTATATAAAGGCTTTTCTGTGGAGATTTTGCTCCTGTCCGCTGTTTACTTAGTGGATTTTCTACAAATTCCTACTTACCATAGTCCATCAGTACACTTTGCTAATTTACCTCTTCAGAGGTGACTTTAATTGAAATGCACATTTATATACTCTTATAGAGCAGTGACTTTTAAAAGCTAGCTGAAAGCTGTGACTGCAGTATTTTGGGTTGTTTGGGGGTTTTTTTACTCTCAAATCAAAACGTGAACTGTGTAGATTCTTGTATTTTAGGTTGTCTGTGTAGGTGGTAGTTTTGCTGTGTGCTAGAAGTTTTAGCATAACATACAATCCACTGAACACAAAATAACTAAGCCCAGATTACTTTATTGTTGGGAGGAAGGAAATGTTGTTTGAGGCTTTACAGTTGACATTACAGTTTTAGCAGTTATGCATCATTAGTAGTTGGTAACATTACTTTAATCTTCCTTTGCATGCATCAAGACAATAGTACAGTCAAGGCTATCATTACACTGCAACGTTAGCAGGTCGTTGTATGACTAAGAACTCAAATTTAAAATGGCTTTGGAGAGCATGTTGCATAGAAGTATACAGCTGATTTCCAGCTCTGCTTAGAAAAAAAATGCACTTCAATGAACTGAAAGAAACAATTAGACATATGAAGAGTTGCCTTTATTGCTGTTATTCAGCTGTTCTGCCAGCAGTTGGTACAGGAACAGAATAATGCTCACTCTTTCCAGCTCAGTGTTGTTCAAGTATTAGCACACAAATAAATAATACTTCCAATACATAAGCTTCAAATTATTCTTACCCTAATAAAAAGCAGACTGAAATTTGAGTATCTCCCACTTCCCAAAATGCAGACATAAAAGAGCAAACTCTCCTCCTAAATCACGTTAAAAAAATCTTTATTATTCTAGTGTATCACCCAAAATTAAATAATACATTTAGAATTACATTATATTTCTGGTCAGTATTTTCCAGTCTGTGCTCATATTACAGAATATATTATTGTGATTAATGTAGAGCTTTTTGCATTCACCAAGTTATAAATACGGCATTTTCTAGGTCTACTATGTAATGCTAGTATCTATACATCAGCGATGACAAGTATTGCACAAATTATTAAGCTTAGGCACGGGGCCGTTTGGTGATAATTCTGTGATAAATAATTTGGTTTTCTTGTGGTTAGTATTTTTCACATTGTTCATGAACTAAACAGAGGTAAAAGAACACCTTTTTAGAAATAAAGTGCTTTAAAAAGCCAGAGCTACTTTTTTACTTCGTGTTCCAAAGAATAACTGAGGCACTTTTGGCCCAGTTTCAAGGAGCTTCCTGTGGTATCTGCAATCCAATCAAGAGAGACGATAGTAGTAGACAGTCATACAGAAAACTATACATTCTAAATGCTTTATGCTTATTTGTAATACTTTCAAGTACACAGATTATCAAACACAAACTTACTAGTATATCTAGCTAAATAATTTTCTGTAACTGAATTTACGATGTGTGTGAAACGAGACCTTATGAGTATAATAATCAGATTATGTGTATTTAAATGTTTTCAGCATCTCTTACATTATGTTAAAATGATTCTGTGTTCTTGGTGAATGTTTGAGTTACACTTATAATTCTAGATGCTTTCATAGAGCATCTGTTGATTCAGGTATATTAAACTATATTTTATTTATTTGTAAACTAGAAAACATTCTTTTTTAAATTAGAGTGCTAACCACAAAGCTTAATTGCACTATGCAGTATTCATGTTGGAAAAGCGAAACCTTTGGAATTACTCAAATTGCCAAGAACAAATTGAAAAAACATTTTCTCCTTTTGATTAGAATCCATAGTACATGTTCATTTGTAAAAACCATCCATGCAAGGAATTTAATCTTCATATAATTCTGCTTTAAATGTTCTCAGTGCGGATTGTAAAAGCTAGGTTCGTTTGTGCCAATTGGACTGAGTTTAAACTATACCCAACGCTTCTTAACACCATATTAGATATTTGCCAAATAGGAAAAAATAAAAGTACTACACTACACTTGATCTTAACCAAAAGGCCAAGAAGAGATAACACACTTTTATATATATATTTATATATAATATTTCGAAATACGTAATACTGTTCTGGCATCTACTGTTGTACTGTTATAACAAAGTTGTATTTGTCTGTTTCTCTGATAACCACGTCATTTCTTTGGAATAATATATTTTACAGTATTTTTAAAAGAGTATTATATGCTCGCAATTCTTTTTTTATCTTTTTTGTTAATGTCCAATTGGGTGTTCATGAACGTCACCATTCAACTATAAAACATTCACAAAGCACACCTTTGAATGTTCTACCATGCTGCAGACAGAATTATTTTGCATTTTTCCATTTTTACACTTGTAATCCCAATGTGACTTTGGAAAATCCAGCAAGGGTGTTAGATTAGAGTGGCCTATGCAGAATTGTCTTCAGTTGTGATTTGGAGAGTGCACGGTAGCACCAGTTATGTTTGTCAAAGCTAAAATCAGGCTGGAAACCCTGACCTTGTCCTTAATGTGAAATATGAATTGGATGTTTAAGATCTAAAAAACTTTTTGATGTTTAGATGCTATAGACAGCCTATAGGCTTTCCCTTTCAGGTTTTACGTTTTCTTAAGTTGTGCATGTCTACTGGCCTTCCCTAATACTTTGTAATTCTCTGCTTTTACTCCCATTCCCATACCTTAATACTTACGAATGCTGGGAAAAAAAACCCCATCTCCCTTCAGCTTAATCCTTGCACATAAAATTGTTCTGTGTTTGTGTTCCATGTCTGGGTCAGTCACAGAGCAGCACTTTTGCGTCCTAACTTCAGCTGTTTCCACTGCAGGTCTGTATTTGTGTTAGTCACCCTCAGACTTGTGAGAGCAAAAAATAGGTACCTCTTAAATATTACTGTGAGCCCCATATTCCCCTCAACATGAGAAATTTTTGTCCCATACTGGGAGTGCACTATCCGTGCTGTCACTCAGGCTTCCCCTACAGCTAACAGAGAAAAACAGGAACTTCTGGGGAATGGCTTGTATGATCCCTTAGACATGTACTGCTTCCTAAAAGTGTCCATTTTCTTCTGCTGACAGCAAAGGAGCCTGTGATAACTATCTCAGGTGTGGGTAACTGCACCAGGGGCACATTTGGTCATGCCTTGTTTTTATTTCTCGTCACAGTGCTTCTGGAAAAAGCCAATTATATTATTTTTCATGAAGCTCCAAAAGCTACTTATATAGGAGAGAAGAGGAGAAGGTTCTTGATGGCCAAGTGCCAGACTCTTGTTTTTGGTTTCTGTCTCGTCAGTGGAGAGGAACAACACATAAAGGAAAGTTCTCTGTAAGTGAACAATTCAACACATCCTAAAGGAGACGTCTAAAATAAGTCAGATGAGTTTAGCCCTAGAAATACCCGTCTCCTGCATTGTCTGTAAAAAATGTTTTAAACCAGCAAGGTCAGAGATGGGCATGAACATCTCAGTAACATCAATTCTGTCCAGACTATATATTTTCTTGGGACAATGACTGTCTCATCCTGTTTATTAATAGCCCCTTAAGTCATGTGTAAGACAGTCTATGCTGTTTTATATGTAATAATTGTGCATTGACTGAAAATTAATGTAAGGACTGTTAGCAAAGACAATTATTGAAGTGTATTGTATGGAAATTCTTCACCCTACAGGCTATCAAACAATGAGGTTTTCATTCATACTGATAATCCTGGAGGAGTGTCGAGATATGGAACAAGGTTGATGTAGGTGATGTTGAATTGGGCAGTGATGTAAAAAACAGATGAAAGAAATGAGTATATAGACATACTCTGAGGGCAGTACTGGGATAGGAAATAAACAAAGCACACTTGGACACTACAGCTGTGAGAGAAAATGCCAAGAAATTCAGCCACAGAAGAGAAACTTAGGAAGCAATAGCACAAAAAGAAATGTGTAAAGATAACAAATGGGAAGCAACGTGAGACTTCTCAGAATAGACAGGCAAGCAAAATGAATTAATGGAACCAAGATTAAGTCAGAAAGCAGTCATGCACATACCTCTTCTTTATCTTTGAGACTGCATCCAAAACATAAAAGTTCAAACATAATGTAAAAAATATTTTAGGGGTCATGTAAGTGGCAAAAACCTATTGGTGATTTAAAAAATTTATAATACTGAAGCTAGGTGGAGGAGAGAAGGGAAGATGGGAAAACTGAGTTGTAACGTAGATGAAAATACAGACAGCTTGGCACGCATAGACCTGCTGGATACAGATGTCAGTAACTCCCTATAGTGTTGTTAAAACAAAGCAAAGAGAGAAACTGAGTTAAAGAGTGGTATGAAAAAACATGGGGTGGAATGTGAAACCTGTAGTCCAGGAGCCCTGTTTTAGGGACTTAGGAAAAACAACCTAGACACACACAGCATTAGAAAAAAAAATAGAATAAAACCTGAATATATCCTAGTATGGAGACTGATGTAAATGTTGCAGTGGTCTAAACTGCTGCTATTCTTTTAAAGATGCTCAATTAATATTTTTTGTAAACTGAGTTTGCAGTAATGGCTCTACAACACTAGAGCTGTCACCTGTGGAGGGGTTTCACACACTCCAAGGCATGAGACAGAAATGAAACCATTCCTTCTCTATTTTTAGAGAGGGTTGTATTTGTACAAAAAAGATGGCTTCCTTTCCAAAAACAACCTTTTTTTTTCCCTTCCTTCTCCATCCCCTTGTTTTCTTGGTAGCTTTTTTTAATGTGCAAAACAGCAGGAGCAGATCATTTCCAGGGAGAACCTGGGGGCTGTGTCAGCTGGGTGGAGGGACCTACCTCCTCAGGTTCATGAGTAGTGCTGCACCTCACCCACAGATGGCTTGGATGGAAGTCCTGGTTGTACCATGCAGTTGGTCCCATGGGCTGGAGGTCTGTAGTGTTAGAGGTGCTAAAGGAGGAACAGCCTGGCACTGACCACCATTTTTGCCCAGATTAGGGTTTGAGCATTTGACGTGTACACAAGGTCTGGAAGTATCAGGAGTGCTCCTGATTCCACCAGGACAGATAAGCCTCTAGCAGGGGAATAGTTCTGTATGTGGTAATCTCTACCTGTTGTTGTGGCTCATATTTCAGACTTCAGCACAAGAATGTGCTATAAATTAGCTGTTACCACTCAAAAAATAGTCTGCCAAGTCACTGTCTTTCCTCCTGCCAAACATCATTGTCCAGCATGGGCCAAAATGTGAGTAGAAGTTACGGCTATGTATGAGCAATCCAGACTGAAACCCCAAGACATGGTCTGGATGGAAGCAGGCAGGAAAGGTAAGGAGCTAAACTAGATAGCTCAGTGTGCCTTTTAGATTGATTCTGGAGGACATTGAACCACCGATGACTAAAAACTAAAACTCTACCACTTCTGAGCCTTCCATTAACTAATTTACAGGAAAGTCAATGATGTCGCCTAAAATTTTGTCAAGGTTGAATCATACCTGGCAGTTAATTGGGTATTTTTCTGTTATTAAGGAGTCACAATTTTTGTTCTTGACAGTTTTCCAATCCCACAAATGGCAACTTCCTTTATTACTTTGAAAGTTAGCTTGGTAATGTGGCAGTGAAATAAATCACACTTTGGTTAAGGCTTGTACTTTCCATCAGAGCCAGTTTTCCTAAGATGTTGGTGGTATAGCTTTTGAAATTGGCTCCAGGCTTGGCTCTGGGCACAGGAATGAAGTGATTTTACTGTCTTGTTTCTGGATGGGGTTCATTATTGCACAGGTTTCCACCGTCCGCCCTCTGATCCAGCTGGATAATGGTTACCTTGGAATGGCAGGTGGGCTCTCCATCAGAGGAGGAAGGAGGTTGGCAGTGGAAAAGCTGACGAAAGCATTTGTAAAACTAAAACAACAAAAAACCAAACAATTCTAGACATAGCTGCTTGGCAGGTTACCATTCAGAGCATCTCTATAACATCTTCAAGGCAAGGAAACTTGGTTTATTAAGCTTGTACTTTTTGTCCAAAGAGGGATTAAATATTTTTTCACCATGACTATGTGTTTCTGGCTGCTTAAGACTAAAGGTCACTCAAATTTGTTAACTTCAGAATTGATATGCTTAGCTTTTCTAAGACTATAGATTCTGTAGAGCGTAAAGCTGTAGAACAATTATAAAATATTTTCAGAGCCTTTAATTTATTATAAAACAAGATTTAATCACAGAAGTAATTGGTTTTCAGTTACTTCACACATCAGGCAGGGAAAAGTCATTTTGATAATCTAATGATACACAGCAGGGAGACCATAGGGTTCTTTTCATTAGCAAGCCATTGAAATCCCTGCATTCCCAGACTGTAAACTAAACTTCAGAAAATGGCTTTGCTTAATTAACAAACCAAAATAATTTTTTATGTTAATTCATTTCACTTCTGAGATCTACCCAAAACACCTTTGATGATGCCAAAGCTGTTGAGCAGGAAAAAAACCCCAAACAACAGCTACATCAGTTCTCATCTGTAAGTGCCAAGTGAGCAGAGTTATACAGCTGCCTCCTCTGAGAGCTGACAGCCCTATTCAGCAGATAGGGATACCAGTAGTGCTTGCTACAAGTGCCTCAATACATTTTCTACACAAATTTATTTTTCAAGTGAAATCTTTAAAAAAGATAAATGGCGTCCAAAACTTACTTCATGTCACTTTCCTTTTGCATGGCTTTGTGAAGCAGAAAAGGCTTCCAGGAGCTGTGATTGATGTGAAAGTATTGTAGTTAAGGCAATGTTGTTGATCATTATCTGGTATTAGGCCGTCTGAAAATGTGCAGCTGCAACAGCAGTATTTCTCTTGTTTCAAGGCTATAAAGACAGTGCTGATGATAGTGTGCCATTGGCACATGGCAGAAGAAAATGGGTTGGCATTTTATAGATTTCTCCTTGCTGAGCAGGAGGTGGTCAGGGGCTTTTCCTTATGACAGCACTGCTCTAGGAATTCATCTTTGGTATCTCTCCATGAGACTTTTCACAGAATTGTCTGAAGCTGTGGGCTTCTCTGCCACCACTACGTGGGTGGTGTTTCTTTATATGCCCTTCTGCATGTATTTGGCCAGGTCTTCCTGCTTAGGGAGAAGCAAGTGGATGGGAAAAGTGGAATTGATTCAATTTCAGACTAAGAAAGACCAACATTGCAATAAGGTGGAGATGTTTCAAGGATTCTTGTGGGGCTTGTTTTGTGGAGAGTCCACAGAATAAGTGGGGGGAGGTGGGAAAGAGCAGTCTTCTCACTCAGGAGGCTGATGGTGATATGCAAGCCCTTTATGGGCTTTTCATTCTTTCTTTATGACTTGTCCTACCCTTTTGACTCTACAAGGATCGCAATCTTTATGTGTCAGGGACAAGCGGAAGCTGCTCTAATAAAAGGAACAATTGCTTCACTTAATGATTTTACAGAATACTTAAGGTGTGCGCAGCAAAGAAGAGCGGGAAAGAAAAAATAGATTAAATGACTGCAGGGGAATTTCTGCGAGAAAAGTGAAAGCTGGTGTTCACTTTAGTTTTCACTTCTGGTTGCAGGTATCCTCATCATGATGTCCATGTGTGATGAAGTGCACGTGTACGAGTACATCCCTTCAGTGCGACAGACCGACCTGTGTCACTACCATGAACTCTACTACGATGCAGCTTGTACCTTAGGGGCCTACCACCCGCTGCTCTACGAGAAGCTCCTGGTGCAGAGGATGAACAAAGGTTTGCAGGATGATCTGTACCGCAAAGGGAAAGTCATTTTGCCGGGGTTCAAAGCTGTCAAGTGCCCCAAACGAAATAATTTCCCACAATTGTAGAAGTAAGTCTTTCAGAAACAATGTGCAATAAGGTACTACTGTCGTACTATAAACAAGGAGAGAATACTTGAAAAACTGTATCTTAGACCAATCTAGTCTTGAGTCTATAAATTGTAATTAAGTAGCAGGCATGAGAAATACTTCTTTTCTGAGCCTGAGTATTTATTATTGCTTTGCAAATAGTTACAGAAAAAAAAGCAAAGGCTTATAGCTCATGAAGGTGCAAAGGACGTACTTAGGCAGACATATAATGTATTGTTGTTGGTGTGACTGTCCGAATTTGTCTGTGGTCTCGTGCCACATATGCTAGACTGTAATTTTTTTAAAATGAACTTATTTAATTGTCAAACCTGGCATTGTAAAACAGCCTCTATTGTTCATATGTGTACAGAGCGGCCAGTTGAACAATGCAGCATTTCCCATGGCTTCATGGGATTTTCACACTCTCCCAGAATGAAGCAATTGCTACTCCAAGCTGTGCAGTCATTCACTAGACTAGGCTTTAATGCCTGTTCCTAGGCAGACTCAGCTCCAGGCCTCCAGCTGAACAGGGGCTTAGGGTGGCCCTGAAGTGCGTGCGGTCGGGGATGGCTGTGCACAGCTAAACCAGTTAAACTGCTGGATGTATTTTTGATGCCAGTCTCCCTTGCTCACACTGGCTGAAGAGGGAAGAGAGAAATGCCTTGTCTCTTTAGAGAAAAAAGAACATATTTGTAACCCAATTAGGAAGAAAAACTCTCCCTAAAGGACTTCCAGGAAGGTGTGGGATGGAAATGCTGCCTTCCCTCAGTCTGCCCAGATACAAAAGATCCAGAGAAGGCCAAGGGAGGCTGTGCAGCATTCACCCATCACACCGAAAGCAAGCGTAGAGGGGGCTCACCTCTTGTCAACAAAGATAGCATTCAGGAATACAGACATTATTTGTTAGGTATTTCGTTGGTATCTGAATCAAAGTCACCTGGTCACAAGTTCTTGTTGTTCAAAAAGGAGGAGTTTTCTGGCAAAAGAAGATGTTATCAGCATTTTTTACTTAATGTTTGAAAGACTATAACCCAGAAAAGCGGTCATGCCTGCAAAAAAACCCCCTGACTACGGATTGCATTTGGAGATAATTTGATATTTTCATTCATAACACACAAGGACAATGTTCTTTAAGGCACTTACTTGTAATAGTCTGCCTATTTAAAACACCATTTTCTATATTTTCCAAGACTTCAGATTTTCCAGGTGGTGGGATGTTAATGGTTTGGAGTGGTTTTTTCAGTTTTTTGTTTTGTTTTGTTTTTTTCCCACCTGTCTACCTTTTCTTTTAGACTAAGTTCAGCAGGAATATGTGTACACAAAAGCATAGCTGCATCCTACCCATGTCCATCCAGTAAAAAAGCAGACAGCTCAAAGAGGCATTGAAAAGAGTAGCTGACTGGTTGTGGTGGAAAGTAATTTTTGTGTTTTGACTTAAGCAAAAAGCCTTTTGCCAGAAAGGCAAAAAAAAAAAAAAAAAAAAAGGCAAACAATATTAATGACTATTTTATCTTCAATTGTAATGTAAGTATAGTCACAAAATCCTTTTTCTCTCACTCAGCTCTTTGGGAAGCATTATTGGAAGGACCTTTTGGAAGGATTATTTTCCTTCCTCAAAATGAAGGACATGTGTCTTACATAGGACTTAGCCTTCTTTTTGGCCTTTATGTTGTTCTTAAGATTCTTCTTGTTGACAGAAGTTATGTGTAGATGATCTAATAACTGTACTTCTGTGTTGTATGGATAGTTATGTCCATAAGGCATTTTGGTACATATCAAAATTAATAGGTTTTACTCATACTAGCCTTGGACTCTGGATATAGTACATACCAATTTCTTTTTAATGTTATGTATGGTGGCAACTTTTATTCTTGAAGTTAATAACATTGTTATTTAAATGCATGGAGAATAGATAGCCTACATAGAACTAATCTATTTTTCCGTATGCTTGGTACCCTGTTTGCTAAACATGAGCAGTCTGAACAGTGCAATCAAACATGTCTCTCTCTGCTGTACCCTGGGTTAGCTACAACATAATTGTGAAGGAAAAGTTCAGCTTTCCAAGACTAGTGAATATGCTACTTTTCAATAAGCAGGAAAAAAAAAAAATCACTTTGACTGGCCTGCAGCCACTAACTTTGAACTTTGATTTTCACACAGAAGAAAAATACTAACTGCATTGCTCAACCACCCACAGCAGGATTAAGTAGTATTATTTATTCCCTCAATTACTTGTCAGAATAATCAACATAGCTGTTGATTATACAGAACAAGGCAAATGATAAAGTTTCATGTAACAAGTGCTAAGCATACCTACTTAGTACATCATTTATATACCAATGTAGAACCAGGTCTGAGATGTTATAAAATGAACTGTATATTTTTAGTTTACTGGACTGCGCATTCAAGCCCTTGCAGCCAAAATTTTTTCTTTGCCATATCCTTATTTATATGGCAGTCAGTCCTCCTTCCGCAAGTGCAAACGTGGGTGCTGTAGCACCATCACCTCAGAAGATGCTGCAGAGCTGTGCTGCAAATGCTTGCTCACAGAGGAGGAAGACCAGCCTGTGATGCCACCTTTAAAAAAATGAGCCTGGCATGGTTTTCTAACACTGCTTTCCACTGTGATGTTTTACTGGTCTGCCTGTTCAAACACCTTGTGGTTGCTTAAAGAGCATTTTCTCTCCTACCTTGTCTTGTCCTCCTCCAGTTTTTGGCACAAGTGCAAGTGTGTGTGCTAATTGAGGGCTCCCCTCCACTTGCTCTAAGGGGGGAAGGGGCAGAAATAAAGGAGAAACATAAAGGACCTGCAGAGATGTTCCTCTCACCACTTTTCACTCTCTGTGGCATTGGCATTGCTGGCTTTTATAAGAGCCCTCCAAGTGTTTTTACATTAATGGGCATTTCCCCATCCCTTGTGAGGGCAGAGAAATGTTTGCAAAGAACCACATTCAGTAAATTTAAAACAGTCAATGTGTAATAACACCGAACCACGGATCTTCTAAAAATAATGGGTGAGAGTGCTGGTTTTAGATCCATATGTTAAATGCAGCAATGTGAAAGGAAGTGCATTTTCTCACCCAGATCATGGGGCTTTTCGGGGAAAAGATACAGGCATGGCTTTGTAGCTCTCCCATGTGGCTGTCACACACTAACAGCACCTAGAAAAGAGAGGTTTGCACGAACCTGGTGCATCAAGAGGTGCATCATCAGCCAAGCAATTGCCTCTGCTATTGGGCCCCTGAGCTCCCTCCGCACTTGTAGGCTTTAAATGGCTGGAGTTTTACTGACAAGTAGGAGCAAGTTGCCTTCGAACACTGTTGAGCCTCATTTCTGTGCCCTGGTGCTGTGGACAACAGTTAAAAGTTAACTGAAACAAACCAGAAACACAGCAGCAGCTTAAGGAAATGCGCTGAGTTTATGCTGACTACAATTATGCTCTTCTTTCCCCACTGTGAATTCTGTAACCTTTCTGACTTGTGGTGCTCTGTCATTTTGTGCATTCAGTTTTGGATGGTTAAATTAAGGTGTTCTTTTGTTTCATCAAGGAAAAAAACAAGAAATATTTTGCCTCATTTTGAGCCAAAATCTTTTTGCTAGGAAAAAAAACAACTATTTGTTCCATTCCTCTATAGTTCTAAAGGTTACCTCAGCATAAACTCATAGCTCAGTCCTTCCTTGGATTAAACTACTACATCTTTTTTTTACTTTGTTGTGCAGTTTTATGCTGTAGAAACTCTGGTAAATTCAGTGACATTACTATGATGTACCTTTGGAGAGAGAGAGAGGGGTGATATAAACACTCTAATGTACACTCTAACTGTACAAATTTAATTTAAGCATTGCTTGTCTTTGGTCAAGACACTTTCTTTGGTGAAGATGTCCAAATTCTGAACTTGTTGCTGTAGATCACTTGCCAAAGTCAGGAAAACCAAAAGAGTTGTTGGGGTTTTTTTTAAATGAAGACAAGTGTCTACACTCACTGGTTGCACAGACTGAACAGAGTCATTTTAGAGACTGATTGAATTAAACAGGAGTTCAAAACACATGTGGAGCAATCCATGGTGGGGTTTTTAATTTATTTTTTCTTCAGAGGTTTTTAAGGATGGAAAATGCCATTTGGACAGTGACACAAATGTATCATGAAAGGAGTATGAAATGCATTGACTGCAACAATAAGCGGTTACCCTTTTTCCCTTCATGCTTTCTGAAGTTGATGCATATTTAAATGAAATTCTGCTTTGAAGTAGGTAATTCAGAAGCCTGCTGTTAAAATGATTTGAATCTTTCCCAGCATCTGTCCTCTCACACGCAAGGAGGATACCTGATTTAACTGTTTGAAATTTAAAGTATCCCATGTCTGGGCATACCTGAATCACTTAATGAATTTTGACAGTGCAGATGTCTTCTCTCTGGCTTAGCAATCAGATTCAGAATTTTGTTCTTGAATAAGAGTTGTGTGTAAAAGCCTTACTTTTTTTCATATCATCTCATCACTCTTAAAATATGTAGTCATTGAACGATTCAAATATAGACTGTGTACTTTTTTAATAGCTTTGAGAATTATTTTGTATGATGATTTTTTTAAATGAATGTGTACTCTAATAACAAAGCTTAAGATTTTACAGGAGTCACATTTTTAAGCAGTGTTTGTATACATTTTAACACTTTTTATATTTTCTATTATGATTTTGTATATTTTTATGTATACACAGTGTACAGATTTTTTCTTGTAAATAAAACATTTGTTTTCATTTGTTTAGGAGTGCTGGTCTTTTAATATTGCCTTAAATGAATCTCACTGGACTGCAGGTGGAACAAAAGAGGGAAGGTGCCTGTCGGCTCTGCCCACAATTTCCTTGAAATCTCCCATGGAAGTGGACAGCTAATCTGACAAGGAGGTGTCACAGTAAACTACAGAAAAGAGGCAAATACTGTAAAGCCAGTTTTATTCTAAAGTGAACATGCGTACCCCAGCAGGTACGCTAGGGTTTCCTGGGAGAATATATTCACCATGCTGCTCAGTAAATTTCTGAGCAGTAAATTTCTTGTGATTGTCAAGCCCTCTGTGGAGGTCATGCTCTGATGAGTTGGTGCTGTACTTGAATGCAGGTAGACTTCAGCTAAATGGCTGTGCCACCCGTTCAAGGAATCCAGTGTCACGTTTAAGGGAACAGACTTTTTAATAAATTATTAATTAAAATAAAAAACAACTTAACATAGGGAAAATGTAACTTGCCATTCAGTCTGGGATGAAGCGCTGTATAATTCAACCACTACAGGCCTGCTTACATCCATTACCAGTTGGATTGCCATCATGTACACTCCTGGCAGTGATCACGCAGCCCATCCTGTGTATTACACCACCTCCTGACAGGCAGTGTTGAGGGGCTAGTTACTGTCATGATATGCAAGTAACACCTCTCAGAAAACTCACATCGGTGAGATACACTAGAGGGTAAGCTAAATGCTGGCATCTACGAATGAAACAACTAATTGATATTTTTCAAGTCCGGCAACTTCGCTTTTTTTATTTAAAAAACGAATAAGAATATATGATCACTGTGCTCCATCTATTAAATGCCCAGTCACCTTCACTCTCTGACATCAGAGAGGACGTTCTTGTCTCACTGCATTCAGACTATACCTCGGTAGGAGGTGTAAATCCATGAACTATGTTGTGTGGTGTACAGAGGATGGATGTCTTGCTGTACACACTGTTCTTCAGCAGGGACACCTACAGGAGGTGCGACATTACCTTTCTGATAGTATCTCAGGGAACCTTGGAGGCAACTCGTTTTCAGGTTTATTCCCAAAATTGCACTGCCTTTTTTTTGAACAACATGCCTTTTTTGGAGGTACCTTTTATCATTTTACTCATCGAAGCCAGCTGTTTCACTTGAATAGTTCTTAGGGGCATAATTCGATTGGCAGGTCAAACTTCATACAGGCATTTTGGTCTGTTTATCTGCATTATTAGCTTGCCTGTTGTGATCTGGCTGAAAGACATGTCTCAGGATGATTAATTCAACTTGCTATCTTGACTGCAGCATGTACTTGTTGAAGCAATTCTCCCCCTCTCCTCTGCTCTGGTGAGACCCCAGCTAGAGTACTGCATCCAAATCTGGGACCTCCAGCTAAAGAAGGATGTGGACCTGTTGAAGCAAATCCAGAGGAGGCCCACAAAGAGGTCAGAGGGCTTGAGCACCTCTCCTATGAGGAAAGGAGTTAGGATTGTTCAGCCTGGAGAAGAGAAGGCTCTGGGGAGACCTTATTGTGGCCTTTCAGTATTTAAAGAGGACTTACAGGAAAGATGGGACAGGCTTTTTGATAGGGCCTGTAGCAACAGGACAAGGAGTAATGGTTTTTATCTAAAATAGTGTAGATTTTGACTAGATATAAGGAATAAATTTTTTATGATGAGCGTGGTGGAACACTGGAACAGGTTGCCCAGAGAGGTGGTAGGTGCCCCATCCCTGGAAATATTCAAGGTCAGATCGGGTGGGACTTTGAACAACCTGGCCGAGTTGAAGAAGGTCCTGATCATTGCAGGGGGGTAGGACTAGATGAGCTTTAAAAGTGACCTTCCAACCCAAACTATTCTGTGATACTATGATAAGAACAGCTAGATGAGCAAGGGAGGAGCCAGTCTTTTACTGTAATCACATCACCATCTTCCACAGGTAACCACACCTGCAGCAGTGATTAAACAGTATTTTATTGTGGGGCTGCATCAATTAGTGTGAACAGAGCACTAACACTTGTGGTTTGTTTGGACTTCTGTTCTAGCTTTCCTGCTATCTTACTCTTTCCAGTGTGACAAATTTGATTGCTTCATCAGAACAGCATAGATTGATCTGCTGCACCCCAAAACTTGCCAATGTCTCTTCCATATATGTATCCTTGTTTTTTCAGACTCTACTTTCTTACACCAGTAAGTTACTCCAGAGAATGCACTTCAAAGAAATGGCAGTACTGTTGTGGAAGTTAAGTATAGTCTGACCCTGGAGCTTTGTGCCTTGATAACCAAGGCAAGTAAGAAGTACCTGCCCTATTATTTCTTTTTCCTAAAAATAAGCTAAGTAAATGCTTATTTAGTTTGATGAAAATATTGACTGATTATATTAAACTGACTGAGAAGTAACTATAATGCAGTAATATAGCGTGGGGTTTTCACAGTGGAGGCAGAATAGCCACCAGAAAACTGTCAGCACAAGTAGGTTGTGACAAATCACAGGGGGAATCATTGCTGGTGTGATTACTGGATCCTTAAAAATCATAAAAGTAAAGAATGAGGTCCAGTGGAAGGAAGGGAGAGAGACAAGGAATTATGAAAGACACCAAGAAAACAGAAAGAAACAGCTAGAAAATGTACCATAACAGATGAGCAGGACTGTTGCTTTTTCCTAATATTCACTTACTTGGGTTTGCCCTTTTGCTTTTTTCTGTACATTTGGAGAGAAACCCAACTCATCTGTTGGTGCTCATATTGCTGCTGTCAGGTTTAGTGTGCTGGGATGTGATCTTAAAATGAAGAACTATAGTAGAGTTAAGAACAGACTTCTGCTGGAGTTCAGCTTCTTTGTAAACAAATGAATCCCACAAATTTAACTGAGAAAAGACTAAGGGGGATTACACTGCTACACTCTGAACAACCTCCTCCGTGTGCTTATAGTCATCTGTATGATAACTGAAATAAGAAAACCAATTTCCTCTGGTGACCTGTTTCTGCACATAGACAAATACAAATCAAATACTGTCTCGGTTCCAGGATGCTGACAGGTAGGGGATAATTACTGCACCAACAACTCCTTATATGCTGGTGAAAGGATTCCAGAAACCCTGAGGGGTTACGGAGGGCAGGCAATAGGCATCACAGGTGCCTTGATTTTATGGAAGCAGCCAGAGGGGGAAATTACTGCCAGTGCTGACTCCAGGCTGTGTCACCTGCTGTTAATTACCTTGCTCCTAGACAGTTGTCTGACTGCAACTGAGCTGCCTGATTAAAATATTTTGCTGCCCCACCTTCTAAACCTAGGTTTTTTCCAACCCTCAGTCCTGGAGCACTGGTGGATATGTTGTACTGGCTGCATCCTGCACTGCTGCTACCATGTGCAGCAGGCATGTCTCCTGTGCAGGTGAGGCCCTCGGGGTGGGGGGTGGCAGTGTTGCTAATGGAAGAGGTTTGGGTGATTCTGGATTGTTTGGATTGGTATAACTCTAGAAGGCTTTGTTTTATCTTTTAAACATCATTTAGTGATAGTCCGAGGAAACAATACGAACGTGTCTCAAGAACTCAGGTTGGAGTTCATGACTTGTGAGTTGTCTGATGTTTTGTGAACTGGGCAGCATTCTCGATCTAAGGTATCTATGCTTTGGACTAAGACAGGGACAGCATGAAACATTTTTGGCAAGTTAAGGCAAGAAGTACGCAGTATGTGTCTTGGGCAAGCTAAAAGTGCCAGAGGTTTACCCCTAGGACCAACCCTACTGCCCATGAGGCACGTGAGCCAGGAGGTTTATATAAAAGTGCTGTATCCTGAGTATGAAGAAGACAGATGACCAGAAAGGAAAAATGGGGAAGGTTCTGCTCTGGACCTGTTTCTGAGCCTGCTTTTTCAGTAAAGGGGATAGGAGTCTTAGCTGATGCTTCCAACTGGATCAAGCAACATTACTATTCTCCCTTAGCAATATTCCTCTTTGGAAGTGTTGAGTTGTTTTACAGTAATTTTCAGTGCTTCTTTTCATCTATAAAAATGAAATTATGAGCTATCTGATGGACCTAATTTAGACTTTACAAATGCACAGGGCAGAATGTAGCTATCAGGACATTAGGCATTTTAATGAGCAGTTGTAGCATCCCAAGAAGTAGAGATGAGAAGAAAACATGTAAGCTGTTACCAAAATAATATTAACAGAGTTGTTCCATGGTAGAAAACCGAGGAAAGCAGAAACAACAGAGCATATACCATGTCTGAGAAATATTGCCTTATTTTCATGGTTATAGCATGCTATTCAGATAATTATTTTGAAATACTCCATTTAGATAAGTCCCCATGAAACATGTGCTCTCATATAAAGCTAACAAAGTGAGAGATCAAAGCTGAAGGGATCATAAAGTGAGGATAGTTATTTTGTCAGAGGAAACGGGGAGAAACTTTTCTTTGCCCATACTTCAATGGAATCAGCATGGTTGCTGAACTTCAAAGGGATTGATTATGCACATGAAAGCAAATATTAACAATGCTACTGTGTCTTCAATACACATTGGTTTAAGGGAGCACATGGTTGCTTTCAATGGGTTTATCACTGCAGGAAAAACAGGCCAGTTGTCATATTTATCTCACACATACTCTTCCCTGGCCTTAAACACAGCTACTAAACCCTATACAGTATACAATAGGAGCAGCATGTGAAGTTAATTCCTGCTACCTAAAAGAAACTTAAGAAGAGTTTCCTAAAGCAACATGAGGAATAAGAACAGGCAACTTCAGTGAATAGCAACAAAATGAATCCTGCTTCTGTTTCCTATTCTCATTTCATAAGTTAGAATTGTTTAGGGTTTTGCAGTGTGATTGATGGACCCTGACTAACAGAGGCAGCAGCAAATTTACCAGTCCCTACAGTAACATTCTGCTTCATGAGGAGAAATGAAGGGTCTATTACCACTGTAATACAGGATGAGTGATTCCAGATCATTTTAAAATAACTCCCATTTTGCTGGAAGTTCAAAGCATAACAACGAGAAATATTTTGACACTTGAAAAATCTACGTATTTATTTAGTTACAGTCAATATGCTGTTCTGCTGACCCAGTTTCTTCTCGTGTTTTCAGTTCTTCAGCCATGGAATCTAGATCAGCCCAAATGGATTAAAAAAAAGACTCCAGCTGACTGTGATCAGTTTATGCTGGTATATTCCTGCCCCAATCTTGCTATGAATATAATACATCATTAAATATTTGTAGAAATGTGATCTTACTGTGTTGGGGGGATTTTGGTTGGTTGGTTGGTTGGTTTGGGGTTTTTTTGCAGTAGGTTATGAACTGCCTAACTTTGGTTATGTATGCAACACGTGTTTAGGGAAAACAAATCTTCCAGATGTTCCTTACAGAGTTCCATTAAGGCCGAGACCCAGAACACTGCAGAAGGAAATCCAAAGTGTTATTTCCATGAGGGTACTTTTGTAGTAAAATACCACTGACTATCTTCCCTTGTGAATTTCTCAGGGTCTTTTTGCTTGAGGGTTGGTCGCTCTTGCATTCTGCTAACAGTCACACACACACACACACATATACACACACACACACAGAGAAACTTCAGCAGCTCTTGGGCATTTTACCTACTGGTTCTTCCTTGGCACTAATTAATTCTACCTCTGGCTAAAATATAGGTTCTTACAAGCCTCCTCCTCCCCCAGATTTCCCTACCGCCTGCCTTGTTGCTTCTGTTGTCCAAAATTATATTTCCATCAATTGCTATGAATGAGATACAGGAAGTTCTCTGAAATGGGAATGCTGGAAGAACCTTTTAACTGCCAGATAAGCATTCTGCTGCTGGATGAGGGCACTTGTTACAGAGCTCACACTTTTTCAGGGAATGAGAGCTACAGTGTGGGAAGTGGTGGGTGTAAGGGATGAGAACTAAGTCTTCCCTGGGTTTTACTTTTATCTTGGTTTGCAAGCAATTAGGTATTGATTTTACCCAAGGCAGAATTAGAAATTACCGAGAGGGGTTTTATTTGTGACTGTGTTTTAGTAGCAGTCATTTGGGTTTACGTGTGAGTAATGCAGTAACAGAACCCATTGGGTTGAGAAATCAGAATTTCTGTTCCGACAGAATTTTTAATTCTTCTATAATTTCTTTCTTATATTGAACAAAACCAAAACAAATTATCAAAAAATTCCAGACAAAACTCCAGACTGTCAAAATATCCAATTACAGATAGATGTCTTTATGGAATTATAGTTCAACTTCATTCTGGCTGTTCCCCTATAAATTAGATCACTGAGCTGGGCTACATTTCACTGCATTTCCTCCCCCTTGCTGAGCCACTGCTGTTGCTGCGCATGGGGGATGCAGTCTGGTATGAGGGCCTGATCTGCTGGGTGAAGGACAGTGTTTTTCATTGAAGATACTTTTGACAGAAACCAAGGTGTAGAAGCTTAAGCATGGAGATCTGGACTGAAATGTCCTTTTATTTCCCCTGCTGAAAATAAAATTGGCAAAATTAACAGCTTCTCCAATATTGAAGAAGCCACATTTTACACTGAGAAAATGCCTTACTGGGAAATTGACTAACAAGTGACAAAAGTGCCCGGTTTTTGTTTCCTTGATTTTGCAGTTGGTGCTTGCTGTGAGAGAGGTGAAGAGAGGTGAAGGTGAAAAGTGATACAAGTTTCTGGTTAACCTTTGAATCCTACTTGTAGTCTATTCCTATTGGCCTAAAGCCAGCAAACACAGAAGTCCTGTAAAGCCTTGGGTGAGTCGTAAGGTCTTGAGTATTTTCCCTAAAGGCTTAGAACATTACATCTGAAGCAGGGTCATCCATAAAGTATTCAGCATACAACAGTTGTACTTTATGGAGCGGACCCCTGCATACACCCATTTCTGAAAATCTGGCTCTAATTTAGATAAAGGGATTTAAGAAGTCACTGTAGAGCTGATGTTGTTGTTTTCAGTTCAGATTCTGAAGATAGTAATAATCAAGAGAGTTAAACACTGCAAACGAGACAAAAACAAGAAATAACTCCTACTACATCGAGGTGTTGGTTCTCTACTAACATCCAGTGAATGCCTAAAAAGTTTCCCAAATGAAATACCCAGTTCCAAGCATGAGTACCAAAATTATAATTTGAATAATTATTTTGAACATGAGATTATGAAAAGAATTAAATTAGTTCATGCTAACAATGTGGGGACAGAAAGGGATCTGTTTATGGTGTCCCAGTAGGAGGAAAAGACAACTACCAAAGAAGAAGGGCTTTCTGAGGAATAAAGGTTTATAAACTGGGTACAAATAAATTTAGTTTGAGAGCAGTTATTAGACTGAACATCAGAGGAACAAAGCTCTGTAATAGCTTCTACTTCAAAAGACAATGAACCTCAAATTTATTTTCATTTCGACACAGTCAGATTTCTGAATTGCATTAAATGGTGCAGTTTAAAATGAAAAGGGGATTATTCTAATGAATTACAGGACCAGTACAGTTTTATATTGTATTTTCCATACTGTGGCAATGATTATTTCTTTGAGTACAGCAGATTTTTTGCCCTGGAGGAAGAAGGACATCAGGATAAAATCATAAAATAAAGTTCTATAGATTTGAATTAGAATTGCCAAGCAAGTCCTTGAGGGTTTGAGCACTAATCTAACCTTTAATCCTCAAATTTCTCCTGTGGTAAGACTAGGATGATGATCATCCTATGCTTCACAAGGGTACCAAGGATTAACTCAATTAAAAATATTTATTTAGTGGAGGTTACATAAATGCTGAAAAATATTCTCTGTCTAGGAAAACTCATTTTATTTTTCCTCCATCCATCTAATCTGAAACGATTGTTGCTTCAATTTGTAGTAAGATACATGACTGCAAAGATATGCCTGGTACACACAGTAAAGCTCTGAGAAGTAATCTCAACTGACACAATATGTAGAAAAATGTCCTGCTCTGAATAAAATTTTAGTATTATGCCACTGCCACATGACAAAAGATTACTCAGTTATTGAACAGGAGAGGAAAATTAGAGGCTCTGGTACTGCCAGAGTGACACTTACTTTTTCAATTCTTTTTCATCTGTTGAATTTGATTGTCCTCACAAAGCAACTAAATTCTATGTTTATCTAATATGTTGTATTGCATGGCATTACAGAATGTTGCATTCTGTTTTCTTCAGCTGACCTATGCTTGCATTCATCTTTGAAATGGTGAGTTGTACCAAATACTTGCCTGGAGTCCTACTTATAAAACTTGGACATATTATAGGAAAACAGAAACATTAGAATTGAAATGGACAATTCTGAGGCTAAATTATATGCTTGACCTTAACCAAACCAAGGCATGGGCTAAAATTGAGTCTGATCTCTGACCTGCCATTGCAGCTGAGACCACTGCAGCAGAAGATCCTGTGACATCCATTCAGTGTGACTTGGCAATGCCATTTTGAAGAGTAGCTCAAGTTTAGACTACCTGTGGATCCTACATATGCCTTTGTAGGACTTCAACAGTCCACACCAAACTTGGAAATCAGTTCAGGAAAAAAAACCAAACTGCCGCCCAGTTTCTAGATCACACTGAAGTAATGGGAAGTGAGAAATAGCACAATTGCTAATATTTCACCCTTTGTTCCCCCTGTAATTCTCTTAGAACTGGCTGAGCTCTTTACAATCCAGACTCTCCCTTGAGGACAGATGTACCTGTGAAGCCAGCAAAGAAACACCACTTTGGTTGTGGTTTTTTATGATGTTTACTTGTAAGAGCAAACAAGCTACCAAGGGACCTTGCTTACAAAAATCCTAACACCTTTTTTTTTAGCTGTGAACATACCACATTTCTTACTCTACAGTAAGCTCTGAGTACTGGAAACTTCCATTTATCTATCCATCCTGCAGGTTTAATGTTACAGCTGGAAGTGTATGAAAAATAGCTGATTGTAAAGGAAGTTCTGAAACTGCCAGCACAACTGTAGGCTGATCACGATAGGCAAGGGGAAACTGTTTGACTGAAGCTGTTTTCCCTGTACTGGAGAAAATTTGAGATGTGTAACCCTAAAATTTCTCTGCGTCCTTAAACGGTTTGTTGTTTTATTGCCTCTTGGGCAGTGAAAATGGTTCTAGAGGTCAAATCTTCCCCTACAGCGATTTCCTTGCTAGCCCTCAAACAGGCAGCAGTGTAAATCTCTTGTCATTCAATCATTCCAGTTAATGCTGATTTGTTTCCCTGTCTCCACTAGGATAAGTGTGGCTCTGATCCTTCTATTGACCAGCATTGCCTACAAGGTTGTCAGGAAACAGATGAGGCAATGCTCCCTCTTCTCTAAGCTAATCACAAAAAGATGCACTAGAGTGGACATGACCTCTTGAACTGAGATACAGCTATACTTTTTGAAATTTGTCTGGTCCAAATACAACAAAATGCTTACCTGCATCATGCCTAGGAGCTTATTCTAAATTACACTGATCACTTGAACCTCTGAATAAATAGGTTAGTCCATCCAGGTTTAGAGGATAAGTGGAAGAGACAAGAAAAGACCTATTATATATGTTATATGACAAGATTACTTCCTGTATCATAGAATGTTATTGTGGGTTGGAAGGGACCTTTAAAGACCATGTAGTTCCAACAACCCTGGCATAGGCAGGGACATCTTTCACAGGATTGTGTTTCTCAAAGCTTTGTCCAACCTGGCCTTGAACAATTCAGGGTATCCACAGGGTATCCACACTTCTCTGAACAACCTGTTCNAAAAAAAAGAAAAAAATGATTCTTTATATCCAGTATAAATTTACCTACTTTTGGTTTAAAACCATTGCCCCTTTTCCTGTCACTACAGACCCTGGTGAAAAGTCTCCATCTTCCTTTATAAGCCCCCTCTAAGTATTGAAAGACCGCAACAAGATTTCCTCACAGCCTTCTCTACTCAAGACTGAGCAACACAAACTCTCTCAAGCCTTTCTTCAGTGGAGAGGACTTCCACCCCTCTGGCCATTATCATGACCCTCTTATGGACGTGCTCCAACAGGTTCATGTCTTTCCTGTGCTGGGACCCCAGAGCTGGTTGCAGTACCCCAAGTGGAGTCTCAGCAGAGCGGAGCAGAGAGGCCCTGCTGGCCATGCTGCTTGGGATGCAGCCCAGGATACAATTGGCTTTCTGGGCTGCAGGCTCACATTGACAGGTCATGTCCCTCTTTTCACTCACCAGAACTGCCACATCCTTCTCAATGGAGCTGCTCTCAGTCCATTTATTCCCCATTCTGTATGGATACTGGTGGTTGCCCTGGCCCAGGTGCAGGACCTTGCACTTGACCTTGTTGAACTTCACAGCATTTGCTCAGGCTCACTCCTCGAGCCTGTAAAGGTCCCTCTGGATGGCATCCCTTCCCTCAAGCACATAAAGGGCACCACTTGGTTTGGTGTTATCTGAGGGTGCATGCAATCCTCCCATGTCTTCGATGAGGATGCCAAACAATATTGGACCCTCCTTCTCTTTTTGCCCTACTTGTCACTTCAAATTCGACACCTCAGCTTCACTCTCTTTGGCGTCTCCTCTTTTCTCCTTTCAGAAATGCCTGTTTTCTTTTGCAGGGTGGATACGGACTACGAAAGGATCCCATTGTCTTTGCTACAAACCCTGCTCACTGCATTTTCCCCTTGGTTTCTGACCCATTCGTTTCCCTAGCCTAATGTGGAGGTCTCTTCCCAGTTCTGTGAAGCCTCATGTTCCTCTGGCTCTATGAAAAGAGCAATATAGGAAGAGACGTTAACATATTAGATGCTGTTTAAAACAAGATTGAAAGAGATATTGCTGCCCTTCACTTTCTGTGTCTTCCAGAAGGAGGATCTTTTAACTGGATGTCATTTCCATTAGTGCATTCCCTAGCCACAAACTGGAAATCACTATATAGTTTAAAACATATGTTCTTATCCTGTGTTTCTCTTCATTCGTCTGTATTAGTTTTCAACTTAATTCAGTATTTTGCTTGCATGAGAGGTGATCTGGCTGCTTGCTTCCTAGTTTTGCCCTGGGTCTAAAAGAAGAAAGTTCTAAACCCTTCTGTGATGTTGAAGCCAGTCCAGGACAGGCAGAACATGTCAACACAGACAGGATGTATCAAAGGATGTAGCCTGGGGCAGCATGAAGGCTGGCTGGGGCTGCTTGGGACCCTAGTTAAATGCCCAAGTTATTTACTTGAACTGATCTTTTTGTCATGAGCTGCGAGAGAAATTCCTAAAGTAATTTTAAACTTACTGTGTGAAATGCAATTATACCTTATGACAGCAGCAAAGGTGCCCTTGAGACCTTTCTTCTCTTTGCCCCTCTACTTTAAAAAGTCATAACACTACATGTTGGCAGAGAAACAAAGTCAAAACATTTCTGAGCTGTACTACACTGGAGTATTCTGCAGTAAGAGATCATTCTGACTTGACCTATTTTCAACTGAAGAGCTCGGGTGTGTCATTCTGTTGGGACTATTAATTACTCCAAAACAGCTCAGCTACCAGTGAAGAGAGGAAAAAATCCAGACCATGAGTGTTGAAATCTATGTGAATTTTAATGAAAAATTATAACAAGATAAATCTTATGGTAAGTCCACAAACCTCTCAAAGGTTTGAACCAAGCAAACACGGTCTCTTTGCAGGACTTCATAGATGTGCCCCAATTTATGTATAAAATGAGGTTTGGCACAACTGTCCCTGAATTGCATACTCTCTTTCTGGATCTGTAGTTTTGTGTTCTCATGCAGCTAAAATATCTTAGCTTTCCAAATGTGAAAACGAGTAACTTAAGAAATACAGGGTTAACTTACCCACATATTCCTCCAGCTTTAAAAATGAGCCATTACCTTTTGTTGGAGATACTGAAAACTGCACAATACCCCATGAAAAATGACTGAAAATATAGCTGTTATAACAGCCAGTGGAGAAATGTTAAGGCGGGGTTTTTTTAATCACAATCACGTGTATCTCCCTTTCCCAAAGCTCATATGCATTTCTCCCTGTTCAGTGCAAAAGGTAAGATCGAGAAGGACTGAAAAGGGTTGCTAGAAAACTGCATATACAGAGAACAAGTACATTATTATTATTAAGGACAGAAAGACTCTTTGTTATTAATCTGGGAAGTTCCACAGAGTCCTTGGAAGAGGGGGCTGGCCCGAGCAACAAGCCACTCATTAGGGAAGAGGAGGGTGGAGGTGGCATAGCTTCCTGGAGACTATCAGAGCCCCAGCAGAGGTGTCTGATGTGGGATGTTGGGCCCAGGCCCCATTGAGGAACACTCTTTAAGTACATCATTGTCATTATTATTCAAATCTCTTCAGAGGAAAAAAAAGTCTTTGTACTTGGCTTAGTTTTTTCATTCTTTCTCTTTAATTTCTCCCTTACCCATCATGCTCCACTGCATGATAAATTTGGAAAGGTCACAGTAGTAATGACTTTCAAGTAAGTGTGTATATTCTGTTCAGCATCACTTCTCAAGATCCTTGGGGAAAATGACAGGGTCACCTATTTTTTAAAAGTGCAATCATTTTAATACAAGAAGACAGACACTAGAAATCAAATCACTAATCAGGGACTTATATTCACATTTAATACATCCCTTCCTTCCCACTCTCCCTCCTTATTTTGCTCAGAGGCACTTTCTGACACCAGAAATAGCACATTACTGATCACATGGTTTGGGTGAACTTTTTCTCCAACTGCAATATGCAATAGATTATTAGATGTGCTAGCCTGAGTTTCAGTAGTCCAGGGAGGCTTAGGTGCACTACCTGAGTGACTAAAAATCTGAAAGAAATTAGTGTAAAGCTCGTGAGCTGCAGTGGAGCAAGGCTATTCTGCATCAGTAGAGATTGTGACTTGTAATCTGATCGGTAGTTTTCAAACAATTGGTTCTCTAGATCAATAAGTGATACAGGTTTAAACTTGACTTAAATTTGGCTGTCAGTAGCAATGCAGCAAATTTCTATTTTCTCTGAGTGCCATCTTCAAATTATGTGAAATAGCGAGTGGAGATTCACTCAATCTCACTGTGATCTCATCCATGACCACACCTTCTTGAACACTTATTATTCACATCTTGACTTCTACATCAATAAAAAATGAATTTCTGGTATGTAAAACAAGGTTAACCTCTGAAGCTGCCACACCATTAGGTTATCCAGCTAATAATGCCTGGCTCTCAGTGCAGTATGTCCTCTTGCACAGTTATATCAGCCAGACAGCTCTTCCATGTTTGGGATCCTGTGCTGTTCTGTGGAACACACAAAAGCAGGATGTTCTCAGCGATCACCAACTCAGCAGTAAACCCACGGCTACAGGGAAGCCCCGTATCTCCTGAGTGAATGCTTAATGCTTGCATGAAACGTGAAAGAGCAGGTTTCTGTCAGTACCACCATGGTGAAAGGAAGGTAGTTGAAGCTGTCATTAAAAATCTGTTTGGAGTGGCTGCATGGTGGAATTTTGAACAATGGGAACTTGACAGGGATGTGTGATGGGAATAAAAGACCCTGAGAGAGGTAGGATAAGATGAAACAAAATCTGCATAACTACATTAAATATATAATTATAAAGGACTGATGTGTAAGCACACTATGAAAGTGTAAGCACACTTACCTTGCCCATCTTACTTGGCTGTGTGCTGCTTTTTTGGGGCCTGACCTTTGGGGAAGCTGCTCCAGGCACACACACAGTCATATTGCCAAGAGCCTTCCATAAAGAGAGAACAGGGAAAATGGAGTCTCCTCTACTCTCTCCTCCAGCTTCACCCCAGCATCATTTGGTCTCGGGCAAAGCACTCTTTAGTGCTTTACAGTTTTGCCAATGAAGCTTGATGTCTGCCTGGCATGTTATCAGCCCATTAACAGTCCAGCTTAAACAGGGCATCTCTCTCCTCCTGGAGCACAGCACAGGAAGAAGGACAGCGGCACACCTCACGCCATCCCATCTGAGGGAGCTGCTGCAGCTGGAAAGAAATGCACCATTTTCCTCACTGATTTATCACCTCAAGTCAGTGCAGTGGGCAATGCCAAAGACAAAACTCTTTCTCTGGATTTCCAGGCTCATGAAAGTGACTCAGGGACTGCTTGAGAGTTAATTTAAAGATGTGCTCTGCAGGATGAGTTTTAAAGCTGACTCAGAGGCTGATGGTTCCACAATATTCCACACAGATTTATGATAGCTGGAAGCTAACACCACAGCTGCAGTCAACCAATGCCGTTTTACAATCTTCAGGGCATTTCCCAGAGCAAAAAGACTTATGCATAGAGAGCTAAAAATTATGCTGTATGTTCTGTGTATTTATAACGTGCAGGAGTAAATACCCTACTGTAGTACCTCACATCTGTAAAGAGACGACTGTGAAAAATGCAGGCCAGATAATTTCTGTGTTGGGAGGCACCAGCCTTCCGTGACAATTCTCAGCTAAGCATGAAGACCAGGAAAGCTGAGTGCTGAGAAGATTAACAACTTCTTTTCCTGAGGTGTAAAATTTACAAGAAAGTGTGAGAACAACTATAGAGGTGCCAAGAACACCAGTGACGCATTAAATGGGGGTGTTACTATTGTTCCTGTTCTGAAACGAGGAGGAACAGACAAAGGGATGGGTTTCATCTTTTTGAGTGAAGCACATTTCTTAGTGTCAGTTAAAACCAATTATTTTCACTGCTAATACCCAGTGGCACAGCAGAGGAGAGCTGCAGGTTAATGCTGCACGTTAGCTCTCATTTTGGTTCCATTAGTAAAAAGGATCTATCCTAAATCTGACCAAGCTCCTCCCCTTCAGGGTGGCTCATCACATCTCTATGTGTAAAGACAATGCCAAAATGTATCTGCTATCAATATTATATAAGCTGCTCCGGTGATCACAGCACAATCAGATTATCTTTCAGTCAAGGACCTCAGTCAAAGTGCTCAGAGAGTAAAGAAGCAAGACAGATGCTGCTGTTGAGAATTTTTCATAAGAATCGTAAAAGGTAAGGGGGAAAAGTTAGTGGTTTTCTTCAGCATTAACACTTTTCAAATGGAATGCTCTATTTGTTTCGATGTCAGCTCAAACTAGACTTTGGAAATGAAGCCCCAGACCTGGGGAAGGCAACAGAACTTCTTCCTTCTGATTTCAAGGTTTCAAGGCTTGCTCGAGATTTTTTCCTCAAACTCCAAGAGTAGATTCTTTTGTTGTTTAAGAACTTTAGGTTAGATGAAGCAGGCCAAGAAAGATCTCAAGCTGTGGCAAAACTTGAATATATTTGGCTGTTACATTTAACTCTTCCCTTGTCCATAATAATATAATGCTGCTGTTGATAAATACTAAGGGTGGGCTCCAGCATACACTGAGCAAGAAAAGATAAAAGGGTTTTTCTTTGCTTTGTAATATTGTAATGGGCATAATGAAGAGAGAAAACTGAGAACAACCTTGAACACGTAATCTAATAAAAAAAAGTTTTTATAAACAATGTGTATTTTTCAGATTTCCTACTGCAAAACACTTTTAAAACTTCCAGAACCACCATGATCAAACTTTAGAGTCAGAATTGTCAACACAGAAACATTAGGAGGCTCACTTTTGAGTACTGAAAATGGCATTTACAGGAATGAGGGACCTGAACTGGATGTAGGCATTTTAGAATATGCCTTGGTGCTATGAGACAAAATTCATTATCTATTTTGACATGTAGCTGAACTGTGAATTTAACAGTAAGGATCTAGATGTCTACAAAAACAGTAACTGCAATGATATTTGGTTTCAAGGGGATCTATCATGAAAATGGTATTTACAAATGGTCTCCTTTATTTTATTTTCAAGGTCATGAAGTCCCTTTGTCTTCTTGTCCATTTTTCCTCCCATTCCTCAACCTCACCAAATATTGAGTATTCTTCTTGTAAATACCTTCGGCAACTAACTCTGAGGGATACAAATTAATACCCAGTGTGCCCTCAGAAGAACACAAGCAATTTCAGTAAGCAAACATTTTTTCGTTCCTCCTATCTAGCAGTAGGCTGTTGTTTGCAAACACTTCCACCCTGAGACTCCAGTAGTGTTTTTTGCACAAGCTTTCAACGTCCTTAAAGACACATCTGTAGGTAGTCACAATGGTCAGGAATGTCTGATGGACCCTGAAGAAAATACAATTTAAAAACAATATATTTCTTACCTGCTTATTCATAAGTATGTAGATAACGGGATTGCAGACAGTGCTGCTTTTTGCTAGGATGGAAGGTATGATGCTTGTCACTGGAGTCACAACACCTGGCTTGCCAAATGTTGCAAGTAATGCTATAACCCCATATGGAATCCAGCACACCAGATAACAGATAACTGTAGTGATCACCATGAACAGGACGTGGTATTCTCTTTTGCGGGCGGCATTCTTGTGGATTTTTCCAACCTAGGGAAAGGTGAAAAAAGATTAAATTTAACAAGTAGAGCTGTTGGACTGAAAGCATTAACAACCTGGGACTACTGGTCTTGGACCAGCAATGACAATCAATGTTATAGTTCCAGAAGCAAAACAAATGCAAACCTGAAAGTGATCGAATGCAATGAAAAGAGTTTCATCATCTCCATTAGGCACTAGGGAAGCTCTGCAGAGACCACACTGCATGCTGGCGTAAAGCAGAGTCCCAGTGGAGGTTGGAGCAAATGCAGAAAGGTGACAAAGTTAGCATCTAGTCCTTAACAGATGTTAGGGTCACCTGCAGTTGCTTTTAAGGCATGGAATTTTGTGTAAATGTACCTTGTTTTCACTCAAGTTATTCCAGTACACAGAACTTGCTTGAGATGAAGAAGTTTTACATAGCACATCCAAACCACCACAAGTATTTTCTGTTAAGGGTGTGGAAACAACAGAGCAACACTAGGACTGTGCTTAGTATCTCTGCCCTTGGATCTTTTCAAGAGTAGATAAAGCCTCAGCTGGCCTGGCATAGTGTTAGTCATGGTCATACTCAAAGTGAGACACTAGAGAAGCCTTGCTGACTCACTTGATGAAATTTTAAGTGGTAGGATTCATTCCTTCTAGACTATTTCTTCCAGGTACTTAACCATTTTGATAAAAGGGCTTCACTCCTGCCAATGATCAGAAACAGGTTTTTGTGCTCTTAAAAAAGTGTGCTGGATGCAGATGCCGTTCATTGGGTTTTTGGGGGAAATGGAGTAGAATTGGTTAAACAGGAAAAGCAGATGTAAATGAGCAGTTTCAAAGTGATGATACAGGAGTCTATCTTGCTACCATGAATTTGCCAGTATTTACATGTGTGGGCAAATCCAGCTCTGCTGTGGAAGCATTTATAATCTGTGCTTCAAAATGTACTCTCCTTTAACCTGTTCTGGACTGAAGCATCATGCCCTTTGGGAGTCCAGAGCTCTAAGATAAAGCTTTAACATTAGAATAACAGCCAACTTTTATTTTTAAGCATTGGTGTGAATACATTTTTCTGTAGACAACTACAGAATGCTCTTCCAGTGTTTGGGCAGCTGAGTGCACTGGTGGTAACACTGAGGAACAAGCTCATTCCCTAAAAATCAAAAACAAGCTCCGCAAGGAGGTTAATTTTGGAGGCTCTCTCTCCACTGACTTTAGATGGAGCCTCAGCACACTGGTCTCCTGAGGTTATGGTTGATTCCTCAGCTTTACCCCAGCATGTGTTTAGCAAACCCAGATGCGCCAGCAGGGCTTCAGGAACTATTCAAATGTTTAAACTATATTGATTGAGCCTTGTACTCAGCCGAATCTGATTTATGTCCACTTTAAGGTCTTTTTGCCTCTTGAATGCAGCACTTGAGAGTAAACTGCACCCAAAGGAATTAAGCCCATGTAAAACGACAAACATAAATAAGCAAAAAAGCAGCTCGGTGTAATGGAACACATCCAAACTTTACCTAATCAAATAAAAAAAAAAAAAGCGCTTTAAATCAATAGGTTTAAATTGATGCAGGTAAATGAATAGAGCATAGTTAAAGGTGGAAGCCACCAACCATCCCAGTCAAATGTCATTTGCTGTTGCCTGACACATACCTTGCACTTGCCAAGGAAACAGCTTTTCCTACCTCTTTGTAGTGTGAGTGTTTTTGCATAACATATGTGTTTATGTATCAGATTGTGAGTTAAACACATAAATAGTGACTGTGTAAAGTATAAATGAAGGCAAAGTAATATGGTTTCAGTTTCTTTTTAGTTCATTATGACTCTAGGCTTCTAGAGTGCTTGGTTCTATCTGGAGTTTCAGTGGAAATGTTCCTGTAAATAAAACACACACAAACTTAGTCTGCCCAAAACTAGTAAGTATCTTTCCTGTCTAGTTTTTTAATGATTTTCTGCAAAAAGGCAATTACAAAATAAAGTCTATCCTTTCTGAAAAGATTCGGGCTATTTTTTTTTATAAGAACACAACCTGTTTATTCCATTACTTTAGCTTGAAAAAAGGATTAATAATAGATAATGGTCCAATCCTGTATTGCTTATTTGAACTAAATTTTTCATGACTAATGGGAAATTTCTCTGACTGATGAATCCAGGATTCCATGTGAGCTGCAGCTATGCTAAAAATTAAATTATAACCAAGGAATGCAAAGCCCCAGTTAGCCATGGCATCCACAGATGAAGATCTTCAATAAACACGGAAGGATCAGGCAACACATTTTTGCTCTGTGTTTAGAGATGTGTCTTGAAGAGTTTGCAGGAATTTACCCTCTGCACAGACAAAATAGAGACCATAAACAGAAAGATGTCTAAAACTAGAGTGACTATGGACGTGATTTTGGCATGCGTCCTTCCACTTTCACATCCTTAGCTCGTTTCCTTAGGAAGGGAAGTCTTGAAATCATGTACCATATTTATCCACACACTCTTGGTTTCATTGCCTTTGCAGTTTTGCAGCCTACCTTTAGAAGGTGTTATCTTTAAAAATTGTCTGTTTATGGGTGCTGGAGGGCCTCCAGCAAAGTATAACTCAGGTTCATGTAACCTACAGAAAGATTACATTTCTGCAGGTGAAAAAGCAGTAGACATTTTAACGTTAAAATAATTTTGTTATTTTAAAACTACTGGACAATTTAACACAATTGCTACACTGTATTTTCACTAGTCAAATGGAAATGCCTCTCTGGATATCCAGCTGATAGAAGAGCATCAGATAGTGATGAGAAAAAATAGATTCAAATAATATTCTAGAATAGCTGAGCTTGTAAATCTCTGTCAGCTGTATGTGAACATCTGTATGTGAACATACAGGGTATATATAATATAAAGTTTAAATACTTAGAAGATCTAAACTACATTTTAAAATGGCACAAGAAATACTGGCCAATTGGGATCAGATTATACTTACGTAGGGTGGCTGGAAAAAACTTGTTTGCTGTAAACTCAGCTGTTTTCCCTGGGACAAAGATCATCTCCTGCCAAATCTGGCAACATAAATGTTGGGAAACCACTATATTTAAAGAAAAGAAGGTTGGGGGATTGGTTGTTGAGGGGGTTTTTAAAGAGAAAATGGTGCTTCTCCCCTACGTTCATCCTGAGAAGTAGCAGAAATATTTTGGTTTTTCAGAACTCAGCTGGAGGCAGCGACAGGCAAGCTTGTCTGATCTCAGGCACCGAGCGTAACAGTGGCACAATTAGCTCTGGTCTGGATTTGCCCTGTAGCCGTGCTGCATCTCACATATACCCAACACGTTTTTCTAGTCAATCTGACACACAAGGCACCACTACTCAGATGATTAGGGCAGCATGCTGAGCACGTACATTAAATGAGACAGGCCTCAGAGTGTGGGAGAAGCCACGGTGGCATTCAGTGAGGAGGCTGGCATGGTAGAAGTGTCCTCAGAAGGAGCCCAAGTGACACATTGATTGGTTGACATCAAAAGCTGCATCCACAGCTGACAAGATGTAGCAGATACATCGCTCACCAAGTGATGGGCTGCATTGCTATTCCGTGTTTTGGAAAAGATGAAGCTGGGGAGCTCTGAGCAGAGCATATAAAATTTCAACAGCACTGGTCAAAGTCTGGAGTGGTCATAAATCAAAGACAAGGGGACCTTACAATATGGATATGGAGGGGGTTAGTAAAAAGAGATGCAAAAATCTTTTGCTGTAACTATGGAGATTGTTGGGTTGGAGATGCAAGGAAAGGATTCAAAATATCTGCTGTGACAGGTACTCTGCAAGGCGAGAGAACGGCCCCAAACTGGATGCAGGCACATGTGTGGGCCTGTCACAACAGGGACCCAGAGAAAAGGCATGACCTAGAGGAAGCTTGACTTCCTCTAAGGAGAAGAAGTCTGTCCTTTCCTTAAATAGAAAAGAGAATGGGTCTGCCCTTGCAGAAGACAACTAAACCTTCCAAACGCATAAACACTTTGTACAACGGTAGGGGAGATAATAATGCGGCTATGCGCCATAGGAAGTGATTTTAAGGTAACAGGTTCTGGTTACCCATTTTAGGTATTGCAGGTGTCAGTCCAGACCTCATCACTGTCCAAGTAAACTGGCTCAGTCAGCCTGTTCCTGGAGGGAGCAGCCAGATGGCAACCACAATTGAGTCCATGGGTTTTTGTCAGGCTAAACACTGGAGCTTTCCAGCCCAGACGAAAGAAGACAGGAGCTACCTGCCTCTGGGAAGAGATTTGCTGCTTTAAATATTTTTCTTAGCCATCGCACAACTTCATATGGAGATTCCCATAATCCATGGGCAAGATGGGGTTTTTTATATATGTAAAGCAAGGGAGATGGGCCAAAGTTAGCTGTTAAGAAGGGGAAGCTTCAGCGATGAAGGTCTAACCTGACCGTTTTGAATTCCCCTGTGTTTTCTTTTCCACGTTTACCCTAGTCTCTCCTCCTTACTTAATGCAGCTGTGTGCTTTTTCTCATAAAGCATTTCGTTCATATTTTAACCGCGCCCATTTTCAGCTGTGAACATCTCGAAAGGTTATGGAGAATATATGGCATCCCATCTATCTACCCACTAGATGGAGGGGCTATGCACCGTCCACAGCCACTTCAGGCAGGGGACATGTACATCATAACATCTTAGAAATCAGGGATCCTGTTTGTATGTTTTGTCCTCCAAGTCTCTTTCTCTTTCTCCAGCTATTTATTAAGATGGAAAATAGTATCAGTTACCATACTCTGTGCACCTGAATAGTGGATGCTGTAAACATCCTTTATGTAGCTCGCTCTAAACAAGCAATATGGAAACAGGGCACAAAGTGCTTTTTCCATCACGGCTGATACATTATTCCTGGATCTGTATTTGTGCATCTATCACTCATATAACCATGTTTACTTCACTACTTCAGAACTGCACAGTGAAGAGAAGGCTATTTATGAGCAGCAGTGTTTGTTGCCACCAGCATCTTTCAAGTATCAGCTGTAAGTGCTTGTTTTGACATGATCAAGTATTCGACAGTGCTACCAAAACCAGACACAAATAAAATATTCATAATCATCTGAGGGAAGTCTGCCAATCTTTGAACATTTAGTCTACTACCACTTCTTGAAATGAACAGAAGGGATCTAGACTTTTTATGCAAAAGCTGCAGCAGAGGAAAAAGCTGGAAAAAGATCATTCTTCTTCCATCATGAACCAGTCAAGTAAGACAGTCCTCTCTGTTGCATTTCTAAAAAAAGGAAAATCAGATATGGTCTCCGTTTATCAGTGTGAATAAACCTCTACTAAACCTTGCAGTCAGACTAAGCAGTGACTGAAATGTCAGTTATGATGAGCTTTCTCTTCTCCCATCTCTGTGGATTCTGTCCTCGAGCAAAAACAAGGAAAAAAGGAGGAAAAAAACCCCCCACACCTCCAAAGCATGTAAAGCTCTAAAAAGCTGTAGGAAACAGACACTCCAAGCAATCTGTTTCTCAGTGTGTGAGCTACCCCAGAATCAGTACTGTACAGATTAATAATAAGGGGGATGAAATACTTTGTCTTTTAAAACAGGCAATCCTGTTGTAAGAAAAAGAGGGCTCACTGGCTTAAAAAATAAATGCCTCCTTAGTTAGCAGTTAGGTGGCTAAGCTCAAAACAAATGAACACTGAAGAGATGTATTGTCCTGTGGAAATGGAGAGTGAAGAGAAACATCTGTTTTGGGTCATCTTAGAATTCAATGGGCCTTGCCTCTACAAAGCATTTACACTTATATATTCAGTGAGCAAACTGAGATTTAAGCATGCACATGAGCATTTTGCTCAGCTGGGGCCACATAATGAGTTAATAGCAACAAATACAGAAGGCAGAAGCCATTAAAAACCACACAAAGGGCCATATAGCTAATTATTTTAATGTCACTGTTAAGTGTAGGAATTTAGGTCCACAGGAAGGATATTTTATCAGCTGAAGACTGGTTTTATTGTAAATTTTTGTTATTGAAATGGAAATTAGCTGCCTTAATGCCTCAAGGTGAAGTGATGTGTTAAACACAAAATTCATGGCTTTGTACATTGCCCTTAAAGCATAACTGCTATTGCTGCTAAAATCAGCCAAGTTCTATTGTGGACTTAAGGAACACTATAATCCTCTTAGATGCAGGATTTTTTTTCACTGCTAAAGGGCTTTTAGCAGCAATTTGACTAACATGGTGAACATATTCTCATACATTAAACAAGGAGCTCATGGTGTCACTCCTGTCATTGACAATTCATGTTTTATCCCGACCTTCTTTACTCACTGTTTTTTTTTTGAGCATCAGTGCACATGAGAAGATTAAAGGTGTATGTGCCAGCTATCATTTGGTTTGCATTAACAGTTTTTTAGAAAGAGAAGTCCATTAGATACTCCTACAAGCATCATCAAAGTCCAACTCCTGCCCTTGCACAGGACAGCTCCAATAATCACATCATGTGACTGACAGCATTATCCAAACTCTAAGTTTTGGATGTTCAAAAAGTCCAAGTGCCAGGTGCTGCACATGGGCTGGGGAAATCTCCAAAATTACTGCAGACTGGGAAAAGTCATTGAGCCCATCCCTGCAGAAAAGGAATTCAGGGTTCTCATGGATGAAAAGTGGGATGTGAGCTGGCAATGTGTGCTCACAGCCCAGAAGGCCCAAATGCATCCTGAGCTGCATCAAAAGAGGACTGGACCGCTGTTTAAAAACGCGCCTGGCAGGCTCTGGTGCTGGGTGGGACAGCTGCTGCGTGTTCCGCAGAACCCCGTCTCTGCGGGGTCCCGGGCGAGGCCAAACCCCTGCTAAGCCAGCTGTGCCCGACCCATGGCTGCCATGGGCCTTGCACCTCCCTGCGTACAATGGTTTAGGCGCCCCAGAGGTGGGGAGGTGGCTCTCGGACTGGCCGCCATACCTTTTATTCTGTAGACCCCCCGAGAAAGGAGAGGGTCCACATGGTGACCCAGGAACGGAGAGAGGGAACTTCCGTTTGGCTGGAGGTTATAAGGGGGTCCTGAAGGGGCGGGGTGATACAGAACAGCCAATAGGGAGAGAGGGAGAGAAGGGGGGGTGTTACAAACCAACCAATGGGAGCAGAGGGGCAGGCATGGGGGGTTTGGTTACATCTTGCGGGGATACATGAATATGTATAAGAGTGGATGGGCAAGGCTTCCTTCAGTAAACCAAGAAAGGACTTTCTTTGACCAAATCGTGGTCTAATACCTTTTTTGACCTCCCCGATCCCAGCTCACTGCAACAGACCGCAGGTTGAGGGAGGTGATTTTCCTCCTCTACGCTGCCCCTAGGAGAGCCCACCCTGGAGTGCTGCATCCAGCCCTGGAGTCCTTAACACAAGGAAGATGTGAACCTGTCTCATATTACTACATGTGTTGCTGCTCTGCAACACAACTTGCTTTTATAAAGGTGGAAGGTGCTGAGATTAGTTTCTGAAAATCAAGCCAGTAATCTGGTTTAACATTCCTCTTCTTTAAAAGCTTGCCAACAAATAATACAAATTCCTTTTCTGTAGCTTGTGGATTACAGGCAGTCCTTTATAAATTATATATAATTTTAAGACTTTCAGTTAGGAAACATAAATGGTTGTAAAGTTTCATATTTGGTTTATATTGCAAAAAGGCAAGATAAGCAGAAACTTAAAAGTTTGTTACAATTTTATCAGTTTGATTCATCAGATCTGTAGGTCTGTCTTTGTGCAGCAGTTTTTGCTTGTGATTAAGAACAAAATAATCCAGGACTAAAGAACACTGATGCCAATACTAAATACTCCACAATCCTCTGCACAAACTCCCTACCCGTGAGGTGCGTGATGGGTGCAGAGCATCTCCAGAACACGGTGTGTGTGCAAATACAAAACAGTCCTCCTGCCTGCCAGGTGTACCTAAGCTGCAAGCACAGGGACAGCATGGTGAGGAGGCACTGGGATTTTAAGAGTTATGGTTATGCAGTACATTACAAATATTTCTCCGCATCTGGTCAGTTTGCAAAAGCTGAGACTATATTGGATAAATACATACATATATATATAAATAAAAACATATATAGTTTCTTTAAACAAGTTTATTACTAATACAGATGATACAGGTATAACACATATTGAAAAGCAGTCTTCAGTTCTTTATTTATCAATCACGAAGAGGCTCCTACATGAATAAAACAAATCTGATTTATTAAAAAAACACTGTTTAATAAATTACTGATTGTTTCTGTCTTGTGAGTCCAGAGCTGTATCGTCAGTGGCTACTGGAAATAACCAGAGCATGAGGTACTTTGGCTGATTTTTAGATCTACCTAGAATAAGTAAAGTTAATAAAAAACAAAAAAAAACCAAACCAACAACAAAATTCCTTTTTCATGTTAAAAGTTTCATTCCTGTCCCCACAAAACAAATTTTAAAAAAAGTTCTACTGGAGTTGGGGGTCTTCATAACATTAGACCAAAATTTGACATTAGAGGGTGAAGACAGCATAAAAGATTCAAAGAAAAAGATCAGAGAATGGGTAAGGAAAGAATAAATAATTAGACATGGAGTAGGTAACATGCCTTCTCTAACATATAATATGCGGCCCTTTCTGGTGATTTGTCCACAGAGATTTTTCTAGTCTGGTGCTACAAGCTCTGCCTTTTGTGATGCTGCCTTTCCCACTGGCTCTTGCACCCTTTTTGGAGAACCATCACAGCTTCGGTCTGGGAACATCTACTCTGTGTACCCCTCTAACGCTACCTTGAGGATCACCTCAAAGCAGTATTCCCCTTCACACCAGGGCCCACCAAAAAAGGGAAGGTAGTGGGCTTGTTCAACCTCTCGGTTGGAATGAACACACTCTGTCAGAAAGGTTCTTAAAAGAGGGGGGCATCATGTTCACTGTGGGCAGCCAGGCATTGCTTCGCATGGAAACAGGATGTAGGAAACTGCGTGGGAGTGACTCCTCCAAGCCTGCAGCACTCGGAATCATCATGCCTTCAGAAACGCAATATGGATCTGTTCGCAGAGATCCATAAACTCCATTTTTAGGAACCTTTTATAGGATAATTGAGACATGCCATACCCAAAAGTGACAGAAGAAAAACAGGTGTAAATAATGGGAAAGATTTCGAAGGTGTCAGATGTAGCATAAGGCAGCTGGTGGGCAGCAATATGACATGGAAAGGAATGGGCTAGAAAAACAAGTCCCAGAGTGCCCAGTCTAAAATAACTGACCAGAGTTTATCCATGCCCAGTACTTCGAGACATGCAAGATCCAGCATTTATATGTTCTGACCACAGCTCTGTGACATGCAGTATGACATGGGTAAAAACGCGTTACGACTCCTATGTAATACAGAAAAGATGGGCAGCTGTGTTTTAAATACTATTCCTTGTCAGAATTTTGAATAAAACTAGCAAAAATAAGATGCTTTCTTTTATAGCTCAAAACCTTCTAATTTTCCAAATGCTTACAACTCGAATGGATGAGCTTGTTGAGAGACTTCCAATTTCTACCCCCTGTATCCTCTCTGATGGAAGACTGTGGATCTGTGGAAGCAATGATGCTTGAAAACTTCTAAGTTCTACATACCTATGGCTGAGGGAGGGATATAAATGCCATTTTTTTCTTTATTTCAGCTTTACACCAAATTATGGCCTGAAGTGGAGCCATCTAGATGCCTTCCCTGCAGAGTCAGCATCATCATTAGAAAGTAGAGCAAAGGAGTATAAAAACCCCAGATATTTATATGGGGCTTTTTTAGTAAAATGTCTCTGAATTATACTTTTACCAGCATACAGGATTGTTCAACTCCACATTAAACCAATTCTCTTTGTCTATCTTCTGAAGTTGGACATAATATTTAAAAAGAAAAGGAAGTACGTGTTTTCTGATGCAACAGAAACACTGAAATATGCATCCCAAAGTACAATAAACATGCCATAAAATATTCTCTAAGTGAAAACAAATGCCAAATGTGACAGAGTCAGCAAAGTTTTGGGTTATAGCTGTTGTTACATATTCACAAATCCGGCATTCTGGAAGTTTATATTACTTTGTCAGATGCACATTAAAATAAATAGCAGCTGGTGGAGACAAAGGACCGAATTTCTCTGCTTTCCTACCATTTCATTTTCATGTTGTCATAAACTACTCTGGTACCGTACGTTTCCTGTTACTGTGATGAAGTGGTTTTACTGTCTTTGCAAATAAATATTAGGAATTCCATGAATTTTAATGCATTTAAAATCTTACAGCCAGAGGGCTGAAAGGATTCTCAAGGGATTTAGTGTTGTCCATCATTCCCCCTTGCCCAGCATGCACTACATGCGGGACAAATACTCCTCAATCAGCCTGAGAGTTGCTGTCTAATAGAAGAATATTTCATATCCCTGAACAACCTGCTCCATGATTTCAACACTTATAGCCTTACAAACCTTTTTGCAACATCTGATCTAGACCTTCACTCCTAGAAATTGTTTCCTTGTGTCTTTCCATTACTGTAAGGGTATGCAAGCACAATGAGTCACAACTGCTTCTCTTTAGTAGCAGTGTTTCTACACTTAAAAACTGTTTACATATCTGTTCTCAAAATTTGCATATCTTGATTTAACAAAACCAGAAGAGAGAACGGAGCACAACCAAGGTCAGGTGTTCCACGCCTCTGCTCACCTGTCCCACAATAAGATCTATTCTCTTTGCAAAGGTATCGTGTTCCCAGACCCACACATTGTGTGGGACTCACTACTCAAATTGGATCCTTTAGACTGTACTGATTCCCAACCCATGTTTATTTGTCTTGTATGATTTCTCATACAAGAAAAGGAGAATGCTGTGCTTGCATTGACCAATCCTGCACTTGCACTGACAGCTCCTGAGTTTTAATTATAGATCAATATCATTAATGAAAATGCTGAAAGCACTTGACAGATCTCCATGAAGGGGCACCTTACAGGGAGTCCTCTAGGACACTATTTTCCTAGTTGCTAAGGGCATATCATATGTCAGGAGCTTGAGTTGCATCACGACTACAGTTTCCCTTTTATCCACTAGACCAGGTTACTTGTCAAAATGTGAGCACAGTTAATTCTGGCCAACTCCTGAGCAAATCATGTTGGCAGTTCTGATTCAGAATATTCAACTACAAAGACTTCAAAGCCTTTTTTAGAGTAGTAAGAGAAAAAAGAAACTTTGAAAATGAAGAAAATCACCCTCTACCTCCCATTTGGTGTTGCTGAACTATGACTTAATGGGGTGTCCATAGAAAAGAGGTAGTTGGAAAAGTCCAGGTAATGGATCTTTGGGAAACAAAACTCCTTGGCTGATGTTTCTGTAGTAAATGGCCAGACTGATGAATAGAAAAGAAGGTTTTTCTCCTAAATCCTACTAAGGATTAGTAGGCCACTACTAAGCCTATTAATGCTGAGTAAATGTTAAAATTGCCCACAGCACAGAGCATTCACCTGAGAAGTGGGGACCTACTGAATATTCCCAGCTGACTTTGCAACAGGCCACCAATGGCCTTGACTGAAATGAAGTTCACCAAGCTTGCTTAAAGGCAGGTCAGTGGTTTTTATGGAGCCACCATCATCACTTAGGGAAGAAGTGGCAGTTTTATAGCACTAATAGCCCAGCTGGCGTTCTACTGGCATTTCTAGGAGAAAGCCAGGCATTTGTAAAAGTGATGAGCTGTGTTAACTTCACCAGACTTAGATAAATCCTTGTCATTTCTCTGCAGAAAGAGCACAAAACAGATAGTGCTGACACACAATTGGAAAGTATACTGATGCTGAATTATACTGTTGATATAGTAGAGGAAGAGAAATAGATTACACATCAAAAATAAAATGTGCAATTTTGCAAAACTGGGTTGGTTGGCAAGCTCCATTTCATTTTTATATGTGAACTGTAATCATATATAAATTAAAACACATCTTCCTGATAGGTTGGTAGGTTCTTACTTTGGAGAAAAACAGTGAAAAACACCAATAGCCCATCAGGTTATATTGGCTTTGATACTACTAATTCTTTTGAATCCTGACAGCTCTGAGCCTGTAAAAGAGTATTATTATAGCAAAGAAACAATTTCAGTAAGAAAAAGACCAAAATAACCTCTTAGAAGATGCCTGGGATACAAGATAGCTGGGTTTGGAACTGTACTTCTAAATAATATTGGCTTTCCATGAAATTTGTTTCTCATTTGTTGAAGGGGAGTAGTATAGCAAGCACAGTACTGTATTGTTGTTACTCTGCTGCTGTACAAAAGGTACCACTTTTATAAATGATTCCTTCAGGTAGCACAGATTTCTGGGTTGTAGGGGAACACGATGAGTAACACCGTACTGATGACAACTGAAAACAATTGATACAGTTCCAAATTCTGTATCCAAGCAGAAAAATCGCTGTCACTCGGTAATGGTTCATTTGAGCTACTTGCCATGTATTCTCACATACTCCAAGGGGACAGACAAAGGTGCAGTAGAAGAATGTTATGAATTAAAACTACATGATGGCTATTCTTTAGTATATTTTAATATTTGTTGTGGTGATTAGAATCCTGAAACAGTAAAGTGGCAGTTGAACAGATGGCAAACTGGTCTTCTGCCAGTGAGACCACTGGCTGTGTCCAAGAAGGAATCAGTTCATCCAGCTGCAGGTTTTGTTCAGGAGCAATCGACGACTAATCTGATATAGGGGTTCCCTTAGAATGGTTTAGTCAGCAAATGTGATCAGGTAGCTATACCTTAATGTGTGCTTTAATTTAGAGGAAAACAACTGTTATCGGCAAGCTTCTTGTTGACTGAGACTAACAGGAATGAGAAGGAGAGAAAAGAACAGGAGACGATGGAAGAGGAGGGAAAAATGTCGGGTGGGGGGTGGCAGGAGAGGGAAACGAGAAGCAAAGGAAAGGAAAAGGGGAAGGGAAGGGGAAGGAAGAAATTAGTGTGATACAGTCAACTCTTGCTCACTTATGGAGTTGTACTTGGAAATTCAGAGCTGATGTCCTGCTTCTCAAACACTATCTGTATGCACAGGGCTCTCAGTGGTACTCTATACAGGCCAGGATGCTTTCCAGCTTGAATATCATTATAATCTTGGAATCTGGGATTTCACCTTGAGTGTCTGAAATGTAGTACCGTACTTGAAAGACAGTAATGTTTGAATGTTGGTTTCTGAGGCTATTTCTCTCACTTTTAATCTCTCCTCGAACACTACTTCTGTAGCTCTGATAGCACTTGTTACCCTTTTTGCACCTTTTCTGTTTCTCTCATATTCTATTCAAATAGACGACCAGAAGTCCTTGCAATATGCAAGTTTATACAATGGTATAACAACATTGGGGATGTTTCTTTCAATCCCTTTCAATTTCTAACATCTTATTTATTTTGATTTTCCTGAACAGAGAACCGAATTTTTCATTAAATTACTCACACCAACTCTGCCATCTCTTTGAAGGGTGATAACCAAGAGCCCTTCATCATACATGTATGTATACATATGATGCATGATAAGAGTTACTTTGCACAAATAACTGTTATCACCTGGTTTTGCCCACCTCACCCTTGATCTGTGACACCCACCACTGACAAAGCTACTCACCTGCCTTGTTCCCAGCTTTCCTGCTTCAGACAATTGTTGTTGGCCATTGTCCCTTGCTTTCCTAATCAACTGCACTCACTTCCCAGCTGATGATCTCCGTGGATATTTACTGTAAGCCTACTAAAGGGGGCTGTAACTACTGAGGACGTCACACACTAAGGATGGAGATCCTGCACGTGGCAAGTGGTCAGATCTATGTTTCACTCTCTCAATCTGCAAATTAATACTACTTCCAATTGTAAATGTCCTTTATTTTCCAAGGAAGAGATTGGCACTAGAACAATACTTTTTTACAGCCTAATTTTGTTCTGGATATGCTTTTTTTTTTTTTTGACAATTACAGCCAGGAAAAATCAGGACAAATATTTTTAATAATTCTCTAGAATTCCTTCTAATTCTAATTCCAATAGTGTCAATATATCTGGGACAATTAGTGTCCAGATATAAACTATTCTAGCAATGGTTCACTAACAAGTCCAACGCTGTTCAAGTCACTATTTGTTAAATATAGATACTGCAAGTTCAGCTCACTTGTGAGCAACACTTTCATTTCTGAGTTTTGGGACAGAAGAATTCGTCACAGTGCAATGAGTAAGTAGGGATAAATGTAGTTAGAGCCAGTATGAAACCTGTCCAGTGTGAATTTTATGACCTCAGAGATGGTGTAGTCGTATAAAATTCCACCATTCTCCTGGAAAGGCTGAAACTAATCGAGCAATACCTGTACCTCCCTAAGGAAAGGTCAAAGTAAAAAGAAGAATGAGTTAACAAGACAATTCAGCAGGCTGGAATTGTATTTCTTTTAACTTGACATTTAGACTGAATTAACATCCTGAACTTACTCGGCAAGCAATGGAGACCAAAGCAAATCCATTTAATTATATATTGAGAAAATCAAAAATGTTCCAGGCTGACGTGACTAAGCACCTACTGAGCCTTGACCATCCTGGCACACAGAAGCATGAGCAGGGCAGAAGAGCACTTACGCTACTGAATTGTGAAAGAATACATGCAAAAAGAAAAGACTCTCAGGAGTAGCATGCAATTAACAAAGGCCAGGGCCAGACTACCAACCACAGTTACAAATTTTCTTCAGAAAGATTAAAGATTGATGCAGACGGGCCAGGTTGGAGCAATGTGAAAGTCAGTTCTTTCAACTTGACATTTAAACTGAACTAATATCCTGAAGCTGCTCAGGGAACGAGAGAGAGAAAACTACCAGGCAAGGCCTTTAAGGACTTTTATTGAGCTCTTGCAAGCCATAACAATAGAGAAAGTAGAAAGCAATATTCAAGGTGAATTTGTTAAGTGAACTTTCCCAGAGATAGGTGTTTTTAAATGCCCAGCTCCATGTTGAGGGCATCAGAGCAGAACAGAGAGCTACTGGTATTTAACCAGGGATAGATGCAATAAGGAACTAGTGGCAATATTCATTCTATTTTCTGCGAAAGGCAGTAGCTTGCATGAAGTGTTTTAGAGACATATAACCAGTATTTTAAGTATGTTCAATGGGACTGCCAATGGGAATATAAAAATGTGTATACCTCAGGGTTTGCCAGGTAGGGAAAGCTCTATTCTTTATGGGAGTGTTTGCTCAATTTTTGTTTGTCTGTTTTTAATTTAGGCTCAGAATATTTATGAATTTCTTCATTTTTAATTTCTGTGCAGGTCAGCTTTATTCCATCTTTGTTTATATTTAATCTTTAATAGGCCAGATATAAGTACCAAGACCTCAGGTAAATGGAAATCTATCTTTCCATGTTTGGGGCAGTTTCAAGTGAAGTGTTATGTTACCGGATAAAATTCATATTATAGCCTTTTTCAAATTGCAATGTTGTGCCTCTTCTGCCATGTAAGTGACCAGAAACAGAACGGTCCAATATTGCTGAGATCCCCTTAGAAAACACCTGACATGCATTTTATTACCCGAGAAGCTGTTTAATTGACAGATCTCCCATTTAAATTCAGATTACCACTCTTAAGTACAGGATAAGGTCTGGAATATACCCTAAGGCAACCCAGCACATACTCATCTGTGATTAATTTAGCTGCTTAGCAGATGTCAGTTGCGCTACTGACTAAAAGTCAAATAATCACCTATTCATTATAAGCCCAGGTGACTCTACCTCAGGCCAGAGACAGTTGTTTGTTGTTTTAAGATGCATATGGTGTAGACATTTTAAAAGAAGAACCATGGGAAAAAAATATGTTTAATGAACAGGGAAATGAAGTCTCAGTGCCCTAAACATTATAAATTAAGAGTGAATGTTCATTCTTTTTAGTTTTATACCTTGAAATAACAAGGGAAGAATTAATTAAGACCACAAAGGGGACGGTGGTTAAGTTACAATCAAAACTGTATGAAATAGAAAAGTTGGACCGTCAACAGATTAAAAACAACTTGAGGAATAAATTCATACACCTTATGCATATTTCTCTGAAGGAAACATTGGATACTTATCTTTTACTTTCTTATCCTTTACCCATCTACAGGGATATTGATTTACTGCATAAGGATTCCTGAGCTTTTTGATATGAAGATCTCTATAATTAAGCAGCTGAAGAGTTCATCTAACAACTGCATTACTGATGAAGCGAAATTCAAATGAAACATCTGCCTAATAAGAAGAAATGTAAAACTCTCTGCATGATGTTATAGATGGGCATCATTTCTCCTGGGAAGGTTCGGAGGAGTGCTCCTTCAGTAAAGGAGGCTCCCCGTAAAGCAAGTGTCAGGTGCAAACTGGGAAGTGCCTGAACAGGAGCTCTTTTCTTCCAGCAGGAGCAGAAGTTTTGAAAAGCCACATGTTAGTACTTAATTTACAAAAGCCTCAGAAGCCTCTACTCTACATAGCTCACAAGGACGGGTCTCACTCTGCTGGAAGCTGCTCTCCATGGGGATGCAGTGTGTTTTCCCAGACCTGCCCAGGAGTAGCCCCTTGGCCCCCACAAACTGCGCCAATTCTCTGCTGTGGCCAAGGCAGTGCCCTTGACCACAGACTGCTCCCTTCCTCCTGCTCCAGCCTTATTTTCCCACTTATTCCCCTGCCACGCGTTTCAAGCTAACTAACTAACTAACATTAACAGTCACCCAGCTGACTGCCCCAGTGTTTAGCCAATGGAGTTACACTGGGCATTGAGTGCTCTAATGTTGTATTCCATGAAGGCTAGTAATTAAAGGCACTCACAGTATTGGTAATCAACTGTTATTGACTCAAATTAATACAACGCTGCCTGAAATACAAATTGGTTTTTAAAACATTATTGGCCCTATCTCCACCATAATTTTTCACTTGTGACAGTGGCCCTCACTTTACTATCAGGACCACTGAAATAAGTATAGTAAGTATAGTAAGACAAAAGACACTTGTAAATTCATGTATGACCCCAGTTTCAATCTGCTACAGACAACACAAGCTGATTTCCACTGATTCACCACAGGATGGACACAAGTAGTCTGCAAAGCAGCAACAATTTAACAAAGGGGAAGAATTCCATAAAATATCCTATCTGTTTTAACAACAAAGAGGGGAGGAAAAAAGGGCAAGTACAGACCTATAAACCCCACAACAAAACTTGTGATAACACAGACTTGGGTTGACTGCATGAACACGAGAGAACACATTCTCACATCGAAATTAGTGTGACTTCTCAACACTTCTTTGCCATGCTGATAAGGCAAAGTGAGCTGAACCAGTATTTGCACCTTTGCCCTCGCTAAACCCCAGGGGAAATGAACTATTATGTGAATGCAAGAGCTGCACATTTATTATTATACCACATATGCATACTGAGCAAGGTGGAGAAGATGGAGAAGGTGGGAAAAGCTAGAAACACAGAAACTCTCTTAGCATTCTATAAGCCAGCTGCACTGCAACAGAAGTGTTTCCTTGGCAATTTACAGATCAGCTAAGGTCAAAGTAATTCCTAGCATGACATTTTTGCACTGGGAAACTGATTCACAAAAATGAAAACATCCTGTGGGAACATGCAAGTTTGAGACATTTCTGGTGGTACTCAAGTGTCCCTAGGCTTCTCTCATTCCTTGACAATATGCCTGACAGAGACCAAAAATGCCAGGCCTTTCAGTGCCTAGTTACCTCACAGAGCTATTTTATTCAGGACACTGGAAGTCACAGGCATTTTAGACCATCAGCTCCAAGGATTTCCAGGATCTTTTGTTCCATGTCACTTTGGCTAAGCACTGCTGTACAAGGGTATCAGGGCCCTGAGTGGTTTCAGGGTCAAGAGGATATTGTTTTATTTTTAACATCTAAATGTTCCAGAGGAGGATTATGTAAAAATAAAATACTGATTAACTGCTGATCTGTGAAAAACATGGAGGTTAAGAGTTGTGCTGTGTGTGTCTCCCTTACTCAAGGAAAAAAAGAATCTCGATCAAAAATCTCTAACTGGAAAAAGACCAGAAAATCTATTTCTCAATCAGGTCTATTTAAAATAATATCCACATTTGTCTGAAGTCAAGAAAGAAAACCAAAATTTTAGACATTCATGTGCACACAAAACACTTTTTCTTACAACAAGCTGCCTTTAAAGAAAAAAAGAAAATTCCCGGTTTTGTAATATGCATATACACACTCAAATTAAAACTAAACCTTCTTGGAAAAGAAAGACATGGAATAGGTGAATATTTTTAAAAGCATGAATAACTATATCCCTTGAACTGCATAAAACTACCTCACAAAGTGAGATAAAGCTCTCGTCCCTGATCATCCACCCTGCTTAACTGTAAGCAAGCTTGGATACCCTGCAGTTTTGCCTCAGGACTCTCTAAGAAGGTGCCCAAAAACATCAGTGACAACTTCCAGCAGGTGGCATGGAAAAGGCTGCACGAGGCTTGGCTCCATCCTTTCTACATAGTGCTCCAACTTGTGCCACAGGCTTGCACTCACCCACACCTCTGCTATACAGATCAGGGTGTAGCATGCCAACTTTCAGCTCCACACTAGAGGAGCACACAACTCTATTGAGCTGGAAGTCAGCCCTTATCCTATTTTAGACACTTTGGTTTTGGCAAATAAATAGGATATGAACTACCATATTGAAAGGACATTTTAGGTCCAGAGGATACTCAGGGCCAAATGCTGTGTAGCATGAACATAGGCAGCTTGTACCATTTGTTTCAAGGTCAAGGAAGGGTCCTGACCATGTAGAAACGTGTCAACATTGCATATGCAGACTTATCTGCATGCATGCTCCTGCATGCAGAGTCCACACAGACACATGCAAAAAAATTTGTTCTGCTTCTACAGTGTGTATGATTTAAAAGACTGACCTTTATTTCAGATAAATGTTAAGTTTCACCACGGTACAAGGCTGAAGACAACATAACCTTGCATCCCTTGCAATATGTTGTACTTACTCTCATTTAATCTGTTCTATTCATATTATGTCTGGGTTTGGCTCCATTGAAAGTAAATGTTTGTTTCAGAAAGGAATCATACACGTTTCAGTCCAGCTCTTCAGCAGGATATAACACTCACCATAAAAGAAATAGGATATAGTAAGTGATAAAAATATTATAATATGAGTAATCATTGAGCAAAAGTAATATCCATTACAGGTAGGTAAGACAATCTTAGCTTTAGTCAGGTTAAGCTCAAGATATAGGCTCAGAAAACACTGGAGATGGTAAGATAAATCTTACTGGGTTTTGTCACCTTTAGATTTTGGATGAAATAGCTTTAGTGCCAACTATCCAGGGAATCTAAGTTCTGACTTATTTCATTTGTGGTGAAAAAGTATGATCATTCTCATTAACTTACATAGTTTAATACATTTCTTTTATTAAGATAATACAAGCTTGACAACTCAACTGCATTCCTCTGGCCATAAGCCTTCAATCTGTGTTTATACAGAGGTACTCATGCAGATGTGCAAGATTCAGCTGAGATGCTGAAAAAATCCTGCCTAGTGGGTAGCATTACAAACTAATGAAACATTGGATTAGAAATTTTGAAACAAAGTTTGTTCTAGATTTTATGTATTTACCGTTCTTCTTTTATATGCTTTTTATTTTCATCCCATAAGCACATAATCATTTGCACCCCTTTCATACCTCTGTAGCATGTGGCTATTTCACACCATTGTTCTTGACTATATGATAAAGTTCTCTGGTAAAATTATTTCCCTTAGTTACTGCTAATATTTACTGCCTCAGGCACCTTTGGGATTTTCAGTAGGGGAAAGGGGGCTGAATCACAGAACCAATGAACAGTAATAGCTATTACAAGTGCCCCTGGCCAAACCTTGGAGCTGTAAGTAAGTAACACAGGACTAATGATAAGATGAAATAAGGATGAAAAAGTCAAAGCAAACATCCTTGTTAACTCTCTTTGCTCCACTAGGAAAAAGCAGCAGCACATTTTGACTTGTGGAAGACCTTATCTTCCAGTAACTAAAGGTGACCTACCTACAAGAAAGCTTGAGAGGGACTTTTTACGTGGGCATGTAATGACAGAACAAGGGGAATGGCTCCAAACTGAAAGAGGGCAGGGTTAGATTGGATATTGGGAAAAAAATTTTTTACTGTGATAGTGGAGAGACATTGGAACAGGTTGCCCAGAGAAGCTGTGTCCTGAAACTATTCAAGGACACATTGGACGGCGCATTGAGCAATCTGGTCTAGTGGAAGATGTCCCTGCCCATGGGAAGGGTGCTGGAACTAGATGGTGTTTAATGTCTGTTCCAACCCAAACCCCTCCCTGACTCATGCGGGCTTTGCTGTACACGTTATGGTTTACGTGCTGTGAACCAAGGCCCTCTGCCTTGACTTCCCACCTGGACAGCAGGGGCTGGGGGCTGGCCTCTCACACAATGGCACAGTTAATGTGATATCAAGCACGTGGTGGTCACCAGAGGAGGAAGCCTTTGGGCATTGCACATTCCTTCTTTTCTCTGCACAGCAGCATCCCATTGCAGACAAACCTTCAGAAGTGTTTCTCTAGGGGACAATGCCACAGTGCTGCTACATGTAGGACAATTAATTTTCCTCCTGTCCGGGAGTTTGCCTGAGGTCACAAGTTAGTCTCTGAAGTGGAGTTAAAGTACAGAAGAGTAAGTAAGTGTAGCTAAGTTCTTCCATGCTGAAGTGTAAGTACAAACCCCCACATTTTTTACCCTGCAAAACACCCTTCTGCACATTTAACCTTTCCAGTTTTATAAGTGGTGAACAAACAAAAAAATCCCAACCAACTTATGCTTTTTCTTATCAGGAAAAACCTTTACTAAATCAAACTGAGATGTTATGAGTGCTTGGTATTGATGTACACCATTTGCTGTAAACTGAAAGACTCGTGAAACCACAGGCTATTTTTTATGGACATAATGCATCCAGAGATTAATGCATCAGATCTTAAATTTCTATTAGCTTGTTATTAAAGATTATGACAGACTTATTTTCTACCTAGTTTATCTAAAGTATGAAAAGTGGCAAACCCAATGAATTCCTATTTTCTGACCAGCCATTAATTTGATTTACAATGAGTTTGTGCGGTGCCTGATTTACGCTAAAGTTTTATCACTGCTTCTCTGCAAAATGCAGACAATTAACTAATGATTTATGCTTCTGCAAGCACAGGGGAAAGAAGATCATAATATTTTCTCATGTCTGTTTCCCTTCCAGCAGGATCAGACCTCAAAAAATAAAGACAGATCTGATTACATGCTTTAACAGTCAGTGGACACTTTTTAATCAGAAATACTGAGAATAACTCTGAATGAGTATACCTGTCACTCATGAGTTACATGTGTCTGTGCAAGCACAGATGCTTAAGTCCTTAAAGACTTTGAAAGGTATTTTATGTTGGATTGACTCACCATAACTTCACTCTCCTAAAAGCTGAGGTGGTGAACTTATAAGCCTTGCAGCTATACACGAAGAAAACAAATGTGAGCTTCCTCCTTTATTTCTCAGGATTTGACATTTTTCTCCACTGTTACAGAAAACATTGAGTTTTATTCCCTTGAGACAGAATCCTTTAATAAAAACTGGCATAAATGTAGTGTACAAAAGTGAAATATTTTTTCAGTTGAAAGCAGAAAATCCCCAAAATCAATACTATATTTACAATGCCTTCATGATAGCTACCTAATAATCACTTCAACTCCTGGGAAAACCCTAATAGTTATGAAAGAGTACAAGACTAAGTAAGCTCTTTAAAAATTAAGCATGCTAGTAAATCTTCCTCCTAGCTAATGAAAACAACTTTTTATTCAAACAGGCTTCCCATTAAAAGAAAATGAAAAAAAAAATCAGCTAACAGGAATAATAAGCAGTTGCTTCACTGAAATATCTTTGAACAAAAATGTAAGGATATAATTGTCTGAAACATGAAATACTGACATCTGAAAGTTGTTGTTTATAAAAGTATGGCTGTCAGAAGTTAGTGTCAGAACGTTACAGATTTTGTTTGAAAAGTTATGGTATGTTTGCACTTTATATTATGACCTGGAATAAAATAACAATGACATAATGGCATAATAATTTAACTATCATAGCATTGTTTTGAAAACAATTGAAAACAGGTACCATTAAAAAAATAATAATTATTGAAACGCTGCATCCTCTTAGCAAGGTCAAACTATTTCCTTGTTTTGTTATAATATAATTTGCTTCCTTTAATGCTACTCATCTTATGCACCAGCAGCTGACAAAAGTTGGTGGTTTTGAGAATAATCTCCTTGATGTGATTTTCCTTCTCTACTGGATACAGAGGGAACATAGAGAAAAAAATTAGGCTAGTTATATTCTTAAAAGGCCTTGAACTCTCACAGGAAATTTCTCAAAACCACGTGCTTTCCTTCAGTACAATAGGAATAGTAGCATCAGCTTTGCAAAGCCTTGGAAAACCAGTGTATATTCACAGCATCTTCAAACCATCAAAGGAAAAATGTATGGCAATCTCTTCTGAAAGAAGGAAGGAGGAAATCTATCTATGAAAAGAATGGTGTGAGGGTAAAGGAGAAAAGAAGCAATGGGACTCATGGGCTGTGAAAATGAGAGTGGCTACAGAAACTATCAGAAAACTTTTAAACAGAAAGAGTTGATTTGCAAGGATTTCTTATGTATGTAATACCATCTACTGATTGCAATCTGAGTCTGAATAAATTACATATTCAACACAATTTAATAACTTACTAAGAAGTAGCCAGATACAACTTTTTGTCTTTTTTTTTTCCAAGTATTCCATGGCTTTTTTATTAATAATTTTCAAAATAGCTGTTCCAGGTATCACATCACCTACAGTATTCTGATAATTTTGATCATGTTAGAAGCCAAGAAGACTTGAAAATAACCAGAACTTCAAAGAACTGATCACTGATCACAGACACATGCTATATGCAGTCTAATGTCTTTCGGTGCTCCTCTGCCTCGAAACAACAAAAAGCAGTCAGCCTTTCTACTGGAGATATGATCTAGAAATTCTGAAAAAAACACAGTGTTACACAGGAATGTAAATTGCTCTCATAATTTAAAGCCCATTCTTATGGCAAATACCATTGAGTTAAACAATAAAAAGACATGGCCTGAGTGTCCGTTATCAGAAAATGTTCCTGTTATCACAGAATCCAAAAAATGGTCTGTTGCCAGCTTTGTGTTCTGGCTGTGTAGTGCCTTGTAGATGAAGAATTTGACAAAGGTCAAACAACTGCCTGGTGAGGAGATGTTGAATATTTACTGCCATGTGCTTGCTGAATGCTGTACAGAAAATGTGGAATTTTTTTTTTTTATGATAGGCTATATTACTTTACAGCATTCGATAATCCAGGGACCCCTTTCAATACATTTTGTCAGTTTTTTCCAATTCTCTCAACCTGAGACTTGTATTTTAATTAAGTTCCCTTATCTTCACGATGATGTGACAGAAAACATCTGTTAATTCATTTGCAAACTAAATGTCTTTTTGCTCTGAATGAGATGCAATTATTATATACCTATGGCAAGGTTTAAAAACTAAAGGCAAAGCTATTTGTCGTTCTTCTTCTATACCACCAGAAACTAAGAGAGAAAGTGTATATGAAGATCCAAAGGGAAGAAATAAAATTTATGAACATATGGTAAAAAATAACAAGATATGGCTGTCCAATGAGTATAGCTGACTGCTTAGGCTTAGATGCAGCAAGGGTCAAACATACTCGAAGTTAAGTCAAATCCCAAATGTACTTAACCACATTTGAACGGGATGATCTACAGGAACCATACAACCAGATCTACATCATCTTCACCTGAATTACTTTTCGTAGGACTTATTTGTTTAATTAAACAACTAGAAAAATTTTGAACTTTGCTTCTATGACTACAAACCTGGTTTTATTTAGGGTTCTAAGAAGTTAAGATTTAATGGTGCATTGTGGCAGTGCCTCAGTTTCC
>VZTA01027682.1:17114-40116 GCA_013398855.1 Mohoua ochrocephala | reverse complement strand
GGGGAAATGGCCTCAAATTGTGCTGGGGAGGTTTATATTGGGTACTGGGAAGAATTTCGTCACTGAAAGGGTTGCAAGCATTGGAACAGGTTACCCAGGGAAGTAGTGGAGTCACCATCCCTGGAGGTATTTAAAAGATGTGCAGACATGGCATTAAGGCACATCTCTTAGTGGTGAATCTGTAGTTTTAGGTTAATGGTTGGACTTGATGATCATAGAGGTCTTTTCCAACGGAAACAATTCTATGATTTTCTTCTGTTAAACAAAGCACCTTGGCCTTTGGCAAAGTAAAATCCTGTAGCTCCATGCTCATTTAACGTGCAGATGCATTAAACCATGTAATGTCAGCAAGTCTCTTGGACAGAAGCACACTGAATTTCTATCAGTTCAGATTGATGGGGAATTAAAAATTAACCTTTTACTCATCAATATTTCAATGCCCTATTAGGTTCCATTCAGTAGAGAATGTCCTTCGCACATGTCCTTACAAAACAATCACAGCAAAGCTGGAGACGATGACAAGCATTTAACTGAAGAAATTAGAAGGGTGCAGAATTTCCCTAAAGCCTCCAAAGCTATGGCCCATTTCATTTCTACAAGTTATGTTGTTTCAGAGGACACAATTTAGTCTACAGATAAAATTCACGCATTCCACAGAAGGTTGCCCCTGAAGATGGTCAGAAGTCCTGAAGGAGCTCACCCTGCACTGCTGACCACACAGACAGTGCTTTCCCAAACAATGTTTCAGCTACTAAGGAGGCTTGGAGGCAGAGAAATGGCATTTAATCGGTGGCCCTAAAACCTAGAGTTTCATCACAAAAGGCAAAGCATCAACTCCAAGTCATACACAGGGAACACGTCTCTGACAGGGTTACTGAGCTGAAGTGTAACCTTGTAAACACGTAAACTCAAGGCTTGGGGCTGCTCTAAGTGCCTGGTACCCACCTGCAGCAGGAAAGTGGGCTGCACCTCTCACACAAAGAACTTCTGGGGAATTAAAGCCACCCCACAGCAAAACACCATTCCCATATCCTGTTTTCTTCCTCCTACCAGATTTCTCCAGCCAAATCAGACAGATCACGTACAGGTGTTGGGGGGAAAAATAAGTTGAGAAAAAGGAATTAACTGTAATGAATCTTTTAAATAAGAGTTGTGCAGACACGATGGGATCTGGCAATTTAAATTAACTTCCCTGGCATTTACAAGTGGTGAAGAGGTAAAGAGATTATCTAGTAAATAATTTACCTTGACAAATATGCTGTTTTTCTCTGGCCAACAGTACAGCAATCACTATAACATACCTGAGCAGACACAACTCACGGATGTTCTCTGAGAGGTCCCACATGGGTTCTTGCTGCTCAACTGCTTCTGCATTACCTGGTGTAGGGCACCCATGTGTCCAACACTGCTACACACAGAGAGAACAGAGGAATACAGAACTGGAGAAAACGGTAGCAATGTTTACTCTGAAAAAGGACTGTTGAGCTTATCAGGGTTTCCTACAAAGACATAAAAACTTTCTAAACAGGTTTTCCTTTTCTAGCTTGTTCGTCTATCACTCGATTTATCCCATATTCTTTGTGCAGCTTTCAAAACAAAGTTTAATTTCATCCTTTATGAACTTTCAAGAGGGAGTTGTTACCTGAAGGAAAAAAAACACAGAAAAATATATGTGCACATATGCAAACACACCCATACACGCATACATATTGGAGTCGATGCAATGATTAATACACGTCCAAATTATTATATCTACTGACCAAGTGATTACCTTACATAATGTGAAACCTTGCTCTTTATAAGTTGAAGAGGAAATCTGCTTTCCTGGGAAGGAAAAGTTTTGTCTCGCCTTCAAAACAGCAGATTATGAAACAGTCAGGACTCAGCCCAGGATAATTTTTCAATTCTTGAGATCTCCACTCTCACTCACTCATCCAAAAAAGCCCAGCAACCAGTCCAACACCAAGTGTGGTTCGTTGTCCTGTTTGGTTTTGGGCTGGGGTTTTTTTTGTTTATTTCATGGGGGTTTTGTGGTTTTGTTGTTTATTGAGATATTTTTAAAGAATAACAAATTTTATTAAACTTACTCCTCTGTAGAACTCAAGTTTGCAAAGCTACAGGCGGTGTCTGCCCTGGACATCTTACAGTCAACAAGGACAAGAGATGGGACAGACAAAAACAGTGCAAAGGAAGAGAAAGAAAACTACTGGTCGCAGCCAAAAATTGAGAGACATTTCAAATCCCTGTTAATGCTGATGTTGGTTTGGCCTACCTGTACCCCACACAGGAAGAGCAACCCTCCTCAGCTCTCCTACATGGAGGGATGGTCTAACAAAGACCTGACTCAAAGTGAGACCATGCTCATCTCTGGCAAGTGTTTGCTCATGAAGATGCCCCTGCTTATTGCAGGGGGTTTGGATGAGATCAACTTTCAAGGTCCCTTCCAAATGAAATTATTCTGTTACTCTACAGGTCTAAGCAGCTGCACAAATTCAACAAGATTAAAAAAACCACATAACTTCTCCTTTCAGCACGTGAGGCCTGTGCCCAAGTACAGTGCAGATCTTTCATCTTCAAGCCCTCAAGTAGAACATCCAAGATAGAACACCCGAGTTTGCACGGAGGGCAAAGGGGCAGGTTGGTCCTGTGAGTCCTTTTTTAACAATGTGTTTCAAAGAGCTAACTTCTATAATTCAAGAAAAAAATCCCAGTGACTAAAGCATCTCTTTTAGTAAAAGTGAGCGAGTAGTCTTGAAGCCCAGAATGACTGATACTAGTCCTCTCACTCAGAGTCAAGGAGATAAGTTAGCTACAAAGCTCTGTGTTCAGCAGGTTACAATATTTGATGAAGAGAAGGTTAATCTTTCTGGTACTTTTAATAACCACCTCTCAAATTAGTGGCACAGCTGGTGTCCAACACAAGGGTAAGGACGCTGAATATTGCCAGCTCCAATGTAACAATTAAGTAGTGATGAACTCTGAGCAGAAAAGCCATACTGTGTTTTGACCCCTTTACCTCGACGACCTGTACACAGAGGATAATTAATTGAGCAGATCACTATAGGTGAAAGCCTAACTCAACAGCTGGAAAAAGGCATGAACAAATGAACTATATATACACAAAAATTAAAAAAAATTATTCCTACATACATATGTATTTATATATATATGAATTAAAAATTGTGCAAGACTCCTTTGAATGTGAGCCTAAAGAGTACCCTGAAACATGTACATAGACACCTTCAAAAGGCTGGGATGCATCCTTGCAGTCATTTATTGCATACTAATTCCACTCACTGCCCTTTCCAGGAATTCAAAAACACATGGTGAAACCAGCGAGACACCCAGACTGAGACAGACAGTAGTCTGCCCTGCATTAGGGAAGAGGGAAGCACCCCGAACACGGTCACAGAATGGGGTCACTTTCAAAATGCCTTGAAAACATAAAAAACTTCTTGTTTGCAGGGGAGCCCACATGCATTTACTTAAGGTTCAAATGGGTCAGCTTGGCACAACATGTACGTGGACCTCAGCAGTGACGTAATTCTGACTTCTTGAGCGCATGGCTTCATGGATTCCAGATGCATCTAGAAATTCAGATTTGAACTTTTACCAGTTCCCATGGAAGTAAAATCATGTATTCACGTTACCTGAGCAAGCCAGCCAAAATCCCAAAAAGCACTTGCTAAATATGTCAAGTATCACAGAAAAATATTTGCATTCTGTTAATCTTCACTTGACAATTGAGCACGTGGAAGCCTGAAAAATATATACAGATAGTTGTTTCTTCTGAGGCCAGTGCTAGTCATAAACAAGGAATTAAAAATGTTTTCATTAACTCTTCTGCTGATCACTTACCAAAAAGGCTCCCTGTCTTTATATTGCTTGTATGGTTTTACTCATTATGTTAAAGCTCAGCTGTTCACGCGTCAGGTCCTTACACATATTCCAAGCATAGGATTCACTATTCCTATTAAGTATCTTAGTCCACAGTTTGCTTTGAAACAGAGAATTTGGCTGGGACTAATAGTACTGTCTGAACTTTGCAGCCTATTTATCAGTCGGATTCATCAATTTATTCCCCTATGAGTAGCGGCGAGTGAACTCCCGCAAATTCTTTTCCCACACACAGTTGCTTTGTGTAAGAAAGGTTATGCAAGCGTTCAGAGAAGTTCACTTGGTCAGCGCATTCAAGAACGACCTTTTTGTAATTTTAATTTACTATCTTCCAAATGTTTGTAAGCTACTGAACCAGGGTCACAGCCACGCTGCACCCTATTCACATTCTGACTTTTCCTGTTTTAAGCATATGAGTAAGCATTTAGAATTTAAGCTTCTATAAAACATCTTGAGAACAAAGCTCTACCTAAGCAATTCTGATGATGAAAGGATTAGACTTTAGACAGAAAAACTGAATACAAAGTACTGCTGAAAACAATGTGTTTCCTTATTGCTACACCTTGTTCTGTCTAACCCAATCTACCCCACTACGGCCTATGTTAACAAATTCATTCTGAACAGTCCATATTTGACATCTTACTCTGCTGCAGGGAATGTAAACATCCGAAGAAAAACCCTTACCAAACATTACTTTTTCTTTCAAAAATGGATTAGAAGACAAAATACCTAATTCAAATGCTACAAAATAAGAGTTTGATTTTTAAAATACCGAAGATGAAAAATATCACAACTAATGTGAAAAGACAGTAAGAGGAAAGCAAAAATTCTACAAGTCAATGTGATTGCACTATCTGTTATGTAAGGCAAATAAGTAAGTCTAATAACTATGAAAGGAAGAAATAAAATAAGGAAAAAAAATCTAGTTATAAGAAATTGTTGAAGCCATGATTAAATGTCCTTGATTAACTGTGCCACAACTATCGCTCCTTGTTCAATCTGGAAAGCAATATTGTTCCAGCCCCCTTATTCTCTATATAATGTCTAAGTGAGTATTTTCAGATATCACTGCCTGCTTCTGGCTCCTAAAAACCAAATTTCTGCTCCTAAAAGCCAAAAAATGATTCAGTGCTTCAGGGCACGTACAGGTGAAGCAATCATTTAGTTATCCAGGTGAAATTCTTCCTGAAGCAGACAGCAAAATTGGCATTGCGGTGAAATATCCTTTCATAACCTTGTCAGAAGTAGCCTCTGCCTCTTGAAGAATTTTTTAAAACTTTATTTATTTAATAAAAAGAAGTGATAATGGTTTGATTTCTGACGGAGATCTCTGCAAAGTGGTGAGACTACCGCGCTCTCCAGGTCATGCAGGTAACAGAAAAAGGCTTTTTTTGTTAGACCTAAATTACAAGACATGTCCATTTCATAAAATATTTCCTATATTGTTTAAGTCACTAAGAAATAACATTAATTTTTTTATTTATGTCCAACTAGCAATCTACGCTCACACATTCTATTGTTCAAGAGAGCCTGAAAGGTAATATTTTAGAGGAAAGTAATTTTACATGGTTGGTTTACAGAACAGAAAAACCCAACGGGATTAACAGACAATATCTAAAGATTCACACCAAAATCATATTAGAATAGGCTGTTCAACAAACATAGATTGCAACAACTAGCTCCACAAGAGAAGTGGCTTTAAAACACTGGAAGCTGGAACATTCTTTAATTCTTGAGTATTTCCAGCTCATCTTGGCTCTTTGCCAAGAGTTTCCATCCCACAAATCCTGTTTCTGATCTAAGTCCATACTCACCAAAAACTGAAATATATAACATAAGCAGTTAAAACCAAAATTTTTTAAAAAATTAAAAATCTGTATTTCAGACATTACAGGAAGGGAAGCTTTCAACAAGAAATCTTAATGTGTGTAGTTTCGGTAAAGTAAAGCATTCTGTACAGGGGCATTTAGCTCCCTGCAAATGAATCCTTTACAAGAAATGCACTATTCATAAAATGACCCAGACACAGGTTAGAAAGCCCTCAAGGTATGGAAAAACTCACAGAATAAAAATCCTTAGAGCTTGACATGAGAGGCTTTCTGAACAGAACTAGATGGACATTTTTCATGGTCCTGAAAACACATGCATCCCTCGATCCAGCAGCACCAAAAGTCTTAGAAGCGTTTCAGTGAAACAAAAGCGAAGTTTATGTCAGTTTTAGTAGCTGGAAACTGCAAGAGCGTACAAAGCAACTAGCAGATCTGCTCACCTCCGTTCTGCATATGGTCACTTCTGGAGAGCAAGGCAATGGGGAGATGGCAGCACTGCTATTTATATGTCACTTTAAACATAACGTCTTGGTTTGAGATAAATACTTCGGGTTTGATATATCTTGCAGTTGCTGAAATAATACACTTCCAATGACTGAAGTAAAACTTTTTATTTTTGAATGAGAGAATGCTTACATTCCATCCCAAATGGATTACTTCTTTTTTGCTGTCTTTCATCAACTGTCAGTGAAGAAATGCATTTGTTACTTTCCAAGTTCTTTTCCTCACAATACAGTATTTACTGGAAAATAGACAACAACAGTAAGGGCATTTCAGATCAAGGTTCCTTTACAGACCTCTAAGGCCACAATAGGTAATGGTTATTGATGCTGGACTGTTGCCTTGCATGGAAGAAATCCATTCAAGCCATGGAATGATTCAACTCAATAGACTCTACAGCAACTCTGAAACCTCATACGAAGATGGAGTGCTTTTTCTGGAAAGAACTCTGATCTCACTTTTAACAGATTTCTCTTCTCAATCTATCAGTTGTTCTAGCAGTCTCATCGGTAAAAACATGCAGTTTAATTTCAAGCTGAATATATATGGAGAAAAATGACATTTATATTTCACTTCTTGACTACCCCCAGAGTATGCTGTGATAGTTACATTCCTACCAGAAAGCCATTCTGAAAAATCATTGCTCATATTCTTTAATCAGACTCAGAAACATTTTCATACCCTGTAGGAAGAGACCGCTCCATCAAAAATATGACTCTCACAGGGTCTCTAACACCAACTTTCTTCATGGTCTTGATGTAGCAAATGGTCTCTTCAGGATTTCATAATTTCTAGTATCAGAATAAAATGTGTCATTAAAAGCTTTAAAAGGACAACTCACGGAATAACTTACGGGCCATCATCTCCAACTGACACCCAAGGATACAGAGAACTGAAATGCACAGGCAGAGCAAAGAATCTCAGCATCTTCTCCTGGTATCGCCAGCTTCCTCCTCTTCCCTTTAGCTGGGGCAAGCAATTCCTCATCATTTGCTCTTTCTGAGGCTTTGAAATTCAACTTTGACATACTAAACAGCAATACCCTTTTCCTAGGCAACCAGAGAACTGTGATTATGGAAAACAGCACAGTCAAAAACGTACTTTTATACAGAATGACACTGTCACATACCTGAACCTTGAACAGCCTTCAAAGGCATAATGCCTTTATGAGGGTAAAAAGAGGATTGCATTAAGGGTGGAAGGGCTGTTCAAGCAGAATGAACAGAGGAACAAATACTGTGATGATTGTGGGGTTTTGGCTTGGTTCTTTCTTTCCTTTGCAGATACAGGGACAGCTCAGAAAGTCAGCATCGCTGCCTAAAAAAGAAGATGATAATTTGGTACCATGTGGACTCCCCAACAGGTACCCCAGCATTTTAGCACACATATTCAGAAACTGTGCAAATTGAAAGTAACAGGAATTCTTTTTCAGTACATATTACAAAAAAGCCTCAGAGAGGGAGACACTAGTCATTTCTTCCACATCACCAGACCTTTTGTTTGTCTTCGTCTCATGGAAGTATTTCTACAACACAAGACGTGACTAGCACCCCAGAACAACACATGGAGAGATCAAATTTTCTGTCTGGATCTTGCAGAGGTTAAGGATGAAATGCTGCCAGAGAAGCAACAACAGTGTGGGCAGTACCCAAAAATAATAGTTGAGCCTGCCTAGCTGAAATCTGATGGGAAGTGAACTACAGACAACAGCTAGGGAACTGCCCTGGTACAGTATGCGGCCAGGTGTGTCCCATGGGTCAGGGACAGCTAACCTCAAAGTATCACTGTATCTTGAAAAGTAATATTACTTTTAATTGTTAACATCTTTCCTCACATCTTCCCTGCTTTACATTTTCTTCTAGGACAGAATGTGCTTTGACTCCAGCAAATAACTAAAATATAAACTTACTTCTCACCTGAGTTACACCAATGACTAATTAAGGCCCAGCTGGAGGTTGTCATCCTCCAGGTTAGGAGAGGTTTCTTATAGTGTAAACAGTCCTATCGGTGGGCTGGTTCATGTAAAAGACCTCACTGGTAAGACAAAAAGAATCCAAAATTCGCTGCTTGGTAAGTAGTGACTTCTGCATAATCATCAGGCTGTAATTCAATTGGTTTGGACTCTGCCACAGACACAACGACCTAGACACAGGCTCCAAGGTCACAGATGTTGGCTCTTCACCAGACAGAGCTACTCATCACAGAACTTCACTATAAAAGAGTACTGCATTTTGACAGAGTTTAAGATGCCCCCTGCAGAGAAGAGCTCAGGGAACAAGTCAAGTCATGTAAAAAAATTCAGTCTTCCAAAGCCTGCCCAGGCTTTTCGTACAGCATGGGAAAACCATTAACCAAGGCATTCACGGCACCAAGTTTTACACAACAACAGTTGTGGAACTCTCCCACAGAATGGATTAGCAGCAAACTCTCTAAATTTACACCACCCTTCCAAACTTGTCCCTGATGAAGAAATATAAATGCATCTTAATTGCTTCTCTCTAAACTACTTCTTCTGAATGCTTTCTGCCAGAACATAATCTCAATTCAAGAGAAACCAACAAGGCATGGATGAACATTTTTCATCGCTTAAGAAGTTTCTGGAAGTGTTTTGTGCAGAGTTCCCTCATGAGTAAACCCTCACCAACACACTGCCAACCTGCAGCAGACAGGTGCATCAGCTGCAGCAGACGATGAATTATCCACATGCAGTGTAATGTGTGATTCCTAGAGATGGTCCTGTGCAGGGCCTTGCGAGTCCCTTCCAACCCAGCTTATTCCCTGAATACTGTATCTCATTTGCAGCAACACCAGACCCACCACCTCTATGTTAAACATCACATTTCTGAGCCATCACATGGCTAACACCAGCAGTGGTGATTTCTTCCCAGCTGCCTCACCTGTCAGAATCCCAGCCTTTGCCACCCTCCAAGTCTCTTCTTGGATTTAACATGTTTTAAATCCCCCTTCTAAAAAGAACCCCTGACTTTCAGTTTATTTTTATCCAAATCGAGTTCAGTTCTCTGTGATGCAATACAGGCCACTGTTCTCATTGCTCATGTGCTTCTTTACGTTGGTATTACTTGTATATTTCAATAATGAGCTTGTTCTCACCTAGGCTGTGAGTGAAATACTAATTAAAAAATTAAAATATTAAATTTTAAATGAAACAGGACCCAAACATGGCAGCAATGAACAAGCACCTTGTTCATTACCCAGTTTTACCCGTTCAGTGCTGCCTTCACCAGCAAGCCATTCAGACTGACTGGATTCAAACACTGCTACCAAGATTTATTTTGGATTTTTTAGCAAGTATCATACACAACAGGACAACTGTAAAGAAGTTTTAACCTGTTGTTTTGACAAAGTCATTAATCATCCCCACTCTTCATTCCCAAAGAAATTCCTTGAAGATTATTTTTTTAAAAGTCCTCATGAGCTCACAGCCAAGAAGAGCAGCAAGAAGCGTGCAACAGCAGGCATAGGCCTACTGGAAAACATCATTTTAAGGCTTCAGTAATTTGATACCTTGGTTTAAATTAAAGCTATAAAAAATTTAAAGCTATAAAAATTTTTTGTCAACAGTTTTCACTTTAAATATCCTAGCTTGGCACTCACAAAGTATTTCAATACTGCAATATTGCTTGATCGCAGCACCAAATTGTCAGAAAACAGCCCCATTCTGCCGTGAGCCTGCAGAAATCTTTTACCTGCATGATTTATCACTCACTTTACAGAAGTTCACAGCAAATTCTCTCACACATTTTTTAAAGAAGGGCCTGGGCTGCAATGGTATACAGACAGCTCTCTCTAAACAGGGGTCCTGAGTACAAAATTTACTGGATAGGGGTACTGCAGCAATGCATATTTTTGGAGCACACATAAGAACAGCAGAAGTAAAATAGTCTTTTCAGAGCCCACAGAAAACTTAGCAGTTGGTGAAATGCCTGGGTATATCCTGTTATTTAGCAGTAAAATGTGGGCCTTGTTACTGTAAATTTCACTTATTTTCCCCAACAGCAGTGTAATTAATACCTGTGTCCCCTCTTTCTGAGCACACATTTTCCTTAACTTTTGCTGAAGTCTTCAAAGCAAAATCAGCCAACAAAAGACTCCTGGGCTATGCTCTAGATGCTTTCTGAAGCAATGCTTCGCAAAGAGATGGAGCTAAATCTGGCAGTTCCCACCCCCTAATCTCCAGGCAGGGATTTAGGGTAGTAACCTAAATGGCTCGTCCGCATCCCTCCAGCCTTCAGAATGTTTATTTCCTTTTTTTTTACTTTATTCTCTCTCTTGCATCATTTTAGGAGCATGGATGAAACTACTGGTGCCTTCATGCTTTCAGGCAATGCTTATGAGGCTTCCAAGCGCTCACACCTTGCCTCTCTCCCCACCAGAATACATTAAAGTTTACAGCAATATGCGACGTGCTTAATAACCTTCACATCAGGGAACAATCCCACACTTTGGTTCTTTGCACGGGTGACTGAAGGACGCAGATGAAACCAGCTGTCTGTGGTTCCCAGATGGAAAAGGGGAAGAAGCGCTGCCGGATGGCACTAGGGAACATCCAGTGCAGTGCTGAGGCGGTGTTTGCATAGAACTCCAAGACACCACATGCGCCCCTAACGTAACTCAGAATGTGCTGCTAACTGGCCTCCCTTGCTCTGCAGAGCTTGCAAACCTCCCATTTAGCTGGAGCTGCTGTAACCCTTTATTTGCTTTTCAGGTGAGGCCAGAAACCTTGTCTCCTGCAGCTCAACCTCTAATCCATGGAGATCTGCCAAACCACTTACAGCCTGGTCTCACCTCTGACTGGTGCTTCTTTTCAGAGACCACCTCAGAGGCGGGTGATGCGGTGCAGTGCTCCGTGCGCCATCACATTTGATGAACACGTGTTGCTTTCCTGGGAAAAACATTTCCTTTCCTTGCTATGTACGACATAGTGTGCAAAACACACAAATCTCATGTACAAGACCTAAAACCCAGATGTGTCTGCTGTCATGAGAAGCTTTGGATATCCTCTTTCTCCTCCATGCTTAGGAAAATGAGTGGTTTAAAGGTCCAGTCACTAAATTAAGGTCAATAAAACACAGGTTCATTTTCTATTCCTGCCTCAGCATCCCCCATTTTAATCGAGTAATTTAGTTTTCCTGTCAACGAAAAGTGGAAAACATCCTGTCATAATACAGAAAATGAATCCTTTATAATTTGTGTTTAGTATGGAGGCTATGGAGATGGTTAAACCATGCACACACTTTCCATGCTCTGACCATTTCTTTCAGACAAGCTTTAAGCCTATGTCTTTGGCTCAAGCATCACCAAAAGCCACAAGTCAGAAGCCCTGTTCTGGACCAGCCACACCACCAGTCACCGGTGTTCTTACATGCTGGTATAGAGCTGTATCTACTTGGCTGGCCTAATGCCAAAGTCACCATGTCTGGTCACTTGCACTGTGATGGCTCCAGGATCTCCAGCTCTACTACTCTTCTCTGTGCCCGGTCCAGGCATCGAAAACTCCATAAATCCTTACCTTCAATGCAGTACAGAAATCCATGCAGTGTTTTTGACTACTACTCTTCTGTTCTCCCCAGCATAATTTAAACTACCGGTTTTCAAGCCATCACACAGCAATCTTAACATGAAAATCCAGCCTAGATCAGAGACCAAAGCAAGAGGACTCGTCTTTTGGAAGAAGCTGTTCAAAAGAGACATGATGAGCCTTGCTGTCCCAGGGCTTCAGAAAACAGACCAATACTGCTGTTATGAAACAACCATATGCAGCCTCAAATAACCCAAATTTTAAAGCCCTTTCTTGAAGAGTATTTTCTGTTTCAATGTCTATCTCAATTCCATAGTAATTTCAGGAAAAAAAATCATCTGCATTGGGAGACAAAACCCAGAAATTTCAACCCCTACTTACTCTCGTTCCAAGAGTTCTCCAGACTTCAATTACATCAACATCTTAAAAGATATGTTAAGACTTTGAAAATAAGCTAGCTTGTTTTCAAAATACTCTGGGCTAAGTATTAAAGAGTGTTATTACAAATAAATGTTAATACACAGCATTTTCTACAGTAAAAAGGAGCAAGTCTGTGAAAGGCCTGCTAGCTCAAACACCATTACAATACAGAAAAAAACCCAAAATATTACTTAGCGGTACTTCAGTCTCAAAATAATCAATTAGACTATATGCTATTTCCTCCTCTTCTGTACACAAGGGCCTGATATAGCACCATTAGTCACCACAGTGTATATGTCAGCTGACTTTGCAATGCAATAGGTAAAATCCCAAAACCTGCTTTTCTCTTGTTGTTCCCTGATTTATATTTAGGTCGCAAGCAAAGACAATGGAATTTTTGGATAAAGCTGAACTATAAAGCTTGTGATTTTTTCACTCTGAGGATAGATTATTTTTTCTTTCATGTAGCTATTTAATAATGATTCACTTAAAGACTATAAGCAACATAAGCTGGTACTCCTCTTTCTGACAAATGCATTACATTGGGTGTTTTAGAAGGCCATATTTAAGTTCATCATCTAGTCAGCATTGCTTTCTTCAGCTGCTCAGAACAATTTATTCATCAAAAGCTAACTGAGGCAGACTCAGTTCCACCCTGCACAGCGTACAAAGTAAAAATACAGTTCCTGCTCTGATTTAGTGACATTTCATACAGATCTGCATTTACACATGGTATTATGGCAGTCGAAAACCAGACTCAGTTATATTCCTGTTAAAATTTCTCCTCTCAGTGAGTGAATCCTGTTATCCAATAAACTGCTGAAAACCAAACTAAAGGAAAAAAACCCACCAGAACAATAAACTGAGTAGAACTTGGGAAAAAAAGTTCACTTTAAACATAGTATTTCCCTTCTCTCCTCCTGGATCTTTCCTGGTTTGCCTGTAAGCTGGTGAGAATTTTTAGAACACATTACTTTGTCTTGCATAGTAACTTGTAAGCACTGTTTTAATCCGGCAGGCAGAAAACCAGGACTGTTAGCCCATCCCTACCTACTTTCAAGTGTGATTTTCACATAGAATACTTCTCCATATCTCCACTGGTTTTATAAATCCTCTAACCATTTCTGGCGTGTATCCCACACTTAAGACAGGGCTGAAGTAACACCTGACGGAAAGTGAGATGTAAAAGGGATTGCATTTTGCTTCTTGGCTTCTGCGTTGCAGGAACAGCATACTCTTGTAGACAACAGCAATTTCGAAATGAAAAGGCATTATCTCTCACTTGACTTGGAGAAGCTGCTTTCAAGGAATTCAGTTTGTTTATCAGCACTTCTGAATACCTTCTGAAATATGAAAACAATTAATTAAACCTAAAAATGACAACAAAACACCATCATCTTCCTTCTCCGTGGGAGAATTCAAGCTAATTCACAGACTAGGGTAGATGGTTTGAAGATTAAGAAACATTATCCCTCTTAGTACATCTGGCAAAGCAATGCCAAATAAAGATAAAATCCAGTTCTGAAAACTACGCAGGCCAGAAGAGCTAAGGGATACGTGTAGGGGGGAATATTCCTTTATTCTCACCTTGTCCTTGAGCCTTTTCCGTGATACAGATCAGAGATGACACCAGAGCCAGGGCACTGAACTAACTGCACCATTTATCTCCCTTCAGCGCAGCATTTCTCCCCCTGGCCCTAGACCTCCACCTTCTCATCACCCAGTTTAACCCTGTTTCAACTTAATCCTCTTCGTGTTTATTTATCCAGATACAAACAGGGCTCACCTGCAAAACTGAAGTCACTTTCCGAGAGCAGAGATTACTCTTGGTTTCATGAAGGATGCAGCCTCCAAGGAAACTGTAAGAATTCTGTGCTGTACAAAGCACATTAACAAGCAGCTAGGAACCGAAATCCTAACATGGACCGGATCACCCAACTCTACAATGACTTGTTCTGACCCCTGCAGGGCAGGAGGATGTGACAGGGCCAAACACATAATGGCACAAAAGCCAACCATTTCTTTGCAGTACCACCACCACATCATCCTAAGCTCTCAAAGAAGTCGGTGTTGGTTTTATTGGTTCATACTCTGCTTTCTTCAGCGAGAAGAGTCTGAAATATCGAGAACTAGCTCATTAAAACTGGTCTTAGAAATCCCAGTTTTCTCCATATTGCATATGGCAATTTCTAAAGGAAATCCTGCCTCATGCACACCAGAAGCAACAGCACTCATCTGTACATGCGCTGTTCATGTCCTTCACAGTGTCCCTTGGCTTGTTTCCCCTATAATACAGCTACGTCCAAAAATTACTGAAGCTGGCTTGTTTTCTCCTTATGTATTGTCAACTTATAAAATGTTTCTCAAAACACTCACTAGGCACATGCACTAAATAACACTTGGCTAACGGCATGAGTCCAGCTCCCTCTCACAGCAAGAGCCTGCACTCCCAGATAAGCCTTGAAGCATGTCTAGACATGTGTTCCCCATTCCCATCCTGGACAGCACCTGTTTTGAGGTGATCTCTCCTACTTGAAAGAACAGCTGTCAATTTTGCACCAGAAGCAGAGGAAGCCGGAACTCCCACTGAGCAATGCTTTGCAGATTACAGTTCATCAAAACTGAATATTTCTGTACCATTGGCAAAGTTTCACTTTAACCATGGAAATGGTGAGAGAACTAGACAAGGTGGAACTATACAAGCTAAAACATTAAAAACAAAACAAAACAAACAAAAAAATACACAAACATGGCCCAAAACAGACAACTCCAGGTTTGGATTCACATACACGGTCTAAGTGTCCTGAATTTAAACATACAGGCTTTTTCTATACCAAAAAAATACTGATGCAACCCCCTAGAAGTTTTAGTGCAGTGAGGATGCAGATGAATACAAAGAGAGCATCTGCTACTCTGTGTCCAAGCTAGATCTTTGCCTCTTCCATCAATACTCTCCCCCTCCTTTTTGTGCCTTAGAGTAAGTGGGGAATTCCTGTTCAAAACCAGGTTCGTCCAGCCCGTTTACCCCAGGGAATGATTCACTGCTACTGCAGTGCCATGCAGAGTGCCAACACAGCCCTCACTGCTTTCCAGCAATGGGAAAAGCAACTGGCACGTGCCTCCTGCAGGAGCTGCAAAGTGAGCTCCTGATCTGCCCACCACACACAGATGAGCCCCTCTGGAGATGCAGGCACTTTAAGTCTGAGGGAACCCACCCAAGTGTCTCACATTTTTGGATCACGTGTTGGGAACATGCATCCTCACATGTGAAATACAAGGGACACCACTACCCCAGCTTACATGGCTTCTGATACAGTATTTGTGAACATGATCTACACAATTAGAACAGTCTTGCAAAATTTGAGGGTTTCAACAGAAAGAAAGAAGACTAATCCCAAAATAGCAAAACTCTTGTGATTCCTGTGCTAGCACCTAGAATGAGTACCTGCTCAAACTTCTCCATTGACAAAGCAACTTTTGGGTAGCATTCACAATGGATGGAGAGCAGCACTCCACCAAAAGCTTTTGTGAACTTTGCAGTGTAAAACAAACACCTTTTCTTCCAAAGCACAGTCCAGGGGTCAGTGCAATCTTCCATAACCCACTGAGCAGACTTCCTAACCCAGCTCTCCTCCTCAGAGCAAGGCCAGCCTCAGTATCAGTGGTCTCCTTGAGATTACCAGACCCAGTCTACAAATCAGAAAACGTGCCAGAGATTTGTAGCAGGTGTCTTAAGATTTCGAACAGCTGTCTTAAGATCATTCAGCAGCTTCACAGTTAATGAAAATGTGTCAAACTTTCCCATTTCTCTTCCACCTTTTAATGGCAGGCATCTGAGTGAAACACCAGAGGACAGTTCCAGTCACATGCTGGTTCAGGAGATGTACAAACATGCCATTTGGTTTTGGTGTGAACACCCAGACCAGCCTGAAGCACGTATTTTTGAAGCGTGTATTTTGAAGGTTCAAGTTCTAACAGTAGGATTTAGCAAAACTAACAAAACTAATAACCTTTGAAGCTCTAAAGCATCAATTTGATTGCACAGCACTACACGTAACTCATCTATTCTACATTTTTCCTACTCTCACTTAAATCCCAGTTTAGTAATCTTTCACAATTATAAAGCCAAGCTGCATGGCTGCCAATGTATAAATAAAAGCCAAATGTTTAATAGGATTTAAAAAAATCTTCTATTCAAACACCAAAACACTATGGATGACAGCATGACAACAAGGTAAAGCACGAAGTATAGTATTCATCTCACTGGAGTTTCTTTTGTTAAAAAAAAAAAGGCTACAGAATGTATTGAAGGCTACATTGGTTCAGTGCCCTTTATCCTGGCTTTCTAAAATTACAAGCAAAATTCATAATGCCGTAGACTTCATGGATAGGTTTTTGCCTTGATGGCAGCAGCACATGTCATGTATCTCCAATCATCTGAAACATCCTAAGTGGCATAAACAGAGGAGAGCAAAGCCTGGAACCACAACAAAGGAAATCCATTTCTTCTTTCCATCCTCTATCTTTTTCCAGCTATTCTGCAGTGTTTTATTTTCTCAGTTGAGACACTGAGTATTTAAGCATGAGGTATGTGAGCTAACCAGGTGAGAGATTAGATGAACTTTATTTAATATGAACAGAGACATTTTAAAAGACAGCAAAGCATCTGAAAACTGTTTCAGCAATTTGTTTCAAATTAGATTATGGTGAAAACTGAGACGGCATTAAAATAGACAGAAAAATAGAAACCTGGACTTTCTAAAATGAAATATTTCAGCTTTTCTGTACAGTTATTAGCTGACACTATATAGTGTTCAAAATAATGGAAGAGATTAAACCAAGGTTTGCTACAGTAAGTCAAATGAAAAACCATTCAACTTTGCAAAAGTTTAGATTAAAATCCAAACCCTCGGATTTTGAACCACATTTCCTCCCAATTATATTGTTTGCAGTGTCCCATGGGCTATACTGTAGGGATTGCACAAGGAGATGTGTTCACAAATTAAGCACCTATAATTTGAACCTACTTTGAAGAAGGGGCAAAATGGGAATGAAAGCTATTTTCCCTGGAACTGGCTGCTCTTTGAGGAGTAGAACAGTTAAACACAAATCTGTCTACTAAATCTGAATGGCATTTATAAATTATATACAATTAAGTTCTTAAAAAGTAGTGAACATTTTAATTATTATTTCTATACAGAACAGTAGAAGAGATTGCATAGCACTCTCGGGAGGCTTAAAGTTACAGTCTGCATAACTCTGTCTACTTAGGACGTGCATTTTAAACTACTTACACAGTTGAGCGTGCCTCACAGTTGAGCAGCTTCAAAGCAAGATCCATTTTGCGTGAAAGACAAGAGTTCAAGTTGCACTACAGTAAGAACTGTAGGAAGTTACCAAACACAAAACACACGCCAAGCACAAAGTTAAAGACTGTCAGAAGGTAAGGGCAGTTTGGATACACAGAACAGTCAAGAAATGTTCGGACGAGAGAGAAAAAAACCCAGCAGTTCATTGAGTTGGAAAGACAGAAATAATTCCAGATGGCAACAAAGCTGTTCCCTCTGCCACACCTGCCACGGTGGCAGGATGCGAGGCAGGTTGGAGAAGGCAGTTCTGCTGGAACTGAGCCGCAGGAGACACGGTGGACAGAGATTGCTGGATTAATAAACAGCCCCTGTTGGGAAACCAAGCAAAGGCAGTTTCGAATTACCTCTGGTAGCAGATGGGCAAGTAACCGAAGGGCTTGAACTGTTTAATTTTTACAGCAGTGTGAGTAACCAAACAGCTTTATTCTGTGTGTGCTAGAAACATGTCACAGCAGAGAAATTAATGGCAAATGCCACAGGAAACTGTACCACACAGAAATGTTTCTGAAGGGGTTGGAAATGACACATTAGCATGTGCAAGGCCAGTGAGAAAATGTTTTGTGGGTAAAAGTGATTGATGTAAAAAGAAGACTGTCAACAAATTTAAAAAGAGCTATCCTAAAAGAGGGTCAGTTATAAGGATATTTGCTCATTTTCTGGTCAGAAAAGAAAGCATAAGGTACTTATTTCTGGTAGAAGAACACTGAAAATGGAGTGCAAGGCACAGCGGAAAAAGAAAGAACTCTTCTAGGTACATACGCACGTCAAAAGCTAATGGGCTACTTGCATGATAGTTTTAATTATGAGTTTACCTGCATCATTAGTTTACAGTTCTAGGCAAAGCTAATTTTGTACAGAACTGGACCCAGGCAAGTGAAGCAGAGGTATTCTGCTGACCACCAGCAGAGAGACAAGGGTGAGACAAGTCCTGCTTCTCAAAGACAATCACCCTTCACTCTTAAACCAAATCCAAATAATTGGCTATTCGAGCTCAAAATTAAAGAGTTTCCTAAGAACATTTAAACAGTGAAAATGCTGTGTGTCTACATAAACAACAAGGAAGAACTTCTAGCCTTTTTTAAGATGAAAGAATTTCCCCATGGGGCTGAAAATGAGAAGTGTCTGTCCAGGAAATAAAATAATCACTTGAACATTTGCAAGCTATTACAATGGAAGTTAAAATATTTGAAATAGAGCTGTTATGGTAATGCAGCAGTGCTATCATTCACAAAAATGGCTAAAATATTCCAGCTGCATTAACTTGCTTTTCCCAAGCCTCCCCCATACCATCTTAAATATCCTAATACATCTTTGACATTTGACACTAACACACATCCTCCTCTATAAAATAACTCCCTGGGAGGTCTTGCTCTTTCTTGGCAAAGTATGATCATAGTGGGAAATACAAATTTCAAGTCTCAGAGTCTCCTTCTAAAGAGGGGTAGTGTTAAAAAATTCCACTTGACAACTGCTTCTTAAAGATGAGCCAAGCTAGCTCTGCTGTGTCTAGCAATTGCTTTCCAGCTGATGGACAACGAACTTCATATGTCAAAATACAAGAAAAAAGCCCAAAACTCATCTGAAAAAAAACAGAAGCCAATGAGGTCCTGTGCAAATAATTTTCATGAGAATTCTATGGTTCACGTTGCATCCTTGAGCAACAAGAACACATGCTGAGGTCAGAGGTTGCATCTGCACAAGGAAATCAGAAACTCTCCTATGAAACAAAAGCCTGAAGCATCACAGCTCTTGAAAGTTACGCACTCAAGAGATATTCTGGGTCTTAAATTCATTCAGAAGATTTTAACTACACTATATGTGGGGCAGACATGTCCCTAGCATGCATCAAGACTGCTCATACCAGCAGATCTTAGGCTAGCACAAGTTTTGGTCGAGGGATGAGTTACTTGAGGAAGAAAATACTCTTTTCCATCATAAATTATTCTTATGGACTTCTCGGAGTCTTGGAATATGAGCACCAGGAGAAAAGGCAACAAAGATTACACAAATTATTTGTACAAAAACTCTGATATCAAACTAGACGCATGTTTAAAGACTGTCAATAAAAAAGTTTATTGACCAGTAAGTGGAACAATTCATAAGGAAATGCTGCCTACTGATGTCTATTTACTGCACTGCACGTAACTGATATGCTCAGCTCAGATTAGGAGAGCGCATTGACACAGCAGAACACACAGGTTCTCCACACCTCACCTTTCAGCCTCAACTTGCGGGCACGACTTGGGGGCACAAAGATTTCAGTCCTATAAACATGCAATATCGACAAAAACCTATTTCTTATCTCGGTCAAAGAGTCACAGGCACTGACAAAGGCACACTTTACCGACTACTGAAAGACATCCTCTCCCCAAAGACCAGAATCCACAGTCCTCCCCCTCTGATTAGCCAAAATGTTGAGAGAGTTTAGCCAGGCACATCCCTTAACACAAGAGGCAGTTTGCAAACACTAGAAGACATACACCTTGACCCAAAGTCCTAAGAATATCTCCTTTAATTATTCTAATTGTCATACCAATAGAAGATCAAATATGTGGGGCATTTTCTGGAAACTAACAGATTATTTTATTTCGAAAGAGTGTATACTGTTATTTGCTACTATTATCACTTGAGGAAAATCTGCCACTTGCAGCGTAAGAGCACACAGACATAGTCAGCTCAAAGAAAGAAGAAAACCTCATAGAATATGCATCACCCTCACATTTGGAAGAAATTCAAATGGAAAAGTTTCTGACAGACAAACCTGGCACATATTATATTAGAGATTTCTGTCTCATCTAGCGGGTTCCTGCAGTTGGGAAAACAGAAGGGCCTAGCTTGAACTGTGGAGAATTAAATGAGTAGAAGAACTTCTAGCAAAATCCAGCACGGATTTGTTATTTACACAAGTATAAGGGGTGGTAAACAGCATAAATTTGTACCTGCATAAGCTTAGCAACTGAACAGTAAAAGGATGTGATCAAGGTTTTTAAACATATTATGAACAGAACATTCCTTCAACAATATTGTTTAAACACAGTCATGACAGGATATTATGGGTTTCGTGCTTCTCTTTGCAACGGTTAAAATGATACAAGCATGTCTGCGCAAAGACAACAGAGAGTATCACCTCAGGTCCAAGCACTCCTTCTAGACAATGAGAAATGTACTGATGATTTCTAATAAAACAACATTTCCCCCCTAATACAGTGGAACACCCTTTGTAATGGAAAATTCATTCTAACATTTTCAAGCTAATAGTTTGTTTTCTTCAACATTAGCATTGGACTGACTGTTGGACTCTGGCTCCAGAACTGAATTTCATCCAGCTGAATTAAGGTCAAAATCAGTATTCCTACTGCGCAAGGGAAGTTTAAATCCTGCTGGAAAAAAAGAAATAAAAAATGCACTGTTAACTTCTTCTGGTAAGCAGAAAAAAAAGGCAATGTAAATAAAATGCTACTCACATGATATGACAGTATTTCTATGAATACATTAGTACTTAAACACTAGCTTCCAAAACAGTGAAAAATTCACAAGTTAAAACTATGAAGATTTGACATATGAAGGTTTGGATTACACACATTCCTTGCAGTAACTACTTGAATACTAGTTACATGTTAACAGCTATGATGCACACATTATTGATGCTCAGCTGTAGGCATATGGGAGAAAACTTTCAAATAAATATTTTGAATGTCTGAAAGGTTATTTCTTCTTAAAGGACGAAATCAATCCCATGTTTGCCCTTGTACCTATTATTGTGTATGTCCACAGTGTATGCTGAATATAATAATAATGTTAAAAGGTAGCATTTAAACTGCACTGATACCTATAGTCTGTGTGCCATGCTCCCTAGCTGACAAATTCATATGAGCTATATTGCCACCCTCCCCATAAGACTCTATTTGCCAAACCTGGCCTTTTCAAAGTGAGACAGACAGGCAGGTAAGAGGTCTGTGTCAATTTACACTGACAGAAGGACAAATTTCAAAGGTCTTAACACCATGCCACTCAAATCATGTAAGTTTTTCTGCTAATTTCACAAAGAGCAAGACTGTGTGCACGGCTATTACATGAACAAAATCGTGCTGACAATGTAAGGGATCAGTCTCCACTTACAGGCTGCAGAACTTGCCCACTGCTTAATGCGGTAGTAGGATTAACTAGCACAGCCCACGGTATGCTGGTTTGTTTGTTTTTAATTTAAACATGTTAACAAGGTGTGAAAAGTTGCATTATTACTGCCAAAGCTTTGAGAAATGTCCACTGTGAAAAACTGTGGACAGTCTTTAGAAAGAGGCTGTGAGAAAGTAACAGAGAGATCTTGGTGAGATGGATGTACCTGTAACAGCCTGAGGACGCCTCCTTCGGCAAAGGAAGCCACTTAATGGTGATGCATAAAAAAGGCAATTTTTTGCATCTGGAAGCAAGTTAAGTTTCATCATATCTCCTCAAACCAGGAAAAAGTCTCTAAAACAATACATTTAACCTGAAAAGCCACCGTGCATCTCTGAAAGAGATGCATTTCTCATCATGCCAATATTCCATAAGAGCATTCCACAGTTTGTGGGTTAATGAAAAGTTATTAAAACTAAAAGATTTTGATCCAACAGAATTTGATGTAGCAATTCCAGATGCTGGGTTCCTATGCCTTGGAGGGACACAATTTTATACAGGATATATTCAACCAACAGCAACACTCAGTGTAGCAAATAAAATGCTAGACACAGCTTGCGTGAACTGCAAGAAAGTAAGAGACACTTAATTTTAGAAGGGCACACCTGTGTCTAAACTATAGAAAACACATTCTCACAAATATCAGCTGCTATTACATTGTCTTAAAGTATCTTTAGCGCTATAAAAACTGGTGTAACGTGAGCAGCTACTACACAAAACTTGCAAGAAGTGAACATTCTCCTAAGAAGCTTAAAAGACATAAGAGCTTCAGCATCTCTGAAACCTCATTCCGGTTAGACACCTCAGAGAGGAAGGATGCTGGTAAAGAGGTCTTTCAAAACCTTGAGGTTCTCCCTCAAACCAGAGATCATCTGAATCAGTTACTGGTTTGCATTCTACAATGTATTTTGCCTAAGTCTACAACCATAGTTAATATCTTTAAAAAAAAATAAATGCTGAGAGGGCAGGAAAGAGTTCATAGTCTGAGCATCATCACCTGCCATCCCTCATTTTATTTAAAATTGTGTTGAGATCGAGCGTTTACTGACAGCGACATGACATGAAACCGCACCCTGCCGCAGCCTGCCTCCCCTCCCGCAGCCGCAGCCCTGCGTCCGTCCCCGCTTCGACCGACCTCGCCGCACAACTTTAAGGGGAAAGGGGCAGTATGTGGTATTTAAGTCCCAGGCGAGGTTTCCTGATCGGGCTGTTACGCCAGTCCGGCGGTACAGGAAGGAACGGGCTCCCTTCCCACCCCGGCACCAGGTACA
>VZTA01027682.1:0-16123 GCA_013398855.1 Mohoua ochrocephala | reverse complement strand
GCCCCGCGCCGGGACCCGGCATCCCTCGCATCCCTGGGCAGCTTCATCTGCCTTTGCTAAGAAGGTCTCTTTTTGCAATGAGTTGCTCACATGAAAAAAAAACTGTGCACCTTAGCTGAACACGCCATGGAGATCTAATTTTTTGGCAATAATGTTTTATTCTTCTTTGAGGATGATCCAAAGTAGTATTCTCTATTCTCATCCCCAGCCTGACTTCGGAGAAACATCTTAGTGTTGGCAGTAGCAAAGAATTTGCGTGGCTGCCTCCAGATGGATGAATGAATGAACCTGATAAAGCTCTGTGAGCCATTTTGAACTGTTAGAACAAGCCTGGTCTTTTCAACTTCAGCATTTCCCATTTTTGTGAAAGTTGTTTATAAATGTGTAGAGGTTCACATGGTAGAGCTGTCAAAAGCAGTGCCTGGAGAGAGCCATGACTGAGACAGGTTCAATTTATCAGTTCACCTTGAATTCTTACGAGGGTCACCTCTGTTCCTGTGGCTTGTGTTCTTACTCAAACACTTCTATATTAGCTGGCTTTGAAAATAAAACTTGAGGGAACAACTGATAATAGCCCTCCCTTCTCTTTCTGTCTTAAGTTTCCAGAGCAAGTATGAGGAGAAGCTCTTCCTTCAGCCACGATTTCTTGGAAAGTGAGTGACTATTTCTGAGGTATTTAAATGAAGGAAATTTTGCTGACTCACTTTTTGCAATAGAAATAGTTCTTGAGGTGGGATTTGACTGGGGAAATGTGATCAGATGGTTGACCTTGGGGGAGATGTTGAGTCTGATTTGAACAATACATTAAAAAGGGGAAGGAGACAGCAAACAGTCACCAAGGCCTGTCAGGTTTTTGCAGTATTGCATCCTGTGTATGAAGATGCTAACCTGCCCCTTCCAAAATCACTGATATTAGCAAACATGAAAAAAAAGACAAATCCACATTTTGGATACGAAGACATAAACCTCACTAAAAACACGGAAGATGTTGGTCACGTAAAGATGGAAGATGTTATGTTACATCGTCTTCAAAGAACAGGAAGAAATTTCAGTAAAAATTTTCAAGATTTCCAAAGAGCATTCCAGTAAGGAGAAATGAATGTTTCTACAAACGTGTTTGAATAAAATGAGGTTTTTTATTTAAGGGGCAAAGTGATTCACGGATTGCACTGGTTTCCTGGAAAATTGCTGCTGAACTTTCATCCGTTTCACTGTGTGGCCTACCTTTTCTGAGAGAAAACGGAAGCGTATATCTTTTTGAAAGGTTAAACGAGTTGTTAATGCTGTTGATGATTTCTTATGGTCTCTGAAACTTTGGGGATAGCTCAGAGCAAAACAAATACCAGCAAACTCATTATCACTTTAAAATGTATTAATATGTATAATAATATCTAAAGCAACCTTTCAGTAATGCTTTCTACTCTTCTGAAGAACTGTAAATATCCCCCTCTATGCTGACTAGAAACTCATTGGAAATTGCGTCTGCAAGTAATTAGAGATTTTTTATCTTCTTATTTTTTTAATGCCCAAAGTAAGATTCTTCATAGTCTGAATTTTCAAACCATGGATACTCTGCTTCATGAAAACTGGTCCACTCTAACATATCTCACACTAATCATGTTTTAAGAGGTTTGCCTGTGTTTCTAATGCAATGTAACTGCTAAGATAGCATGCTTAAAATCTGTCATTGAGTCTCTATGAATTTGAGAATCACAGTCTTAAATAATTGGGAGAGAAGGGGGATAGAAAAGGAGGCTTTTATGGGACAGAAAGTCAGAAACATAGAGCAAACCAAGAAACACCGACTTTGAAGCTTTGACTTCAAATAAAAAGGTGGGGTTTTTTTGGCTTTTCAGTGGCATGAGACTTCAGCATTTGTCTTTGTATCTGCTTGGGAAGTGTTTAATAAAAAAAAAAAGCACAAACCATTTATCTTGATTGAAGAGTAGCTCATTGTGGTTTAGTTTGAACCTGTCATTTTACTAATTTTCACTGATTTATAAACAATGGCAGCCTATAAATCAAAGTCAGAGTATCCATAAAAACTTTTGTTCCTATTGAAAAACAGTGAAAAACAAAAAATCACATTTTTGGACATATTGCTGAAATCCTTAGACATAACAAGTCCGAACTGTTAAAGAAAGTAGATTCCAGGAATCAAATAATTTAAAAGCTTAAAAATACCAGGTAAAATGAAAATTAAAAGCAGAGCCAAGGTAGAAAAAAAAGTCATCTTTGCTCTTTTATTCACAGCAATGCTGAGCTCACTGAAGATGCCTTGAAGAGATGGAAAATTGAAATTGTGCTATCTGTTCATCATGTATTGTGTTCTTTCCAGTCTGCAGTGTGGATGAATAGAGACACCTCTGCTTCCATGGAATGGCAAAACAGAGTAATTTAGCCAGTGGGAATGTTGCTTCAGCATTCAAAATTAATTACACCGTTAAAAAAGACTTTCTGTTGTTTTTATTCTCCTAAAAAAGTAGCATTTTAGCATTGTACATTCACTGTTACACTTTTTGGTTTTAACAGATACTTTGCTTTTTCATATGTCCTTGGCATCTATTTTAATCATGTGAATAACAAAGGAGTAACAGGATCTTTTTCTGTAAATTACATAAAGTACATTCCACTCTGAAAGCTAAAAAAAAATAATTACTTAATGGAGCATTGTATTTCTTTGATTTTCCTCTTATATCTGATTTATTTACTTTAAATTTATTGGTGATGAATTCAAAATGAGGCTTTGAACTGAAGAATTAATATTGTTTAAATACTTGAACTTTTTCAGCGGATTCTGCTTCTGAGGTTTGGTTTCTTCCTCCTTCTTACTACCCATTTCTATTAATAGAAGTTTCTCAGAACAAATCCTGGCATCCATCCCACGTTTGCAGCTCTTATGGCTTTCAGTGACTCTGGCAGTAACATTTGGGCTGTAAAGCCCTTCCAGTTGTTTGCAGCTGGGTTCTCAGTTATATTCTTTTTACTTGAGAACACAGTGGATCCATGATATTCTCAATTTTGGTACTTCTCATGGCTAAGAGGTAGAACCAGTAGGACAAGCGCATAAAATCTCAGAGAGTCAAAGTAGATTGATTGAATGAGATAATTTATTCAATAGCCATAGGGGTGAATAGAAGTCACGACAGGTATTTTGTTGTCATTTCATACTTTTTCTGGCTATCAAACCCTGCATTCATTAAACTATTTCTATTTAGCAGTATTTTTCCTGTCAAAACAGATTACAAAATTCCTCAGTAGTCAGAAACCTTGTAGAAACAGGAGAATAGTATTTGCTTCATTTTGTGTGAAAGAATAAATGTTTCTGAATTTCAAGCAGAAGAAAATGTGGTTTGTTCTGTACTCTGATTTGTTATTCTCTGCTAAGAAAACCTGAGCATCCTTGCTTGTGCCAATAATGAATCTGAGAAGAAACAATATTTGTTCTGAGCAGCTGACAAATGTCAGGATGATGCTAATGTTATCCCTACTCTCTTGTGGTGAATTACAGTGACTGTGAAGGTGATGGGTTAATATAAAGGTACAACACATGTTTTTACTTGTATACTTTATAACCAAAGCAAAGACATTACAAAAATATACAGAAAATAAAATAATTAAAGTGTATGACAAGACAGTTTGTTTTAGTTAACCAAATTCTGGAAACTTGAAATAAACAGGGTAAAAGGCAAATTAGAATCTTTGTATCCAGTCCTCAGGTGGAAATCAGTTTCACCTTAGCTACTTCTTTCTGAAGAGTCTTTTTCAGGTTTCTGGAAGAAGGTTTGTTTTGTCTTTTGCTTTTTTAACTTTGCCAAGCAGAATCCTTCTGTGTCTCACCTAAGATACTTGCTTAAAGGCACACCAGTGGCTACTTTTTTACCTGGTTGAAAACAAACAAGTTTGCTTTTGTTGGCATTACTGAAAAGACTCTCATGGCCTTACCAGGAGCAGCAGTGGCAGAACATGAAAAACCCTATTTTTTTCATAGCCAGTGCTATAAGAGCACAGCAAAGTCAGCAAATTTGGTGCAGGGAAAGGTGAGAAAGAGATTGCTTTTTATTTCTAGACCAGCCTGATGATGTTTAAAAGGTTTCTATAGAAGCTCATGAACATTTTGTCATGAATAAGTGTCTCTGAGGCTTGAAGGCCCCACGTTTGACATGGTTAAGAACTTGCAGGGAAAGCTTGATTCAAGCATTTGAATTTGAGTTCATTCTCTAGGTAGAAAACTGTTGTTTTAATAAAAGCAAAAGCTAAGCAAGATAGTTTAGTGGTGGGCTTACCACAGGCAATGCAGAAGGACTCTTCAGTGCTGAGCATAATCCTTGTAGCTTCCCAACATAGTATTGACATAGTCAAAAAAGACTTTATCAGTATGAAAATATCTACCTTTGGTTAAAAAAAAAGATTGAAAGACCCAAACCAACCTCTCCCCTCCTGTGTTTTCCAGCCCTATCAAAAAAGTATGTGAAGTTTTTGAGGCAGTCAGATATTCCCAAGACTCTATTTGGTTTTGTCAGAAAACACAACCCTTTGTATGAATAGAAAATTTTGACCAGTCTAACTAAAATCTTCGCAAAAAAGAAATACTAGGCAAAACATTCCAGAAGATTGTCTGGATGATGCCTTATCTCCTTTCGGGTTGTAACTAGCACAGACATATTGGGAATGTTCAAGTCAGGGTAAAAACTGTTAAAAAGGCAAGACAAAATCATGTGAAATAAAAAAGTTATTTTCATTGACTATGTATTATGTTAGCACATAGTTGTAAGTAAAAACAAGTCCATACACAGAAAAATCAGCGAAAGTAGCAGGAATTAAATGGATGAGATAATCAGAAGTGGATAGTGCTTGCAGGATTTTACAGTGGACCACCAGAAACAGAAGATGCAATCTGCTTGTATGTGTAAGCCATTTAGGATGTGGTTCAGAACTACCATGCACAGTATTTAGAAACTGAAAGAAAAGAGGAAAATAGTGTTTCTAAATAGGCATTAAAGTACTTTTAAACTTGTCAAGGTATGGAAATTAATTGCTATAAAAAGAAACTCTCAGATTTTACAACTGTTTCTTTACCATCAAGATATTTAGAGTGGCATTTTGTAATCGATCTTGGCTATGACTAGCAGCACATATGTACTATTACATAGTTCCCACCTCTTTGCTGTATGATTACTTTTAAAAGAGTAAACATCTGTGAAACAGTCCATAATCTGTAGTAAATGTTTTTTAAAACATGCGAAAAGAAATGGGAACTGCATTAAATCAGAAAATAGTGAAACCAAATAAATGTGTAATGACTGCTTAAGCAATGAATATTAGGCAATAATTAAGTATTTTTGTTTCTGTGCCTGTTGAAGAATAGTCCAGAGTCAGTGAGATGATGAAAATACTCCACTGAATTTGGATCCCCTGGATGTAAAACTGGTATCGGTTGGTTAATAGCTGAGGCACCTACTGTGCTTATATCCTAAGCCACTGGAGATGAAAAGTATTTTCTATTTTTAAATAAAAAAGATGATGGATGACACAGAGACTTACTCCACAGCAAGGTAGTGTAAAGTAAAGCACACCTTTACTGGCCAGGCTGGGAGCACGCAGGGGTTAACACCTCCATGTGTGTGTCCGCCACGGTCATCCTACAGAGTTTACTTACACGTTTACAAGTTCATCATCTGCCCTTGTTTTGGTCACTTATCTAAAGTTACAGTCCTAAGGGGTTTTGCAGGACTTGTGGTTTCCTTATCTTAGGGTTACAAACAGCACACTATTCTTAATACATTTATCACATCTATTTTGCTAATACACACTTGATTCTACTATTACACAGTTTGCTGCTATATTAGTTATACTTCATTTGTAACTGTGTATTGATTATATTCCTATTCTCCTATTAATTTTTGTACCCTTTTGTGACAATTCTTCTATTCGTCATTAAAATGGCAGTTAGCGTCCACCTTCCTCCTTATCGTTTAGCCTATCGAGGTTAGGCCCTTGTTCTGCAGACAAGTGGTTAGCCAGACCCATTAGCTTGCATTCCATTCCCTGATCATCCTAGTCCACTCGGGTTTGGTTTGTTTCCAAGAGCAGTTAGCGTTAGGCATAGCATCTCCTATTCACTTGTCATCATAGCCCCTTCCAGGGCTAGGCTTCTTGTCTTGCAAAAGCAGTTACGTTCGAGCATAGCAGCCAACACCCAACTTTCATTAATCTGTACTTTATGCTAAGGTGCTTATGTTAAAGGAGTTCTATGTTTCATATGTCAAAGGAGTCCTGTGTTTAAAGGAGTCCTGTATATCGCTACTCTTGGCAACTGGAGTCATGTTTCATGAAAGATGCATGTCTGCATCCCCGATGAGGCTTTCCAAACAAGCTCTTGCTGTTTGCATGGTAATGAAGCACTCCCAAAAGGTGTTGAAAATAGCCAGCAGGACTAATGAGATTTTAGCACACGACCCAAATCAGTATGCCAGCCACATTTCACAGGCTGCAGTCAGTGCCTGCTCAGTGGATGAGAGGTCATGTTCCTTTTTAATTACACGCACCCCATGATCGGTGTGAGCGGTGCAGTTGTTTCAGCTTGGCATTTGCAGGTTGGGTAGTACAGGGTGCAGGGCAGTGTCTCAGCCCCAAACAAAAGGGAGGTGCATCTGACTTCTCTAGGGCAAGAGGCAGGAAGAGGTTGGCACAAACACTAGAGAAAGAGAGATGACAACTACGCGTGAGAAGTCAGCGTTTGCATGGTCTGTGTTTCCCCACTCCACTTTGTGATGTGATGGAATACTACGTGGTCATTACTCAAGGTCCAACAACATAAAACTTCTTACCTGAAACCAGGGATTTTTGTTCTTCTAGCCCAAGAAAATAGGGTGAGAGAGAATAGGAGATAGAACAAGAGAAGGGAAAATGTGAGTGGTAACAAAGAAAGGAAAGGAATCCCCCAAAAGCGTGGAGAAAGTTGATCTCCAAAGGTGGTGGTAATACCAAGAGTGTAGAAACTAGGTTCTGGGATTTATCTCTGTCCCTGAACATCCATTCTCTGGGACAATGGGGTGGAGGAGCTGGTCGTGCTTTTCCTTTAGATAGTGTCTGTTCAGCTGCCATCTAACTCCTGGTTTTTTGGGACTCATCTCAGCATCTCTCTGCTTTGAATTGCTGCCTCACCCTTGGCCTTCATGGCAAATTAAATTATGCACCTAAGACCTTAATTTCATGTCTGCACTGTACCTACTGAACCATTCCAAAACTCTGTAAATATTTCTAGCTAGAGTTTGGAAATCAGACATCAGTTTCTGAAAGAATTTTCTGCCTGCAGGATTGAGCCCTAATTGCTGTTCATCGCAACTTGCTTCTTGTTAAAAACAGTTTCATTAAATGCAGTGCAGCTCAGGATTATCAAGATAATTAAGTTTGTAATGATCCATATGACATTGAGTGAATAAAAGATATCAGGAATTCCTAATATGAGTACAATCCCCTTAAGACTAAAATTCATTATTCTTTGCAATATAAAGTCAAATGTTTTAGCTTCTAGGCCATAAAGTATTTTCCCAATTTTCTTGGGGAAAAAATCGGGATTAAATCGGGATCAGAGGCTTTTCCCCAGGTAAACCACAGGCACCATAAACCATTGCAAAGGACAGAAGGTGCAGTCTTGCTCTGGCCAGCTTCCTTCATCTGCTCATGAGCAGGCAAGAGAGCCTGCAATTCACCCTCCAATGTGCTGCATACGCTGCACAATTCCAGCAGCTCGTAAAGGCTGCAGCTTTAATACATTGCTTCTGACAACCTGCCAGTATTTTAGCAGTATTTTCCCATTTTAACCATTTTTTACCCTTTTTCATTGGATGCAGTAGCTTAGTAATCAGAATAATGCCTTCATCCACTGAAGCACCTACTGTGGTTATAGTCCACCAAAGAGGGTTTCAGCACCTGCTATTTTGGATTCAAGACCTTAAAGTCTTGTTGCGTTTTCCTAACGTCCTGAGTCCTGTTGAAATATACACATTGGCCAAATTAAAAGTCTTTGGCCATGAACTGAGTCAAATAGGGCCCAGGGAAGATGGATCCCAGCAGCACAGCAGAGGGAGGGATGAGGCCATTTGAGATGAGCGGCTGGAGGAAACAGTAGTGCTTGCACCCTTGCCAGCAGGACTAGCATGGGGCTGGGAGCGTGGCTGTTTCTGCCTTACCCCCACAACAACCACTGCAAGCACTCTGGGTCATCCACTGTATTTTTTTATGGGAGAAGGATTTCTCATCAAAAGTAGAGTCTAAATCTCACTTGCAAATCCAGAGCATCACCCCGATGACAAAACAAAGCCCCAGTGCTTCCCGCAACAGTGCTGCGCAGCTCCTTTCCTTGACGTGTAGACTGAACTCAGCGTACCATCACTTTGCCTTAATATACATCTGAGTTGTTCTGGGGTTTTTTTCACATACTCAGTCTTCTAGTTACAAATTTTAAGGGCAATAGAGAAAAGCAAGCCTTTATAGAAAGAAATATTCCCAGTCCTGTCCACAAACCACCTGCTTTAACATGTGTTCTTGCAAGGGCTGGACAGGTCAGCCCATGACTGTGCTATAATGTGCAGTGTCTGCTCTTCTTCACGTTGGCTCCAGGCCCTGTGGAGGTTAGTAGGGGCTCAGCCAGGCAACACAATGGAAAGCGAAAGAATTCTGCAGGAATCTGCACGCAGACATACAGACCTCACTAAAATATTCTTCCTTGTGTGTGTGAAGCAACAGATTTCCAATCGCTGCTGCTGTGGAAAACAGAAACTTAATTCAACCAGTGAGCATGCTGGTTTTGTTCACCTGGGGGAGATCCAAGGTATTTTCCTCATGGTAATTAACAGCTTTGCAACCCCCCAGTGCCTGCAAAGGCACTGTGAAACAAAGAAGGCTCAGATGGACTTGGAGGAGTGGAAGAAGCTGGAGATGAAAGCCCAGTGTTTGGTTTCATTACTCTCCAGACAAAAGAGAAAACCTTTCTGGGCAGAGCACAGTGGCAGAACATAACAAAGTATTTTTTATTCCACTTAATTAGTGCTAGGTTCAATTTGAAGATTATTAAGTAGTCTTTTTTTTTTTTCAGGATTCTTTGTCAGTTCAAGTGTGGTGCAGTTCTGTGTGAACCAACAGATGTTTGCAAATGTACATATGTAATCATGTCAAAATCGGAAAACACGTATTTATGAGTAGAAGAAAATGTACACTGACTCTAGGCATAAGTGTTCTGTTTAAAATCTCTGTGTGGAAATGATTCACCAGCAGCTGAATTGTACAGGTGGAATGTTAAATTCTCCTCGCTGTTATGGTAAGCTTATACCATCTACGAAACACAAGCATTGATGTGCTATTCCGCAAGCCATATGAAGGGAAAGAAACACCAAAACTCTGTCCCACTTTTAGAATTCAATTTTTGGAAGAATTTTCCACTGCTGAAAGGGAAGTAGCAGTGGGAGGTTTGTGAATGGTCTAGATGATAAATAAGTTGACTCACACACAGTCTGAGAAGTCACAGTGGTTAAAATCCTCCTCCCTCTGAAGTTGATGGGAGACTCTGCGGCTGAATGCGAGACAGCCAACATGCACAAGTGCTGTTTTGGCTTTCTCTGCAATGTTGCAAGAGCTTTGTACAGAATTTTGTTTGCTAAACAGACCGAGTGTTGTGGAAGGAGAAGGAAAAGCAGGAGTTACTTCTTCTATTGCAAATGACAGTCAGAAATACTGATCTACATCAATTTTCTTCCCCGGAACCAGACTTTGGATCTCAGGTTGATAATTTTCTTTCGTATGTGGAGGCACATGTCCTTAATACACGAAACTAAAGACAAAATTTGAAACCAAACTGCCCCCAGGAAGAGCAAAGCCAGGAAGAGCATTTTGAAAAACATGGTTCAGGCACAGACACGTGCATATGGAAGTCCAGCTGGATGTGGTTCACCACTCACACTAAAGAGGTTTCAACACTCTGAGAGAATAACACCTATTAGTCACCACCACAACTCTCTTTTCCAATAGTTCTTTCTATAAAACATTCTAGAAATTCTCCTTATAGGGAGAAGCTGTTTGAGCAACTTTCAGTAAATTAGAGAAGTTTAGTTGAGATTGGTTTGAAGTGCCACCTTCTTTCTGCTGCATGCAGAGGAACCATAGGACAAAGGAGGAGGATAATTAAGAAAAATATGAGAGCAAAGGATTTCAGAAGTTGTGTGTGTGCCAGCAGTGGATAACTGGTTTGCTGATTGAAGTATAATGCCTTTGGGAAAAAAAATCCTCACAAAAGTAGATTGGTATAATCTGAATGTCCTTTTACTGTGCACCCAATACTTGAAAAAAAGGAAGTCTTGCTAAATGCAGAAGGAAATTCTGGCATTTCATGTACACACATAAAAAAATGTTTGAAAACATTAGTATGAAAAGGCAATGAATCTCTCTGCTAAAACTGTCTGTGTCTGTGAGAGATAAGAGGGCAGGAGGAAGGAGAAAGAACAGTAATTTCTTTTAAATTATTCTTGTAATCCATTTACTTACAGCACAGCACCTACAAAACACCTTGCAACGGTTGGGCAGATGCTCTGGCAGAAATAAGTACCCTCACTGTTCCCTCACTTTTCCATTTCCTTGCAATTCACTTTTTTTTCTAAAGTAGTGAATTCCTCAGCTCAGGTATTGTTCACAGTGACATGCTAATAGGGACCTCTACTCATCAAAGCAATAGAAATTATTAACAAGAAGGAGTTATTAGCATACTAGTATTCATGTGGTTAAACATGCATGTGAAGTCTTTGGTGGGCTTTTGCTTTGCAATTTCTACACCTCAACTTGGTGGCTCCCACAGCTCCAAAATCCCCTGTGGTGCGGAAAGCTGCAGAGCCCACTACGCTAAACCTTCTGCCAGTCATCACAAGGACCAGCCATTCAAGACCACCAGCCTTGCCCTGCACAAGAGGGGAGGAGTTACTGGGAAAGATTTGTCCTGTTTAACATTTTTGTTTTGCCCAAAGGAAGATATTCTGGTCAAACCTATGAAGCCCAGCTCTGTTCCTGAATTTGGAAGGCAAAATTTCTCAGAATGATAAACAATGGGCATTTAGGCTATGTCTTTAAAAGATTCGTAGGTGGGAATAAATGGAGCTTGTGCTGTGTCTGATATAGCTTGGGAAGTGTAAAATGTGTCTCAAAAGTTATGAGGAAGTCTTAGGGACAATCGATGAGGCACAAGCAACAGCAGGGACACCAGTGGCAGCTACAGCAAGTTCTGGGGGCTGAGCATGAGAATGAGCAGGGGAGGGGCTTCCTGGAGGCAGGGACACCCCAGCAAGGGCCTAAAGAAGTCATATAAGGAGCTGCTGAGTTCACTTGGCTTGTTCAGCCAGGCAAAGAGGAGACCTCATGGCTGCCTGAAGCTTCCTCACGAGGGGAAACAGAGGCGTAGGCACTGATCTCTTCTCTGTGGTCACCAGTGAGAGAACCTGAGGGAACAGCGTGAAGCTGTGTCAGGGGAAGTTCAGGTTAGGTATCAGGAAGTGGTTCTTCACCTGGAGAGTGGTTGGGCGCTGTAACAGGTTTCCAAGGGAAGCGGTCACAGCACCAAGCCTGGCAGAGTTCAAGAGATGTTTGGACAACGTTCTCAGGGGTAATCCTTGAGATGAGGCTGTGCAGGGCCAGGAGTTGGACTCAATGATCCTGATGGGTCTCTTCCAACTCAGGAGATTCTGTGGTTCATTGAAGAGCTGAGAGACCTGCAGGCAGCTCTCTCAAGCAGGGTGATGTGCCAAGGGTGTTGCCACGGGCAACCACGGCAGATTTCGGTGACACAGGAATCTTCTATTGGTGAGGGGAGCAGTAACAGTGTTGAGTTCTGTGGGCTAAGCAGGAGAACAAGCTGGGCAGGGGGACCAAGAAAGGACACCTGGTGGTGGAGGTTACTACAGGCTGATGAGGAGGAGCCTGTCGATGAGGCCTACTTGCTTTGGCTGCAAGGCACACCATCCTCACCACCTCTCATCCTGATGGGAAGGTTCAGCCCCCCGGACATATGCTGGGAGAGCAATACAGCCAGCTGTAAGCAATTCAGGACACTCCTGGAGCGTGCAGAGGACAACTTCCTGGTCCAGGTATTGGACAGGCCAGCTGAGGAAAAGCATTACTGGGCCTGGTGCTCACTGATGCAGATGAGCTCCACTAGAGGGGTTAAGTGTGGAGGCAGCCTGGGCTGTAGTGACCGTGCCCTGGTGAAGTTTGTGATCTCATGGAGCGTGGGCCTGGCAAGGAGAATGGTCAGGACCCTGAAGCTTAGAAAACTTACACATATTTAAGTAGTTGGTGAATGAGATCCCTTGGGAAATTGTCCTTAAGGACACGGGGGCTGACCAGAGCTGGCAGCACTTTAAGGCCACTTTTCTTAGAGCACAAGAGCTTACCATCACGATGTGTAGGAAATCTTGCAAGGCAGGCCAGAAAACTGCATGGCTGAGCAAAGATCTGCTCCTCAAACTGAGAAGAAAGAAGAAAATGCACAGCCAGTGGAAGAGGGACAGGTGACGTGGGGAGAGTACTGGGATGTGGTTCGGATGTGTAGGGACAGCATAAGGAAAGCCAGGGGATGGATGGAACTGGGCTTGCCAGGGCATGTGAAGAATAACAGGAAGGAATTCTGTCAAGGATATAGGTAAGAAGAGAAAGGCCAAGAAGATAATGGCCCCTTATAAGTGAGAATGGAGAACTGGTAACAACAGATACAGAGAAAGCTGAAGTACTCAATGAGTTCCTCACCTCAATGTTCACTGGCTTCTAGTCAGTCTTACACATCTCTCAAGTTCTTGAACTTTAGGTGAGAGTTGGAGGACTGAAGCTGTCCTGAAGCAAAGAGCAGGTCCTGGACCACTTGATGAAACTCAACAACCACAAGTCTATGGAATCTGACAACATGCATCCCAGGGAAATCCCATCTCTGAGGGAACTGAGTGCTGTTGTTGCCAAGAATCTCCCATCATATTTGAAAAGTCATGGCAGTGAGGCCAAGTACCTCATGACTAGAAAAAGGAAAACATTGCTCCATTTTTAAGAAGGAAAGTAAGGAAGATGTGGGGAATTGCAAACCTCTTAGCCTGACCTCTGTGCCTGGGAAGATAATGTTGCAGATCCTCATGGAAGCACTGTTAAATCACATATGAGACAAGGAGGTGATCCGAGACAAACAGCGTGGCTTTACGAAGGGCAGATCACGCCTGACCACTCTGGTGACCTTCCATGATGGAGTGACCGCAACAGTCAACAGCTCACAACCAGTGCAGTTTGATGCACGTCAGTGCTGTGAGTGAGCAAGTAGGCAGCTTGATCCTGGTCTGAATTCCTAGCTCTTCTACTCTGTGACAGTCCTAATCATGGAATGTACAGAACAGAGGACAACTCTAGTTCAATACAAAAATTGAATACAGTTTGTCTTGGCCCGGTAATTAATTTTTTGGATCACCTCTATCTTACTTGAAAGCAACAGTATTCTGGGTCCACCACAGTTTTTCCAACGATTTTGGTAGTCTTTGGATGTCATCTGGAGTCTGTAGCCTGTACTGCCACTGGGAGCATTAAAGGTGAGGCTCTACACAGAGCATACCAGGCAGTCGGTGATGCAGCAGAGTAATTGTAAACCAACTTCACTTTTCACTGCCACCTTGTGAGAAGACTGGTAGGAGGAGAAGATATTCTGGGCAATATTTGGGATAAAGTGTAAAAAATGGGCGATGTGGAAGGACAAGATGCTTTCCAGCAAGACATTGGTGTTGTCAGCACCAGAGCAGAAAGGATTTTTCTCCTTTTATTTTCAGCTGCACATAGTATGGAAATGCAGTATAGTGAGAAAAGGCACAGCCGTAGGAAATACTCAGTACAAGCTCTTTCAGATAGGTGTAACACAGAACAGGATGTGAAAAGCAGCATGCAATCTTCTAGCCTGTTACCCTCATAACCTTCAGCATCATTGCAAGTGTCTCTTTAGATTTTCCAGTGCATTTTGTAATGGACAATAGATCCTTGATCCCAAGTTTGATGGTTGGAATTGACTTTATTTTTGGAATTGTTAGTAGGACCCGCTTTGGTGTCGGGGGGTATAATTTGTGACACTAGTAGCAGGACATACAGTAGTACCCTTCTTGGTAGGGTGTGCTACCTGTGCCTGTGCCCCTCAGGGCTGCGGGATGTCCGTCGGGATCGACGGGATCGGCTCCTTGTTGCCCGTGATTCCCTGGAGGAAACCCATTGTGCCCGATGACGGCGCTCACTCCTCCCCAAGCGGCCTGGGACATCCCGTTCATGCCTTGAAGCTTGGTCCCAACCACGAGAAGTTTCAGAAGCCGTGTCTTGAGCCCTGCTATGCTGCCATCTCCTGCTGCTTGAGGGGTCATAACTCCGGGCCTGCCGACCTCTGCTGTGACCATCACGGTTCTGCCTCCGGGACCTGCTTCGGTCCCTTTCCCAGTCCCTGGCATGGCCACTGCCGCCCTCTCCTCTGGAAGAGCTGCGCTGCCGGTGGCCTGTGGAATGATGCCGCCTCCTTTCTGCAGAGTGGCGACGATCTCTCCTTCCTCGATTACGTCTGGGGGAGCTGAGGTAGTACACCTCATAGTTACTGTCTCCTACCTTGCGGAAGAGGTATTGGAAAGGCTCCTGGCAGATCGGGCAAACAGGTCTGATGCAGGCCCATTCCCGTATGCAAGGAAAGCAGAAAGCATGTCTACACCAGCTCACGGAGGTTTCATCCTCAATGGTGTCCAGGCAGATTGGGCAGTCAAAACTTCTTTGAGGGATAGCCAGGGGCACGTGGTTGTTGCTGGCAGTAGAGGAAGAGGTGCCACCTTCTGAGAAACCCTCCTCCAACGCCATCTGGCACTGCAAACCAAAGACTTGCGAAGCTCCTGGCCTGCCCTGGAGACACAACCCAGAGATGCAGTCTGCAGACGGCAGCCAAGCTGTCCATATCAAGCACTGAAGAGCTGCCTCTCCTACCTCCAGGCTGTGCTTGAGCTGCCACAAGTACCAGGGAATATCCTGGGGTAGACAAGTGACACCAGAGGTGTCTTTGCATGTGACAGCTCTCAGGGCAGGGCGGTGACTGACCTCTCTGACATGTGCAAGCAGGAATTGTGAAGGTGTGAAAGCAGTTTCTGGCCTCTCAGCAACAGCAGCTGAAGCCTGGGAATGTGGCAGGTTGGGACCAGCTCCCCAGGTCCTGCTGCTATCGCTGCACAGCAAATTCTCTCTATGCCCTCAGAAGGCAACCAATGGGATGGAGGTCCATCCTTCCCCCACCTACAGATGTCTGTCCTCACTGGAGGGGAGCAGGCATTCTGGCCCTTCAGGGCTGCCCCACACTGTAAAAAGGATTGATGTCACACATGTCACAATGACTTATGATGACACCACAGGGCTTTCAGGAACTACACACAGAAGACACAAGCTCTGGCCTCAGGAAACAAAAGCTTCCCAGGTAGCTTGTCTCACTAGACTGCCTCCTGTCAAGCAGAATCCTCTTGCCATAGTTTTTTATATAAAGTCACAGGCTTCGCCATTCATACCAAACACTACGTTCGTGTTTAGGAATAAACCAGATAAAGGTGTTTCTTCTAGCTTCTACCTTCTAGCTTGTTATCCTCCTAACCGTGGTCACCCTTACATAGGTCTCTAGATTTTCAGATGTGTTTTATGATGGAGAAGAAATTCTATGCTCCAAGCTTGATGGTTGGAATTGACTTTATTTTTGGAATTGTTAGTAGGACCCGCTTTGGTGTCGGGGGGTATAATTTGTGACACTAGTAGCAGGACATACAGTAGTACCCTTCTTGGTAGGGTGTGCTACCTGTGCCTGTGCCCCTCAGGGCTGCGGGATGTCCGTCGGGATCAATGGGATTGACTCCTTGTTGCCTGAGGTTCCCTAGAGGAAGCCTGTTGTGCCTGCTGATGGTTCTCGCTCCTTCCTGAGGAATCGGAGACATCCCATTCAGGCCTTGCAGATTGTCCCTCATCATGATCTCTCCTCCTTTGCTCTTCCCTCTGTGTTTGGCGCCAAGTGCTGTGGGGCCTTCTCCGAGATTGGCTCCTTGTTGCCCGTGATTCC
>VZTA01027679.1:9688-21215 GCA_013398855.1 Mohoua ochrocephala | reverse complement strand
AGAACTACAGGTACTCTAAGGCCATAAATTTAGAAAATATGAAGCTAGCTTGAAAAAGCCTCAAAATGGAAACCTTAAATTCTCGTTTTACTTTGTTGTAAAATTCAATCCAAGAGTCAGATGAATGAATTATTCTCCTTCTCCAGTCAGCTCATTTAACTCTGCTGCTTTCATATTCTTTTTACCAAGAGAATGTTATAGTAATATAGCTGCCATAAAATCTCAAGTGTGCCTTCTGCGTGCTAATACAGTCTGAAAAAAGATGTAAAAATCTCAAGTGTTTTCTTTTTCAAGATATTCATCAAACATCAAACTAGCCACAGGAAGTTTTCCTCTACATTTCATGGGGTTGACATGTATTTAAGAAGCAACTCAACCTACAGACTGCCTTTAAGAATAAATAAATGATGAATGAAATCCCATGTCACTTAGTTCCAGGTTCAAAAATAAAAATAACTTGAGAATCCAAAAAAAGAGAGCTGCAAAACTAAGTTGTCGTACCCTGTGGCAAACCTAGTAGTGAGGAGAAAATGGACAGATAAACCTCCTTTCTGCAAAAATTAGAGACAGACCAAGCAAAGAGGGCAGAAAGAATAAAGTAGTAAAAGAAAATTTGAAACTCTGTAGGATGAAACAGAATTCTCCAGGGAGGAAATACTTAAATTAGAAGAGCTGACATGATCTGACTAAAGCAGAACACTAGACAAAAGGAGGTATGGAACACAGTCTAGACATCAACCTCGTAAAATTTTGAGCAGGCATCTACTTTGACAGTGTTTACGTACCTGAACAATGTGGTGGTTGTTTCAGTAGTGACCCTCATGCCTGCCATTTCACACCTCACCGCCACCAACTAAGCCACTTTACAATGATCACACAAAAATAACCTACCAAATAAAGTGGGAAGAAAGAATAAATCTAGCTGCATCTTAATATCCAGCCAAGAAAATTAAGTAAAAACCTGACCTCCACTCGACAGAGCATTCAAAGTTAGCATGTGCAAAGAACACACGAACAAAGTAAGCTGGAAAAAAAAAATCCCTTAAATCTATTCTATGAGAATTTTTTACATTCAAAAAAAGTCTCAACATAAAGCACTTTGCAACTAAAACCTGAGGATAATAGCAATTTGAAAAAAAAAAAAAAGAACTTCAAAAAAGTAACAAAACCTTTAAAACACTGTTAAAACCCCGTGGCATTATATAGCTTTGCCTAAATTCTATCAAGTCAAATTCAAAACATTTCAGAGGAATATGCACATTTTTAATGCATTCATTTCTAATTAAAGAGATTTCAAGTACATCTTTCGAATTCTGATAATTTTTTCTAAACAGTAACTGATTAATATAATACTATATCGTGTACTGCATTAAGTATCACAGTATTTCAGCAATCCAAATGTCCTGGAGAGAATAGGAGAGGAAACAGTAGGAGATTTTTGCCTTCTGCTGACATCCACAAAATTTTAAGCATTTCTGACTTCCTACAGTTCTCAATAAACCACACATCATTAGCAATGTGTTCAGTTTGTATAATTACATATTTTTAGTTTTCTCTAGCTCAGTCACAGAAATTTTGCATAATTCTATTATCTTGCACAGGATAATAAATTAGATCAGGTATGACGGAAGACCGTGTCAAGACACTGACTGCAGAGCCAATGATAAGCTTCTGTAGTGTTCCTTTAAAATCCTCCGGATTTTAAAATCCTCCTGTTCAGTTAGTATCTGGAAAACCAGCTTTGAGTCTGATCTTTATTATTTCTTGACTTGTTGCTAGCTGGAAAGAACGTGCCCCTGACTAAGCCATCAGGAGAAAAAAGGCCAGTATTTTTGCGCTTCTGTTCCAATAAGTAGTAGCGTGTTGGAGCTGATTAAAGGGACAACTAAGAAGAAGGGGTGGGATGAAATGCTTAATGAGGCAGCCAAAAAAACCAAATCTCTCTCTGTCTTTCACACAGGCACAACACTACAAATAGTCTCATACCTACATTTTCAAAGACACAACCAGCCAGAAAATATTTTTTGACGAGTCAGAGCTAGGATTTAAAAAAAAAACTAACACTAACCCAAACCACCTAAATAGCTACTAGTGTGAATTGTAGGAATTTTTTTAAAAATGAAAATATATTTCAATGATAAAAATACCATTTAACTGCAATCTGCAGCAAACAAACACTTTACAGATGATAAGACAGGGTTTGCAACCTACACTGATAATCACTACAGGGGAGGCAGCACAAATAAAAACATTTAACGCTCGGAATTATTATTGTGTATGGAGAGCAGTCAAAAAATAAATTCAGAAAACAAAAAATCAAACCCCAAAAGAAGCAGTGCTGCAACAACCTACTACAGAGCCTTGCTGAAATTTCAGTCCCTGTCGAAACAAGCAGATGAATAAACAACTAGTGGCTAGAATTCAGGTTTAACACATTAGCAAAGCTCAGTGTAACATAATACATAAATTGTCAGAGATGCACATAAGATGCGTGAAAAATCTGCAATCACTCCCATTAACTTTATAGGAGGAATATCAGTAGAGTGGACAAAACATAGAAGCAGATTTAACTAAAATGTTTTTCTCCCAGGAAAACAATAACAAAAAACCCAACAAAACCCCCCAAACAATAACAGAAACAACAAAACACACACGAGGAGAAGTCCTCTGTCTTCTTAAAGATGGTAACTCAGAAAAACACTTAAGTACACCTATTAAAAAACAGTTCNTTCTCAAAAGGAAATGTATATTTTCAGGTCATTACAGATGGAAGACCAAATAGCCCCTGATTCCAGAAAAGGCTTCAATGTCTTCATCCCCTTCAATGAGAGGAATTGCAGGTAGAAATAAAGAACTTGATAAAAGGATAAAAAAACCACAATTAGAATAGACCTTTACAAATAATATGAAATGAGGTGAAAGGAGACTGCTGAGTACACAGAATTTAGGCAAACATTGGAGAAAAAACAGCCTAAGAATATAGGTGAAGTCAGCAGAGAGAATGAGAAACTGTTTAATAGCAACCGGAAAACTTCCTCTCTCTATGTGAAACAGGAGGAAAAANNNGGAAAAAAAGACAGGAAAAAGATTTTATATGGAAAGATCTTTCTTTTATTTTTGCTACCCAGTTAAGAATTGTAGGTGTATATATGAACATCATCAGAGAAGACTGACACACTGAAAATAATGTATGCTGATGCAGATCTCCAGAAACAGTAACATATATAACTGGCAATTTTTAAAAAGCAAGAAAGAAAATATACCAAACCACAAGATAAAGAGAAGAAATCAGAATAGGTGTCTTCTTAAAGGTCTTAAAGACTGGCAGAAACATGAAAGAATAAGTAAAACAAAATCACAGAAAAAAGAGTAGTGAAAGATAAGAATAAACAGAGTAATAGGGGAAGTAACACCCAGTATAAATATGAAAATGAATGGAGAAAGGGAACTTGAAAAAATACTTTATAAAGCTGTTCCCAGACATCAGTCTCTGACAAAAACAACATAGTGTGCCAATTCCAACATCAAATGCACTTGAAGTACTGCAAAGTGCAGTAAAGAGTCACCTTGGAAAAAACCAAGTCCAGGAAAAGGAATCCTTTCTTAAAAAAAAAAAAAACAAAACAGAAAACTTGTTATTTTTACATAGGGGAAAGCAGTGACAAATAAAAACAATCAATTGTCCAAAAACAGTAAAGTAAACAATAAGGATAATTTAGAGATGGACAGGGAGTATGATTTGATTAACCAGACTGAGAGTGAAAACAGGGAGGGGTATGAAGTCCCAAAGCAGTCCACAGAATCAGAACATAAGGGAGGATACACGGAGGACTTAAAGACTTCCAAATATGTCAAACCAAAGATCAGTATTGGAAGTCAGCATAGACAAAGTTATACTGCAGCTGAACACAGACAATAACAGGAAAAGATTAGAAAATGTTATTAGGTAAGAGAAATGCCTGGTGTTTATACGAGAGAATGGATAAAGAGACCACAGAAACAAGAGTGAACAGCCTCTTTCTTGGGCAGAAATGTAATAAACGAGCAGACTGAAATAAACAAAATGCAAAAAAAAAAGAGCATTACAATGGCTTCAAAAGAGAAAGCATTATCAATTGAATCAGATCACCTACCATTTTAAATACATCTGATCACCTACCATCTCAGAACTATGAAACTGCAAACTTACCAGAATTCTATGTTTTATGATTATTCTTAGATACCACTTGTAAGAACAAAACACAATAGAAATTACTTAAACGAAAAGGTTTGCTTTTTTTTCCTTGTGGCATATGTCATCCCACGGTGATGAAATCTGAGATTTAATATATGCTTCTACAGATGGTATGAAAAACAGCATTATCAAGAAACTCGATACTGAAAATGAACTTCAATATAATTGTCATAATTATTTACTACACAAATGCATTTTTCTCCAAGAGAATGCACAATATCTTGCTGTTTTCAAAATGCTGCCTCTGAGAATAAAGCCATATTTCTGTTTGTGATATCATGGAGAAAGAGCTCCCTGTGCTAGTGATTACTGTACTTTGAGACTAAAGTGCTTCGTGAATTCCTTTCTAATGGAACAGTTGGAAGCATGGGTCAAGCAAGTCACTATAATTGTATGTTAAAAACTCCCTACAGTTTTGGTTCAGAGAAACAGAAAAAAAGAGAACACCATTGTTTTTATAATTTTAGCTGTTCTGTTTATTTTCTTATCTACTGCCAGATCCTTTTGACAATATACACAAAAGAATCCAAGTGTACCTAGTATAATCAAAACATTAAAATAAGTCATAAATAAAGCGTTACTGAATAACACACGATTTAGGAAGTAAGTGTACTTGCTCAGATAACCTAAAGGACTGGAAGATAAGGTACATTTAAATGAATGTTTATTCACCCTAACCTCTATATATTCACCCAATGCTTGCATTTACTTTACTATTGCAAAGTTCTGGTTTTGCTACTCATTTATATAAAACTTCACCACGTGATAAAGCAGTATTGCAAATGCTACATTGCCTTAAAATTGACGAAGCTCCAAGTTTCACAGTAGATTTAGCTACTCATCTCACTGATTTACAAATACCTCTTCAGCAACACTACAAAACACGAAAGCATGAAATCTGCATGACAATCAACCAATACAATGATTTTAGATTGCTAGAACCAAGACTTCCCGGGGCTTTAAATGTGCTCTGAAATCCAAAATTTGCCTGAAATACTGTCTGAAGTGACAGTGCTCTGATAGAAATAACCACTCCTCTTCAAAATAGAGTTGCACAGGTGTGCTGAAATGGAGAAGCCATTTCTTAAACATTACCTACATCTAACTGAAGTTACCATAGAAAGCCTTCTGTATAATTGCACTCTATTTTGCCATGAAGCGGACAAAGGAAAACAGGCACCCTGGCATCAGTTAGTGATAATCATTCTGAAAGCATGTTTGTGTTGCAGTATTGAAGTGCTTCTGTTCTTCAAAAGGAAAACTGGAACTCATCAGGATCTTCTTGGCAAGCAAGGGACTAAACTGCTGAATGAACAAAGTATGGCTCTGTAGAGCTGAATTACAACAAAGTGAGCCAATGCCTCAGTACAAAATCAGAATACTTGCAAGAGAGCTGCTACTTCAAATTCTGATGTAAATCCAAGAACAGCCATGAAGATTTGCCTGTCCAGAATGTGTCAAAAATTTATATTGCACTGTGTATACAGTGGACAACAAGCTGTTTTTAAGGCAGTAATCCTGAAAACTGGGCTAATGTTAAATAAAAAAAAAAAATAGGTAATTTAATTTTCAGTCAGTAGCAAATGATGCTGTTGTAATATATCTCAGTAATATTTAAACACTGTTAAAATTACAGACTCAACAGCAAAACTAACTGCAATGTACCTGAAACTGTTACTGTGTTTAAATACTCACATACTTGCCTTATATTTTATTAAGACACAAATCACTCACAAGATATCCAATAAACTGACACTGTAATTAGCTTCCTCATTTTAAAACATGTGCTTCTTCTCTAATCATTACATGCTCTTCTCCTTCTTAAATTTAACTGTTTTGATTCTGTCACTGTTCAGAATCATTTATCAGAGAATAATTTTTCTGTCCTACTTAACTGAATTAAGAGTTTTCTACCATCAAACATAAGGGCTCTTTCTCTCCTTTCCCCTCCACAACTCGCTCACCTCTGGCTGTGTACCCACTGCCTACCTGGGCCTATTTCTGATGTCTTTCCAAGCAGAAGGTAAGCCAACTGGACTCTACTAAGCCATTTCATAATATTAATGTTTCAGTGTCATTACTTTGATGCTTCCAGTGAGCAGATGCAGCCTCTGACTCAGAGGAACGTAAGCCGGACCAGGACAGGATGGGACTGCTGTCCTATTGCAGTGACATTGGTTGACTACTCAAGTCAAACTGTGCAAATGTGCAACTACAATATGTAATGGCATAAAGACATTTTTCTTGTCTCTACCTGAAGGGATGGTGGTGAAGATATACCTGAAAGGAAGGTGTAACAAAAAACATGACGGGCTCTTTTCACTGGTGCTCAGTCACAGGACCAGAGGCAGCGGGTCCAAACTGAGACACAGGAGATGCCGTATGAACTCCGGAAAACACTCTTTGCTGCGAGAGTGACTGAGCTCCTGAGCAAGGTACCCAAGGATGTGGTGGAGTCTTCAGCCTTGAAGATCTACAAAGCAATCTCAGTGTGGTCCCAGGAAAACAGCTCCCCCATTTAAACAGGGTGGTTGGATCAGATACATCAACCTTTCTGGGATTCCGAGTTCAACTCATTCCTCTGTACTGTCTGGCAATGAAACAAAAGTCACTCACAAAGCACACTAATAATCTTAGAGGCAACTTGAAGTTCCTCTTGAGTATTTATTTATTCAGTCTTCACTGATTTGTTCCTTTTTTACCAGACTGAGCTTCCCACCTTCCCACATTTTATCTCCCAGGAAGAAAAAAACTACCTGGTAGCTATAGCCTATGAGTTCTCTCAACAGCTCACTATGACAGTGACTCCCGTACCCTATCAGTTCTCACTCTGGATTATTTTCAAAAAATACTGACAGAAGTTCTTCTGATACAAACCTCATCTTCAGCCAGGAAACAGTTACCATTAATATTGCCAGAAGACCAATTGATACTGTCTATCTTGACATTAGAAAGGCTTTTGACACCGTCTCATAAAAGATCCTCAGAGAAAAGCTGGTGAAGTACGGGCTGCGTAAGCAGATGGCGAGGTGGATGGAGGAGAGGCTGAATGGCCAAGATTCTTGCAACAGGCTTTGTTACACATCTTAAATACTTCTGCATCATTTGCCACGAATATGGTGGTTGCTTTGATCCTATACATTTAAGCAATCCAATTCAGAGCTGAGGTAAAAGAGGCAGTTCAAACACACACCAATCCCTGAGAGGAAAGCTGCTGATCATGGAATTTTTTAAAAAAGATTTTAAGGAAGCATAGACATTTAAATACTTACAGTAAAATTCACTGTAAAACTGCCTATTAAAAATGCTAGAACTTTACTGTTATTTCTTCGATATAAACTTTCTACAATATGTAAAGAGAAATGTCATATTAATAGCAATGTGCAGGAAACCAAAGTCAAGTGAAAAGTAAGATATCTCAGTTCAGCAACTACTAAATATATCACTCATATTTGCTCTGTTGATCAGAAGAAAATATAAACCAGCTATTTTATAGATAAAATTATGTTTACCACCTTAAATATTACATGCTGATATACCATCTTCCTCTGCTCTTTAGTTAGTAGAAGACTACCTAATGCTGTGTAAAGAATCACACAAATCAACTTGATTTTGTTTGGTATACGGAACACTTTCATTTCCAACACCCTACTAACTGGATAGAAAAACCTGGAAAGAAAAGTGTACAAAAATACATGCTGTGGATGTTGTCTGCATGTTCAGACCACACAATACTTCAGAAATCCATCTGTGATTTGCACATTGGGATTGATGCTGTTTTGCTGTGGATGAAAGGCCAATACAGCCACCTGGCTGCTGTCATGCCACTTGCACAGTGGTATGTATTATCATAAAACACTAATAAGGAACCCTCAGCTCAGCTCACTCCTTCCTCCCTTGGAATATAACTTTAGCAAACTCTAAATCCCTAAGTTTCAGCATGGGAATTGTCAATGTCTACCTCAGAATAAATGCTGTTTTCTGTGGAAGGAGGCAGACCAGACAAGGGAAAGGTCATGCCAACTACACAAAACACTGCTTGATCATATTGAAATGCTTGAGAACTGTTTCAGCAAAGCTGGAAGCAGAAAACAGATACTTGAAATGTGGCAAAAACTGAGTGAAAGGGATGTTGCTTTCCGCTATCCTTTAGGAAAAATTACTGTGCAACAACAGACCTCTTAAAAGGCAAAACCTTTCATACAACATTTTAAGGACTGTAGTTGCAAAGTCCAACATTCCATAAGCTCGCTCAGAAGTAACAGTAAGCAGGTTCCTGCATACGTATTTGGGTCATACGTATTCACAGAATACAGTCTTGGGTACACACTTCTCCAAAAGGGCTGACACTTTAATGAAGGCACAAAATGTACGGCGGTTGTTGAAAACACACAGTGAAAAAATATTCACTGCCTTTTTTTTCTCCATACATTTTACTGTGTATCCNTCTCCTGCAACGTTCATAGCTATGGTAATGTCTCACACACATTAATACTTTCTCCCTCTCAAAAGAGACCCATAAATTTTTCCACTTTAACAAGTGAAGGAATAAAAACAGATTAAGATCCTAAGAATGCACTAGCTCTGAATTTCTAGTTTGAGAAATGTACACTCAATTTACAAATGATTAAATACAGAAATCACTGTGCTAATGCTAAAGCAATGTTAAATTCAGCAGCCACAACGAACATACTAGAGTTTGGCTGATTTTGCATTTCAGTTATTTTTGGTTTAGATAAAAAGACTGTATATTAGTTAGACCTAATGTTAAAAGACAGGCTGGCCTTTTCACACCAAGAAAATCCCATCTTTGCCTAAAAAACTAAAAAATGGCTGGATATTTTTAATGGCAGAATCTGTGACATGATAGTACATATTTTTACACCAATCAATTACATACAAGATGCTAGGTTTAGACAACGCCAAGGCACTAGAAATACTCCATTTTTGATCCACAAATTAAATTTATGCACAAACCTAGGGTAAAAAAAAATTAAGAGAAAACGATTTCATTCAAATAATTTTAATGAATTTGTAGTTATGATTTCTCCTTGTTCTCAGTCATGAAGCAATCTTTTTCAAAGTTTTACAAATACCTATATATTAAATTTAGATATTACACCCTGGAACACGAGCACCTAGTAGAAATCCTAGCTTTTAATTTTCACTTTTCTCGACTTCTTCACACATGATGAGCTCCTTAGAGGGCTTAAAGCTGGAGCAGTCTCGGCTGTAGTGACGACACCCCTGCGAAGTTCAGGACCTTGAGAAACACAGGCCTAGCAAAGAGCAAAGCCAAGACCCTGAACTCTGGAAGAATAGAATTCCAGTTGCTCAAAGAATTAGTGGGCAAGATCCCCTGGAAAACTGTCCTTAGGGACAAAGCAGCTGATAAGAGCTGGCAACTCTTTAAGGACACTGTTCTTAGAGCACAAGAGCCCTCCATCCTGGTGTTTAGGAAATCGAGCAAGACATACTGGAAACCTGCGTGGTTTGAAGAGCAAGGATCTGCTCCTCAAACTGAGGAATAAAAAAGAAATGCACAGCCAGGAGAAGCTGGTACATGTACAGCTGGCCTGGAAAGGTACAGGGATATGGTTCAGATGTGTAGGGATGGGATAACGAAAGCTAAAGGCACAGATACAATGGGACGTGGCAAGAGATGTGAAGTGTAATTCTGTACATGTATTGGTCAGAAAAGAAAGGCCAAGGAGAATATACAATCTCAGTAAATGAGAAAGGGGAACTGGTGACAGTGGATATGGAGAAGGCTGGGGTTCACCTCAGTAGCTTCACTAAAGCACTTCAGGCTTCTCACTTCTCTCCAGCCCACGAACCTGTAAGTGGGTGTTGGGGGAGTGAAATCTCTCACTGTAAACCAAGAGCAGGTTCGGGACCACACGATGAAACTGAACAGCCACAAGGCTGTGGGGCCTGATGAGATGCATCTCAGGGTCCTGGTTAATGTTGTTGCCAAGCCTGAAACAACTCTCAGTATCTGAAAAGTCATGGCAGTCAGTCAAAGTCCACTGTGGCAGGAAAAAGGGAAGCATCACTATTACTTTTAAAAAACCTAGAAAGGAAGACCCAGGGACTACAGACTGGTGAGCCTTATCGCTGAGCCTGGGAAGATCATGGAGCAGATTCTCAGGGAGGCCTGTTAAGGTACATACAAGACAAGGAAGTGATCCAAGCCAGCCAAAAAGGTTTTACTAAGGCCAAGTTCTGCCTGAATAACATGGTGGCCTGTAGTGACTGAGGGACTGCAACACTAAACAAACAGAAGACTGACTGACATAATCTACCTAGATTTCTTTAAGTCCTTCGACATACATTTGAAGGGTAGACTATTTGAGGGATAAGGGATTGGCTGGACGGACACAGCCAGACAGCTGTGGTATAAGGCTCTGCATTCAGATGGAGGCCAGTGGCAAGTGATGGTCCTCAGGGCTCTCTCTTGGGACTGGTGCTCTTCAATTTCTTCATCAATGAAACAGACAGTGGGATTGAGCACACACTCAGCAGGTTTGCAGGTGACATAAAGCTGAGTGGTGCTGTTGACACAACAAAATGACAGAATGTTATCCAAACGGATCTGGAAAAACTGGAGAAATGGGCCCATGACAACCTCATGAAGTTCAAAAAATCCAAGTTCAAGCTTCTGCACCAGGTTCAGGGCAATCAGAGACAAAGTAGAACTGAGAGCAGTCCTGTGGAGGAGGACTTGAGGTTCTTCTGGATGAAAACCTGAAGATGAGCCAATAGTGTGCATTTGCAGCCTAGGGAGGCGATCCTCCTTCTCTACTCTGCCCTTGTGGACCTCACCTGGACTGCTGTGTTTAGCACAGGGGCCACCAGCACAAGAAAGACATGGACCTCTTAGAGGGGGTTCAGAGGAGGCTATGAAGATGATCACACGGCCGGAGCACCTTTCCTACAAACATAGGCTGAGACAGATGTGGTGGTTCAGCCTGGTGAAGAGAAGGCTCAAGGGAGACCTTACTGCAAGATCCTTCCAGTATTTAAAGGGAGCTTATAAAGAAAAAGGGAGAGCAACAACTACACAGGCAGAGAGTGACAGGACAAGAGGGAATGGTTTTAAACTAAAGGAGGAGAGATTTAGATTAGACATTAGGAAGAAATCCCTTACTGTGAGGATGGTGGGACACTGGCACAGGTGGCCCAGAGAGGTTGTGGCTGCCCCATCCCTGCGAGTGTTCAAGGCTATAATAACTAAAACTTCAGTATTTGTGAACTACTTTTTCATGTCTGTGTGCTAATTCAGTCTTGCTA
>VZTA01027678.1:1135167-1162035 GCA_013398855.1 Mohoua ochrocephala | reverse complement strand
CGCCAGGGGGCGCCTCGCCACGGCCCCGCCGGAGGGTCCCGGCCGGGGGTCCCGGGCGGAGCGCCCCAGTTCGCTCATTAATCCGCTAATTAATGCACACATTTGTTCTTTCGGTCCAGCCAGGGGAGTGCTTTGCCGCACAGTTGGTTTTTTTTTTTTGCCATATGTGTGGAGAAGTCCTCGCGGGGATGACAGAGTAGTCGTCTCAATGGTCTTTTTGTCCGTATTTTCAGATTTGGCAAATTAACAGTTCTCTAAAACTCGGAATTGGAACTGCCAAATATTTACTTCAGGCTGCTCAGGAAATTCCTTCTGCTGGGAGCAGGAGCTAAAACCACCACATACATGAAGTTAAATAGGCATAGGTTTAATGCTAGTATGTTTCCATCCGAGTTATATCATATGCTGTGATATTGGATGGCATTATTCTTTCAATACATCATTTTCTTTGTTTATTGCATTACCCTAATGTAGACAACATTTTATCCAAGCCAGTTCCTGATGTCCTTAGACTACCACACTTAGTTAATAACAGTTCATTACATCATCAGAAGGGAGCAGATCTAATTTATTTTGAAACATTATTGTTAAACAAGATTTCCAGATGCAGAAAAGTTCAAAAATCTTCCAAAACAGGAATGGTTGATTCATGATGAGGCAGAAGGCAATGCTGGGTGTTATTTGTTCTCTAGAATGTTAACAGAATTAGTAAAGATACTCGATTTTGTAGTTTCTCTCATGTTGAATCACCCATTATTTAATCCAAGCACTGAAGCTGAGATGCCTTAATGAGGAACCTAGAACATGTCTGATGTTTAGCGTTGATTTAATTATTAATTATAAAATGAGCTAGGACAAGATTGTGAAATTAACGAATACCTTATTTTTCTTACAGTATTTGCATACTAAAGAAGTCCCACACTGTATTTCTCACAGTGGTTCATCTTTGTGGCATTTCTTACAGTCTTAGGAAAGTGATGTTATCTTATTTTTACCCTCAATTGCACATTAAGTACCAACACGGAGTGATATTTTTTGCCATCTGCGTAGAACAAGGTGCTGCATTGTGCTGTTGTCAGGAGAACATCATGGGGCAATGCTCACCCTTCAAAAGCCAAGAGCATTTTGGTTCTAAGAGGCCCAAACTGCCCTCTGCAGGGTGCAAAGTCACTCTGAAGTTCAGTGGGCTTTGAGGGAAAGGCAGTTTCCAAAGGGTCTGCAATTTCCTGCAGGTCTGGGATGCTGGGCTCTGATGTGCAGTGGTACTCGGGTACCTGACTCTCGTGGACACCACTGGCAGTTAAGCACCCAAGGATTTTTGAGGTCCTGTCTCAACAGGTGTGGGAAAAATGCAGTTCTCTCTTATGCAACAGCATAGATTCCATTTTTGTGCTGTTTTTCTTATCTAGACTTAGACTCTGTTTTTTCTGTTGTTCAGACGTTCTGCCTTTCAGCCTGTGCACTTTATACAGATATCCAAAAGCACTTCCTTGAGCAGTTTTCTTTTTTTAGCACTGCCTTGCCAGTCATCCATCCATAGAAGTCTCACAACATGAATGAGAAAGAACTGTGTCCTTAGCTTGTGGTGGTGTCACCAACACCAGATTCGTTTCCATATTACTCCTGTGAAAATACTCTGGCACAGGCAGCAAAAGGAAGTGTTAGCTCTGTCAGCCAAGCACCTGTATCCAATCTCCTGTAGTCAGATTTTGTGTGTAATGTGAAAAAATGTGCAGCAAAGTGTTGTGTAATGTCCAGGCTAGTAACTGGAAATCGTGACCTCGCATGTAAATACCTGTGCACGCAGCAGTGTAGGAGTTAGTGCTGCTCTGGCTGACTATTATGACCTAAATTTATCTCTAGAGAAGAGTAAAAAACTGATAGATATCAGTGCAACAGCAGCACTGTCTCCAGGTTTAAAGAGTTTCTGGCATTGTTGTGGATAGGAAATTCCTTCATTAGCTACTGCAGATCCTGTTCCTGAGATGTTCTTTCCTTGATGCCCTTATTAGATAAGATACCCAAATATTTATAGGAGGTTTGTTTATCTACCTGTCTGCTTGGAGGCCAAATGCTTTCTTGCAAAGAAAACATTTCCTAGGAAATGCTGTTTGCTACAGACTGAACTGTCGTGGTTGTATTTTGAGCCAGGATACAGGAATTGGAGATGCACATTTGTTCCTTGTCCATAAGCACTGGGAAAGAGGGGTTGTTCCAGGAGTTCTTGCTGAGATGCAGTGGCACCACACTACAGTTCTTATTCAAGGCTGAGGCTTCCTCAGTAAATGGAATTTTTGACAGCTGTTTAGATCTGATCAGCTTTAAAATAATTTGAGAAAGGAAGCACTGTGTTAACTGCTAAGCAAAATAGTAACTGCTGTAAGAACTTTGCAAATAAGGTCAGGATGGAACTGTTGGTTGACAAAACCAATATGATTGCCAATGGGAAGTCATTCTTTACCTCATTTGTGGTACTTTTGGCAAATTCAATCCTTGCGTTAACATCGAGACCTTATAAATTAGAAAAAGCCATTTCTTTGCATTAGTAAATAAAGCAAGTAAAATCTGTTCCAGCAATTCCATAGGATATGTTACCAGTCTTTATTCCAGCTGCAATTAATAAATGAGCCTGCTGCTTGGTTATTTTTCCCCCTTGCATTTTCATGTGTTAATTCATTCTTACAAATAGCTTGTTACATCATAGGAGAGAATATTATAAGAGGCTGCATTGTGGGTTTTAAATATCATCAGTTAAAAAAATACATTCCTAAGCAAGTGAAAAGAATACCAAGCAATTGAAAAGAGCAGAGATGCTAAAAAATTCTCAGGCTTAGAGCTCATTGCAAATCAGAATTCCACAATTTTTCACAGGAAGGATTACATGGTTTTGTGCTTTTGAGATACCTTTATCTGAAAATGTAAACCAAATGTGATAGGTTAACGTGGTACTGAACTCTTCTGGAAAAGGCAAAGTATAGTGAAATTCCCGATTTTTGTGTAAAGTGATTATTCTTTAGGGAAATAGATGGAAAGACATTTTTGCTGGATCCTGTTGAAAATGGAGTTGTTACTGCTGTAAAATGCTATGAGTGATGTGAAGCTGGGTTGTGTAAATTTGAAAGCTGAACATCAAATAAACGACAGGAGTCATAGGGTTTTCTCCTTGGAAACAGGGATGACCGTTAAGGTTCCTATGAGTTCTGAGCCGTATGTGCGTGGCCAGTACCTAAAGTTCTAACAGGTTTCTCTTTCCTTTGTTCTTTATTTCAACCAAGATTATCTCTGCTGAGGCTGGTGGAATCACTCCCACTCTGTGTTTTAAATAAAAGCCAAGTTGGATCTGTGGGGAGCACTGCCTGCATGAGGTGTGGAGGAACAGCTGTATTGTCATGAATACAAACAAGCAGAGACCTGCAAAATGTCCGTAAATGTAGATCATGGTTTTTCAACAAAAAGTCCTTTCAGCATTAACAAATTCTGGTTTTAGAGGTGTTATCTTTGCTCCTTTATAAAAATATCCATTGTTTAGTTCTTGTTTCAAACATAATGAATTCTCCCAGTGTGGATTATTTGCGTAAAATTATTTCAACAACATCTGTGTAAACACTGTTTGGATCCTCTGAATCTTGTGTACACTTCTTCTTTAAAAGATTTCATAGTCTCCCATTTTGTGCACAAAGGGCACATGTTATAACATGTTTTATTCAGGCAGATTTAAAGCTCATTGAAAGCATTTGAGAAAGTGTTGTTACACCCTGAGAGAGCAGGTGTTACAATATTTGGACATAACTATATGTATGTAGTACAGCAAAGCCTTTCGTAGGGTATAAAGTGTAAAATAATTTTTTTCTAAAGTACAGTGATCTGCTGCAGGGCAAACTCCATCTACTCATCCTGCAATTAATACAGATAGATTAAATAATGGTCAGCTATGTGCATTTCCTTCATTTCCCAACTATAGCCACAGAACATATTTTCAGGAATATATAAATGTATGGAACACTTGTAAAAGCAGTATGTTGGTCGTAAGCAAGAGGACTATAAACAAACTTAAGGTGAAGTCATCTTATCAAAATTAATTTATTTTAATTACTTGTAAATGAAATCATAGTTGGACCATGTCATGTCCATGACCTCTGCAGAAAACGTTTATCTGGCATTTTTGATCCGTGGTTGTCCAGCAAAAACAGAGGCTTATTGTGCAATTTTAATTTAAGCTATCAATAGCTCTGATGCATCTTACACCTATTCCTTTACAAGATAGTGAATTGCTGTGAAACATAAAGGACCTTTTGCTGTATTAATCATTCTGTCAGGAGATGCCTTCTGAGAACATCACCAGCTTCACCTGCCTTTTACAGTTAGTACAGTGGAGGCACTGACACGTTTGTCTTAGGAGGATTCAGGGTTAATTGTGGAGCTAGAGAACCTCTTTACACCATTATGAGCATCTTTTTACCCTTCAAAAGAATTCCTTTTGTAAGTCTCTTGTCAGCAAAGGGGTTGGATGTGGTCTTTGGTGGGTGGTCATGTCTTGTCTCCGCACAAGGTCTTTGCTCCGTACAGTGTGACAGGAAATTCACCTTAAATCTTATGGCCTGGGAAGGATCATTGTAACAGATAAAACCCATGAGAGAAAGCACCAGCAGTTAACTGTTAGTACCAAGGAAAAATACCTATGGAATTTTCTTTTGCTGCACAGTCCAGTTGCAAGAAGGAACAGATGAAAGTGAGAGCTGGTTTTTAGCATGGGAAAAAATAAACACCTTGCTTTAGTTTGGCCTTCTTATGTTAGTTATGGTCAGCTGTAAAAGTACAGCAATGCAGAGCAGATGTCAAATCTACACTGGTCTCCACTGCAAATAGAAATCCAAAAATATGCATTTTTCTCCCTTTCTCCTGTTTGCACATTTCAGTATAACTCTGTGAAAGAAACAAGACAATCTTTGTTCTGCAGACTTCCGTGTAAATCATTAAAAAAATCTTTCAGTGGAAAGGATTAGATATTACCCAAGGAACGCCAGACTCTGACATACATCTGTCTTTATCTCTCTTGTTCTGTCTTTCCCTGTCAATACTTGTTTTCTCCAAGGTGTGTGTGTATATATATGTGTGTGTGTATATATATATATATAAAAAAATATGAAAAATAATGCCACACATTTGGTTTGAGGGCTTTGTTAGCAGGATACAGGCCCAGTTTTGCATTTCCCATAAAAGAAAATGCAGCCTGTTGGTGGTTTAGGACATTTTCTAGCTAAAGCACTCCACAGAGCCTTGATGCTATCAAGAACTCCATGAGCTGTGTTTGTCTTTGAAGCATAATGTAGGTTTGGAAACAAAAGAACAGGGAGAGAAAAACACAGAATGTCAATACTGGCTTTTAAAACTTAGAGCTTTCTGTGTTTTTTTATTTTGGAGATGAACTTTGTCTTGCTGAGAACATGAAGTTCTTGTAAGAGTTGATGTTAATGTTGAATGGTCAGCACTTTTGAAATTCTGACAACTTCTGTTTATGTGCCTAATAATGAATTTAGGTGTCTATATTGGCATCCTAAAGTTGGGCAGCTCTGATATGTCAAGTACATTTTCCCGTAGTCCAGTCTGTTTAATTTCTTCATTCTTCATACTTTTAAGGTTAGAAATAATATAATTATACCAATTTTCATGTGCTTGACGGCATATGTTATAAAAAAGTTAGGTGATTTATAGCTCTTAAAGTCTAGAAAGCCCTTTAGATTGGAGGAAGACAAAGATTTCTGTAATAACTAGGAAAGGTTACAAATTATATTTTCCTTCATGAGTATTCATTTGAGTCTGATAGGCATTTGCATTGTTAAAATCTGTTCGAGATCATGTTCTTGGGTACAAAAGGCTGCCTAGTCAGATAATGGAAAACCCATCATTTCTAACAATGATTCATTCACTAAATTCTTCTGTGTGACTGGTGAGCTGACAAATGTGTTCCCCAGGCTGTTCTTATAGAAGCGAGTCAGTTGTGGATGCTGAAATCCACGCAGGCTTTCCATCTTGGCTGTCCAGCCTAACACACAAGCAACCATCATAGACTCTGAGGATGGGGATGGATAATACACACATCCAAACCCTTGAAATATTCTCAGTCATTGTGGGTAAGGAATAATCCTTTGTATCCTTATTCATGGAAAACTTACTTGGAATTTAATTTTTTTTCCCCACAGTTATCATTTCCCTTATATTCTATTTTATCTTCCTTGGTTCATAAAGCATTTATCATGACCAGCAGTAGATTTTGTGAGACTTTATACCAAAATAAAGCAAATAGTGACAATTCATGCAAATTTGCTGTGAGAGCCCTCCAGTGCAGCCTGAAGAACTCTGTGTAGGCATATTGTGCACGTATTTAAGTGTAATTGCCAATGTCTGCAAGCATCTAAAAAGCAAGGAGAAAGGTGCTCCCCAGGATTATTGACTGTGTTTAAAAAGGAGTGAAGAAAAGGTAATTTAGATTTCAGGTTGGGTTAACAGATGGATTTACAGTCTGTAGGTGGGAGAAACCAGACTTGAACTTCACCTGTGTTTATTTATAATGCTTTTAGTCTAGGCTTAGTCTTGTTTATCTCCTTCTAAGTTCATCATTTCTTTCCAATTTTGGTTATAAGTGATCGGCCTTGCATTTCGAATCCTTGGATATGTATCAAAATGCTATTTTTAATTTTCTAAAGTACAATGCAGGGTGCTAAATTGTAGGAATGACATTTTAATGGCCCTTCCTGGGAAAAAAAAAATCTTCCATGCTTTTCTTGTTTGTGGTTAGAAAATGCTGAAGCAGTTTTGGGTTCTGTTAGTTTTGTACTTTTGCAGTTCCAAAGCTGGTTTTGCAGTGTGCCCTCCAAGCTCCAGCACATCCCTAACTTGCACACACACTTAATTTAAAGCACCAGGAGTCATGTGAATCACACGCATGAATGTTTGTGGATTTAGGAAAAGACTTGTTCATATGCTCTCCAGAAAAATCATGATCTTTATTTAGGAGTTTTTACGTGTCTGTTCTAAGATTAGTCTTGCCCAAGTGATTCAGGAATACTTAGACTCTGTGGGAATTGTTTTCTGTGAGCATGCTGAGAATGCCTTATTTTCCATTTCATCACGCTAAATGTCATCTTAGGTTTAATGTGTTGGCCAATTAATGACTTTGTTCAGGGTTTTCTCTGTAAAAATATTACTGCAATGCATGACAAAATAATTGTGTGATAATGGCACTCCAGTGTGACACGCACTGTTGCTCAATTGCTTGATTAACAATCAGCCACTGATGACAAACACAACTAATTTTTGAATATATTTTCAGGGTTTTTGCTCTCATTTTATATAAAAGTTATTGAAGTAAGCTTTTGTGCTAGTGTCACCGTCTTACTTGAAAGGCTCCCAAAATACAAAAGTCTACCAGGAACCAAAAAATTGCATTTATCAGAAGGATAAAGACAATGATAATTCTATTGAAGTTCTTACCCATGCCAAGCTTGAATCTCTCCTGGTCATATAGAGACAATTTTAAATGGTCTCACTTGTTAGGCCCATTGAAACCCTGGTCCTAGTGTGTATAATCTTACCTTCTGAAAGATGCTTGACAAATTTATCCAGCTACTTCTCTGATTTTGTCAGGTTTTCTTTGAAAGTGCAAGTTAGCAGACCTGTAAGTAATATTTTCATTTAATAAATTAATTGTACAATGACTTGCAATAAGCCAAATTAGGCACATGAAATATACATATGATTACAATCTTACATAACCTGCCTGCCTCTTTTATCCCATAGACTTGATATAAAACTGATATAAATCTTCCTTCAGTGGGGCAGTTTTTGTTTTGCTTCACTCTGCATGAGCAGAAAATCACTCAGTGGAAACTAGACCACAGTAATACCAATGAGTGCTGTCACTGATGTCAGAGGGGCCAAGATTTCACCAAATATGTGTGATAAAACACAGCATATTTTTAGAACAGAAGTTTTGAGAATTTAAATTCCATTTTAGTTGCATGGTGCAAATCTGAAATAACTCCATTGATTTCAGGAGACCCATTACTGATTTTTGTCAGTCTGATCAAAAGTGGACCTTAGCCAATGGCTGTAAACGAAAAGAAAATGTAAATTTCCCAGATCTGTTGTTCTCAACAAGAAAGAGACCAAGCTGATGTCTCTAAATCTTTATTATTCTTGCCTAACCTAAATGACATTTTCACATGTTTAGGTTAAGGCCCCAGATTTGTATCAAACCTCTGCAATGTCTGTGGGCCTACATCGAATGAAATTCTTGCTGTCCTCACACCACAGACTTCTCAGTTACCTCTTTGCTCTCACTTTCCAGTCCTAGTTTTATAGAGCCTTTGATTTCCTTTCTCCCGTTTTTGAGCCCTTGGTCACTCTGAAGTAAGGAAGCCTCTCCAGCCCCAGCAGGCATGTGGCCAGCTGGCAAAAAGCTGCTGCTCTTGCTTGGCCTGGGCTTTGCAGGGAATAAGGAACTGCACAGCAGACTCGAACAATTGATAATTCAGCTCCCTCTTGAGTACTCGGCTTGGGCTTGAATCCCTGTATTCCTGCAGTTACCATGGATCTTTCTCCCAGAATGAAGCTGAAGAGAGCACCAGGTTCCAAAATCTCTCCAATGTCTTAGAGGGTTGCTAAGTTTATTTGCATTTCTAAACTGTTTGCTACTCAGCCCAGTTTTTTCGGTTTCTTTTTCTTTTTTCTTTTTTTCTCCTCAGGGATGATTCAGTATAAAAACATGTTTGTCTATATTAAGGGGACTCTGTTACACATTTGGGATACGTTGGGATTTTTTTTCCCCCATTAACTCAATGGAAACAGAATAAAGCCTAGATGGGGGGTTTTTTGTTGTTGTTGTTTTATTTGTTCTCTACTGTTCTGCTATAGCTCATTCTCTCCACTATCTCTGCTTTTTTTCATGTCTGAACTTGAATTCGCTTGGAGTCAAGTGATGCCGAACTTCTAAATCCATTCTGAGGGAGTTTGAGATGAGGCAAACAGCATTTGAGTGGAAATGTTATGTCATAGTAACAAATGCCTATGGATTAGTTAGTTTATTTCCAGGACCTCATGGGCTATACATTGCTATTTATAATTTAACTTTCTCAAGCAGCCACGACTGTGTTTATGTTGCCATGGTGTTCCTTGCCATGCTTGAGGGTGGATAGTAAATGCTATAATTGAAAATAGATACTCCCACTGAATTAAGGGTAACAGGTGGTTATGTTTTTATTTAATCATGCTGCAAGCATATTACAAGTTAAATGTAGATACCTCTACCCCTGCCTCTTTGCCAAGACATGCCATTTTCAGACATGCCAGTTTGTCTTCAGTGCCCAGGACTGGAGTAAACAACATGAGTGATTTGTCTTGTGACAGGCCAAGGAATGCCAGTGGCCATCAATGAGCATCCTCCACTTCAGAAGCAAATGTTCTCATGCAGGAGGGAAGGAGCTACTCTAATGTGCGGGGGGAGGTCTGTGTCTCATCCTTCCTCTGGGGACTGAAGTCTGGGTAAAGCTCTGATTCCTGACCAGCATCTGAGGAGCAGCAATTGCTGTTTCCTTGTGATCTCCACATGCTAGCCCCTTACCTCATCTCAACTCTTTATTTCCTTCAGTTTTCCAATGAAGTTTTCCAGATTTTCCATGTGGGCAAGATACATCCTACTAGCACAACTGTTCAAAGCCTTCTCCTCTCACGACCATAAGAATAGCTTTTGAGTAAATTTTGTCAACTCCAATAGGGTCAGTTAAATGTTATATCTGTAATACATCGTACATGTATCACATAATATATAAATATATGTTTTCCCATGTGAATACGTATATATTTTTCCCATACTTCAGAGTAAACAGACAGAAGGACACAGATACTATCCTAAATTATCCTTAACATTTAGGTTGGGGGAATAAAAGCGTTGTAGATTTTTCTCTCCAAAATATTCTAAGATGTGAAAATTAAATAATTCAAAATAATTTCACACTCTCTATTCACTGCAAAAAAGCCATGTGCCCAGGAGTATTAAGTAACCAGGTGCAAATACTTCAGTCAGGATAATGCAGTTATTATCAAAGGCATTTATAAAATACATGTTAATAGAACCATTCCAAGGATGTCTAATTGGTGCAGTTGTGTGAGCAGTGAAGTGCAGAGTGGAGCTCGTTGCCCGAGTTCTGCACAGCAGTCTCCTGTTGAGGATTTTTGTACCTTTTTTAAAAGCAGCTGTCAGACTTTGGTGTTTATTAAGTTTGGCTAATTGGGTCCTCCAATTTTTCCTATAGCTATAGGATATAAAATGAATTTTCAGGAGCAGGAAATGCGTGCATACACAGAGTTTTCTCTTTAACTCAGTTCAGGGCTGTTTCTCAATTTTCCTTTCACATTTTGCCATTTTGTAAAGCAAAGCCAAACCAAACAGAGTTTCATGGATGGTATGATTTGGCGTATTTTGGTTTTAAGCTAGTTTACATTGGCTGGAAATGTTCATGTTATTTAAACCAGTGTCACTTGCTTTGTACACCAGACCAAGAGTCAGAGAATGTCTTAAAGCTTCACAAGGAGGTCCTTAAGGCCTTTTACAAGCTCCCAGCGATTGCATTCCTTTCCACGGGTTGTTATGCTTAACATCTTTGTTTGCAGGCCTTTTCCACAATTTTGGAAGTTAGACTTGCAAATTAAGTGAGCTACTTTAGTTCTCTAGGCTTATGTTATAGGTAGCACTTGATTGAGTTTATTGTTACAGGAAAGCTGAGGACATTCCCTAGGGCCACTCACACACTTCCATGTAACAGTAAGTATGCAGTAAAGCATTAGACTTTGAAGTATTCATGCATATTTAATGGTAGGGGAAGAAGAGAACTCAGCATTGTAGCCAATCCAAACCTTTGACAAGAACAGTGAGTTAAGGGGAAAAAAAATTGAGTTTGCAAGATGTTTTTGATCAAAGGAAATAAAAAAAGCATTGCTGAAGGTGATTAATGTAGATTAGTAGATCATGTGTATTAAGAATAATGTCATGGATTCACAGATCTAATGGAAATTCAGTCTCAAGCTTGGGGTTTTAATGGCCTTTGTGAGTTCTTCCTGCTCAGCTGTCCTTTCACCTGGTCTTTTTGGAGATGTAGGACCTCTGCTTTGTTTTGGTGCCGGTGCCAAGTCGGAAAGTCCCAGAGTCCTTGTGCAAACCTGTGCCCTGGAGCTGCCTAAATCTCATCTAAATAGATGGAAAAATCACTAACTCACTCTTCTAACCAGTGTGACCTGTGTGGGCACAAGAGCAGGAGTCTGGAGTCAAGCTGCTGCTTCAGCAAGGTCTTCATCAGAATTTAGTCTTGAAGTTTATGAAAGCTTTGCCACTGTGCTTTACCAGGCTTCATTTTGTTGAGTTTATATCAGGTTATTCCACACTTTTCTTAAGCAGTTATCTATGAATATTCATTCTTAACAGTCACGATTCTCTGTGTGAAATTGTAACATGAATTTTTATCTTAGTGTTGATGGGTGGTTCCTGATACTCCCCCCTCCTGCGCCGAGTGTTCATTTCTCTGGTATCTCGCTTCTTAAATCCAGGTTTCACCGCAGTGAAAGTGATCCGTGACTCTTGGTTTAAAAGAACATTTTTACCCATTTTGTCAGTTAAAAGAAAACAAGTGAAAAGTAAGGGAACAAGGAAGGATACAGAAGGCATTTTTCAGAGAAAAGCATTTAAGAATTAAGGGTTTATAGCAACAGAATTCACTTGCTCCATCAGGTGACATTTAAAAGCATTTTCCATTTTTTGGAAACTGGAATTATAAGGAAACCATGTAGGAAAAGAAACAGACTTGCCGATTAAATACTTTATCATGCAATCATTGACATAAAAATAATGACAGAGCTGTTGAGGTACATTTTTGCCTCTCTTATCTTGCAAACCCTTCTTTTACTTTTGGACTTTTGACACCTTCCAGTTAGGAGTTTCAAAGAAAAAGGATTTTTAACTCCATCAACATTTCATCACCCCACTGATTTATGTATGTAAATTGTTTGCATATGCCAGATTTAAACATAAACTGTTTTGGAGGCACAGCAAACTTTGCAAGTTGACATATAAAATTTACCTCAGTAAGTCAGCTGAAGATTTGGTCCCTTGTGTCCTTTCTGTAGCAAATAAGTGCACTGCATCTGCTTATGATATTCGAGAGAACAGGGAAAGAAGAATGATATTCTCAAAATCTAAAAGGTGGAGAGCATCAGTAGACCTTTTTTTACTATTTCACATACCTGTATATTGATGCTAATTTAAAACGGTTTCTCAGGCTTCAAAGATCAATTATTTCTGACTGTGTTGCATTTATACTGATGAAATAAAGAGTTACTGAGTTTGTTCCTGTTAAATCTTCGGCATTTTTTATAAACTCAAAAATATACAAACTCTTCTGTGAAAGGTTTCTTGACAGAAGCCAGTGTTTCAGCGTATCTTAGTCTAATGAAGCTGCTCGGGGAATGGCTGTCATGAAAATGCAAAGACCTGTGGGTGACGTAAAGCCATTCTGACATCCTGGGTAGGGGATCCTTTTCAGGCAGACTCTGAACAACTCCACAAATTAATCATTTCCATAAGATAGGATGGCACTGGGATGTGCCTTGCATTTTCATAAGAACGAGAAATAACTCGTGCAGGATTGAAGGCTCGTGTCCTGTATTCCCTGTATTCTGCACAGCCAAGAGGGGAGGTCTGGTTTCCTCTCAGCTGACCTTCTGAGATGTTTCTCTGTAATTTTGCACTGTTCAGCCCTGTGGCCCAGCTGTACCTCTCCGTGTTGCAGCAGTAGAAGCAGGGCCAGAGCTGTGTGACAGTCTTAACTGGCAGGAAACTGGGGGCTCTTTGGTTCCTCTGTGTGTAGAAGACCGTGGTGAAGCCTAAATATTCATCCCTGAATTCTTCCATCTGTAGTGATGAGGTGACCCTGTGGTGAATTTGGGCTAAAGAATTTTAAGCTGGTGTCCCAGGTGTTCATTCCCACTAAGGTCAAGGAGATAAAGTTACTGAGCTTTTCATCTAATCAAGAGTTGCTCTCTGAGCCTTGCAGGCTGCAAGTGATCACTGTAACTGTATCCTCTGTGTTCTCTCCTTTTTTCTCTTTGTACTCCCTGTAATATGCCTCCCACTCCCTCTTTTAAAGCCTTTTTGTAGGAGGTTAATTACAAAAATGTAGCTTTCCATCCTTGTTGGGTTCAAGTTATCTTAAGTTGCTACAACCATCCTTAATGACGTGTGGAACACTTTCAGACCCAGCACAAATTCCTCTGGGACTTAACTGGTGCCCTCTCTCTATTTATTTTGCTTTTTAATTTCAACTTGTAAACAATTATTTGTCCATGCAAGGACTTTTCTTATGGCAAATTTGTTTCTTTCAGAACATGGGGCAATGTGCTCTCAGGCACATGATGTGACTCTTGGGGATGTCTTGTGCAGGGCTAAGAGTTGGATGATCCTGGAAGTTGATGATCCTGGTGGATGCCTTCCAACTCAGCATATTCTGTGATTCTGTGGCCTTGGCAAAATGGGCTTTTGATATTAAATTGCCCCATATCGGCGGGGTCTGCTCTGGCTGTGTGCCTGTTGACCTCTTCAGACACAGTTTAACACGTGACTTCTCCTCACTAAAGCTGTCTTAGCTTTCACTCTGTATTTATGCGTCCAAGCTGTGCTATTCACACACTTTTTTATATTTGTCTTGAGTAATAGGAACCACTCTCATATGCTCTTTCTGAATTTTCTGTTCAATACATTGAATAGATGATAGCAAATGAGAAGCATATGAAAAGCGAATTATTACATCTCCTGTCGTACTTGGTGGAAGTATAGAATTATAATTAAATGCCAATACAACATACTGAATTCATTGTAAATGCAAAGATGCAATCTTTAGAATACCAGCTGAGATTTTTTTTACCGTGGCTATCTGCTTTACTGCATGTAAGCACAAAACTTCAGCAGAGGATTTTTGATGACTGGTTTTTTAATTCTTATTCTTTTACATCATTGACTATTTGGGGGCTGTTTCTTAAAGAGAATCACAGAGGTAGCAATAATGCTAATAGGATTTCAGGCAGTTTATTAATATTTTTTGCAAGTAATATTTGTCAGTGCACCAGTATTTGCATATTATATTAGAAGTTGTTTTGCCAAGTGCTAGTTGGCAGGATGTCATGTTCCCTGGTTTCCATTTGGAGCTGTGAACTCTTCTGATTGTTTTCTCTCTGAAAGGAGATAACATTTGCTTTATTGTAGATCCTAGCTCTTGTAGGATGCACAGCATCTAAACTGAGTCCTGTGCTCCAGGAGTGATTCCTCACTTTGTCGCTGCCAGGAGCAAACACTGTTCTGCTGTTGTTTCATCACCACAGCCCTGGTTCATGCCCAACACACACAGAACTGTCCATCTTGGAAACGGAGATAAATTTCCATGTCCATGTTTAACTTTGATTTGTAGTTACATTTTCGCTCTGACCTCCTCCCACTGACTGTAAATCAGTAAGTGAAAAGCACACCATGTACACGATCTGCAGTCAAGCATTTGATACGCTTGTAATTAATTGACAGCATTCCTATATATGCCAGTAAGAAAGATTAATGCCCTTCTCAGGTCCACTTCCACACAGCCAGTGGGAGTTTCTCTTCTTTTGCATTATGAATGCAAAAATATGAACCTAAGAGAGAATTCATTGAATGAGGAGCTGTGTGTGACATGCAAGGCAATTCTGTCCTGAACTACACTCTGTAGAACTCTGCTGGCTTTGGGTCAAGTGCTTTGTCTTAGTCTCCCACAAAAGTACTACGAGTCATTTTTGCATATGACATTCACATTTATGTGTCCTTTAACTGTGCTACCAGAGGACCAAATTATGTTAGAAAATTTAAACTGTTTCCTAGGGACTTCTAATAAAATTGTAAACCTGATGATTTGCTAAATGTTATGTAATATGGACAAAATGGCACAAGATGAAGCGAGGCTTTTTCTGGTCAGTAGATACCTGGGAGGGATGAGCCTGGCTTGGTAAGCCAGTACATTTTTCTGTTCTGGCACTTGTTGCTTTGCTGCCCCATCTTCTTCGGCGAGTGAGTTAATAGTCAAAAATCTTCTTCATGTGGCCCCTTGTTCTGGAACTACAAAGTTACATTGTCCTCTGTTGATGTCTGAAGTCCCGTCCGCCTCAGCAGAAAACGTGTTTTCCTCATCAGAAAATTAAAACATCCCATGACTGCAAGTGCAGGAATCCTGGCAGCCTCAGTTGTGCTCCACATTCAATTAGGAATGACATCAGTAGACATTGGGACCTTTTTGTTTTGCTGCTCGTGCTCTCCTGTCGTGGCTGCAGTCCTGGAATTGATGGCCCGTGGAAGGTTTTGCTGCCAGGAATGGGGGAAATATGCAAATATAATAATCTTCTGAATCATCTTGTAGAAGGCATTGCTGTAGTCTGAGGCAGAAGTACAAACCATCAAAACATGCAAATCACGTTTGTGTGAGTGACACAGTGAGGGTGTCCCTGTGCTTAAGTAGGGCATTACTCAAAATAGTACTATTCCAGCTTTCCATGGGAAAGTACTTTCTGTTCAGTGAGATGTTTTCTTTCTCTACCTAGTCATCAAAAACACCATCAATCCCATTTCCAGTGAGGCAAGCTTCTGTGGAATGTGACATTTGTTATTTCCCTTACCTGATAAGAGCTGTAGACCTAGATTTGTACAGAATGCAACACATACTTTTTTTAAAAATTATTTATTTATGCTTGAAAAAGGGCTTGTTCAGAAGAACTTGGCCCCAGTAATCTGATTTTCTGGCTAGATGCAAGAGAGGTAAATTCACTCCTTCTGTAGTTTACCTTAATGCAGAGAAGGAAATAGGAGTGAGATTGTTGGAGTCATGATACAGAGTATATGGTTGGAAATAATTCAAAGGTAACCTCCTGCTGCTCTTTCTGTGTCTGTTGAAGAAAAGAACATTATTACAGCAGACAACTGTCAGATGAAATTTCAGAATTGATATATTACAGAAATAGAATATACTGTGCACATTATAATCATGTTACCAATTTAGTGAATGTTTTTGGTGGAAGTAACAACATAAATTAAAATCTATGCAGGCTATAAGCACGTTATTCACCCAGCTGCCCTCCTGGACCTCCAGGCTTGATCTTCTTTCCTTTGCATGCATGGAATTTGTGCAGGCATCAAGAATTTCGTGCCAGTGTATGAGGTGGCTGTCAAACAAGATCCAGTGAACAGAGGTGATGGCACTTTTCCCCCCTCAGTATCCAAAAGTGTAATTGCACACAAATATGTCGTTGCTTATCTGGATATAAAGAGAAGCTTTAAAATCTCATAGAACACAGGAACTAATGTGTCATTTTGATGTTACTTTACACGGCTTCAGTTTGTGACCTATAAAGTAAAATATTCTGATCCTTGCCATTTATTTTTCCAGTTTCTACGAGCTTAGCCATTTAGGATGATCCACCAATTTGGTCTGAAGCACAGAATGGGGTGTATTCATGCAAGTATTAGTCCTGGTGTATGTGTCCTTCTGAACATCAAATTAATAGTTTGAGTCACGGAGGTTAAAAGGAATTTCAAGTGCTGCTTTAATGAGGACAGACAGGAACATCTTTTGATACCTTGTACTGAATTTAAGCAGTTGCCTATCTGATATACTTTATAGTGGTGCCCGCTCCGCTTCCATAATTATGGGCCTGTCAGCATTTCCATTACTAACCCCTATATTACAGCTGAAAATATCACTCCAGGATGAAGTTTTGTACAAAGCCTTTCAGCTGTGAACGAAGAAGCTTTCAAAATTAATTTTGCTGCTTCTCCAATTTAAAAAATGAAGTTTTGCTGTTGCTTGCTCTACCCTGTATTAATGTCTTGTTTTCAGAAAAAAAACCCCACAGGGTCAAAATACTGATGTTTGTTTCCTGTAGTGTGAATATAACACATTGAAAAGATAAGAACTGAAAGCTGAATGCTTTTATTTAACCACAAAAAAAACCCACAAGCAGGAAAAAGTACATCTGCAAGCTGCCAGTCTGAGCTCAGAGCCACCTCACTTCATTTTGACCTGTCTGCAAAGATTTCAGTGGCCTGTACCCTTTTGCATAGATTCCAAAGAGCAGGGAATTATAATTTTTGTATCAACATAGACTGATTAAAAAATCATTACTTAAGAGTTCAAGGGCACTTAGAATTAGGAGGTGCCAAAATTAATGTTGCCCGTACAGTTTTGGTTTGCCTGCTTTTTGAATATATTTTCCATAAACTGGTTCTTGGAAAGGCTGGGTGAGGCTGGTGTGAACACCATGTTTTCATGATATAATTTTTTTGTGGTTTCTTTCCACTAACTTACTACCCATCTCTGAAGCTGGAACCAGTGTCTACCATGGTTTTGAGTGATGCTTATCACTAAAGTGTCTGAATGTTTACTAAATAGTAATCAATTTACTTTCATTACGCTTCTGTAAATGAACAAATTCTATAATTTTGCAGGTGACAAAAGTCTATATTGAGACATAACAGTTGAAAATATTCACTTTTTTTTGAGTATTTAACACTTGGAGCTTGATTTTCCAGGGTGGAATTGGAAATACTGTTCTCATTGACTTTAGCACTGGCAATCTGGTAAATATTTAGCATTTCTCTGAATCAGATCTCGTGTCAAGTGGGGTACCCAGATGACGAGGAACAAGGGAATAGCAATTGCTTGTGAAGAATTTGGGATTAAATGATTTGCTTTGTGTTACCTACATTGCTTAAATGTTGTCATTCCTCATCCTTCTGCACCACGGCCGGGCCCTCGTGCTGGTGATGCCCAGAGGATACGCGCTGATGTGGAGTCTTCGCTTCGTATGACCTTGAGCTGGCACTGTTTTCCCTTCCCAGAATGTTTTTCAGCACTTCAGCAAATGGAGCAGAAGCCCTATGTAAAATCATCCCCATTAGTATGCAAATGCCTCGAATAGGGAGAAAAAGTGGTATGTGATTATTTAATTGTGCCAGTGTTTAGGTACCCGAGTGCATTTATATCCAATCAGACACCCATCCCTTTCCGTAGCTCCTGACTGCCTGGCTTTACAAGCTGAGTAAGCTTTCCTTAAACATAGTTTTAGTTTGTAATTATTTTGGAGGATTTTGCAAACTTCTGAGAAAAATAGAGCTTGACTTTCATAGAATCAGAGAATGGTTTGGGTTGGAAAGGATCTTTAAAGGTCATCTGGTCCCACCCCCTGCCATGGGCAGGGCCATCATGTGATGTGTGATCATCCGGCCTCATGTGAGCTGCTGGCTCTTATCGCCAGTGCTGGAACCTTGGGATGCACTGCACAGGCTGCTGCACTTGAGATAATGGAGAGCAATGGATAAAATGAGCATTTAGAATGTACATGGTGCCATACGATAGAAGAGAATAAGCAATAGAAAAAAAAATCTGTGATAAAGAACATGAAAAACATATATCCTAAATATAGTAGGATCTGTGAGAGTGTGCAGTAAGAACAGAGTATTTTGATAATTCTTCTGGAAAGCCCTAAAAAGCTTCTTTGAGAATATGGAGCTGTATTTGCAAAGACTTAAATTTAAAGGTTTATATTTAGCCAAGGGATTTTCATGCATAAGTATTTATGCAAAGACTACATGTCTGTTGAATTTCAAGTCCCTTTCCTAGCTCCCTGTAGGCATAAGAGCCTTCCAAAGGAAAAAAATTCTGACATTTATTTCCAATACAATGAATCATTTTTATTTAATAATTGCTATTATTTTTACCAGCAACTGAAACTTTCCTGAGCCGTTTTCATTGTGGCTTTCTGAGCCTAAAGTAGACACAGTAAAACATCATGTGGCTGAAATTCAGTGGAGTTTTTACCAGCAAGAGAACAATCTCTTGTAATGGCAGCTGTCAGCCAGTTAATGACCGGTCATCTGCTACTTTCTCTGCTCATACTTTAGATACAAATCTCTTCAATGTAAGTGGTTCATTTTCATGTTACTGTTACTGATAGCATAGATTTTAAATACAATTCTGTTAACAGAAAAATACCACTATGTATTTACACAATACACTGCCTGTGTCAGTGTTAAAATAAGTAGCTGATGGTAACATAATCTTGTGTTTTACTCAACTGGCAATGACCTGCTGCAGTATCAACATCGTTAGCAATATAAACAGACAGCTAGTAAATACACAACACATGCACTAAAGTGCCTTCATTGGAATTATTGTCAGAGCAGGACTGGATTAAGTCAAACTACCAGCTGCTTTTGGTATTTTAGGCCAGATTCAGCAAGACAGTGGCCATCTTCAAGTCAGAAGATACAAATACAGATCAGCAGGAGATGAGTGGTTATTTGGCTTCAGTTATAAGCTCCTTTATCTTTTGTTCCAAAAAAATAGCAATAGAACAAAAGTTACAGTTAGCGGGAGCTAAGAGGGAGCTAAGAGAATAAGGACAGTCCTGAGGGCAGTATTGGGTTGGTTATCTCCCCCTGGATTACCTGCAAACGTTGGCCTGAGTGTTGGAAACAATCTCACCATGGGAGCACAGAGCAGTTCAGCCAAACAAGTCAGCCCACGCGGAGCTCACACTGCAGTCCGTGTCTGTGTTATTCATTATTTTCATCTTCTTTCACAGGTTAATTGTTTGATAGCTCTTAAAACTCATCTTCTTTCATCATCTCTTTCATATAACCTTCGAAACCACATCTAATCTTTCATTTCAAGAAAATTTAAGGCAGTTCCACTTCTTTGAGCTTCTCACTTAATAACTATTCATACAAATCTTTAGGCTTATGGTGTTCTCTGAGAGACTGTCTGAGATTAATTTCTTCTATGTTTTACTGTATTTCTGAAAGAATAAAAAGGATTTTTGTTCATCGTTTAGAATTCTTGCAGGGGCACTTGCAATTTTAGTCATTTCAATGAAGTTGTTGTGACGTGTAGAAAATTATTTTGAGGATGATACCCGATGGTAACTGAGAATTCACTTAATGTCACTTTTTCTTTCTGATGTCATTGGAAGAAGAAATGTCAGTCAAAGGGCCTTAAGGAAACATTTGGTCTATGGATGAGTGGAGAGGCAAGCATGTCTCTGCAACTTTCCCTTTGGGATTGCATTTCTAGACTTGAGAAAATGCATATTGTGCTTCATTGTTGCCCTGAATGTGTGTCCTCACAAAGACGGAACAGTGACACCACAGTGACGTCTGCCAGTTACTCACGTGGCAAAGGTACTAAACTGCAGAAACCCTTTCACATCATACTGACTTCACAGGCACATCAGCTGCTGAGATAAAAGCATCCATTTCCTAAAGGTTGAGAGATTTGTGATATGAAGGAAAGGAAAGGAAAGGAAAGGAAAGGAAAGGAAAGGAAAGGAAAGGAAAGGAAAGGAAAGGAAAGGAAAGGAAAGGAAAGGAAAGGAAAGGAAAGGAAAGGAAAGGAAAGGAAAGGAAAGGAAAGGAACTAAAAATGGAATGGCAAGGAGTAGTGTAGTATTTCAGCCCTGCAGGACTGCCTTTAATAGTAAGTGGAAAACCAATGCTAGTTTGATCTTCCTGTTGTAATGAAATTACTGAATTATTCTTTCATGTCCACAGATCAAAAAAAAAAAAAAAAAACACCACCAAATTTGATTGTTCATAGATATTTATTCATATGAATGACCTTTAGCCATTCTGGCTGTCTTTGTGTCAGGGAAGTCAGTTGTCGAATAGTTGGGGCTGTCAGGGCTTCGTGGCACAGTCGAGGACTGGAATAACTATATAAATAGCCAGCCTCAAATTCAAACCTTCTGGCTATAGAAGAGCACGTTGTGTCTCTGTAGCACACATCAGGGCTGAGAGGAAAAATGGAAGGTCTTTTTTTAAGAAAAAGAGCCTTCCCAAATTAAGGCAGCTACAGCAAGTTTAGGTCTCCAGTTTGTGAGTTCTGGCACCAAAACCAAAGTGACTTTCAGGGGTACCTGCAGTCAGTGTGTTCTGTACCAGTCCTGTGCTCGGTGCTGCTCAAGCAGTTTCCTAAATTTTGTTAGGAGGCCACCAAGAGCCGTCAGATCCATAATGCTGCATAGTCATCCTTGTTCTCTCTACCCTATTTTGCCCATAAAAAATGAAATAAAGGAAGGTGGAAGACTGCCATGAGAGTTGGATATGCTGGATTTGTACCTTTGGGGGGAGCTGTGATGCATATTTGCTACATGAGGAATTTTCTGGCCTGCATTAAGGCAGCATCGACAGGTAATACAGGAAATACCCTATGAACCCAAGGCTGAAACTCACACTTCATTTTTTCTCTTCCACACGCTGTAATTCAGGTGCTAGAATGCAAATCTTTTATTTGTTCTCAGTAACTGAGGAAGAACTGGGCAATGGGAATCCTCTGAGTTGTGAAAGAAGAGCCCTGACCCATCACTAAATCCAACTGAATTAAACACACAGTTTGCCCTTTTGGAAGGGCTGTTTGGTTGTCAGATCTAAGCTTTTGTATTCTCTGGTAATGGTCATGATGTGTTTGTGTGTTAGAAATTATTGGAAGAATGAGAAAATAAAGCAATAATCAGTCATGCTTGCCAGACTGTAGTTTTAATGTCACTAAGTGCCATGGGAAAATGACATGAAAACACTTGTCATCCAGCAGTCCTGAATACAACCTTGCATCTTTCCTTGCCCTAAAAGAACTTTGTTTACAGCACTAACTTCTCTTCTGTGTTTAGGCCTCACTTTAAACATCTTAAATATTTTTTCAATTGTAATTATTGATTTTGCAATTTGAATTTAAAGAAACAAGTTGGAATAAAAAGGGGTGGTTTTTATTTTTTCATTTCCCCCCTTTTTTGGCATTAAATACTATTTTTAAGACCACTGCATTATCTGTTCTATTTTTTTGTATACCTGAGGTGCTTTTTCTTTTCTAAAGTAACTTCATTTATGTGTGTTATTTGTTTATTTGTTGCGAGTTGTTGGTGATCCAGATTCAATCAGGTGGCTGTGGAGCTAACTCAGAATCATGACGAGAGAATGGGCACACGACAGGTTTAGTATGGCCAACAAGGGTATAGAGTGTATAAGGAATATAGTATATAGTAGAATATATTCAGTGCATCAACCTTGTATGTGTGGATAGATCCCCCTGGAAATGCCAGATCTCTTCCCACATATGCCCTACTTGTCAGCATTTGTGCTCACAGCAAAATGACCATTTGGCTCCAACAGGAGTGACACTGTGAGCTTCCCACAGAGCCAAACTGGTGGCTGCCTCTCAGTAACAATTGTGACCAGTTGAGACAGAAAATTGCTCACTGCCATCCTTTCAATCAAAGAGTAGAATTAAATGCGTTAATTTATTTGGGTTTAACTAATTGTCTGCAGCCTGGATAGAAGAAAATATTAAAGAAGCACTTTTTAGACTGGTTGTCTGTGGTGGCTTTGCTAATCCGAGATTGGGAAGTGGGTGTATCAGGTGCTGAGGATCAAGGAAGGTGCAGCTGAGGAATATCCCTTCTCTGCTGCTCCACTGTGTCGCTTTAATTTGTGTGTCTGAGGTGCTGTAGACAGTTCAGCCATGGCAGTGAGGAATTCGGAGTGCCCAGATGGTTATCTGCTTCTCAGGAGAATCCTGCAGTCCATACAGAGCACAGGGCAAAACAACCACCAAAAAAAAAAGAGAAATAGAGAATTTAGGTTTCCAGTTGGATAATTAACCATTAACATTCCTTACGTGTATTCATTCTGTGAATGAATGTGAAAGACGGAGGAATGGAATATTCTAAAGGTTAACGAGTGGCTGGAAAGTGACAATGTGGATCCTGCAGGAACAGTTTGCCATGAGCTCCCCACTAAAGCTGTTCCCTGAACTACTCGGCTAAAATCGTCCTAGTCAGGCTCCCAGGCCCTGCATAAAATACCCCATGTTAGAGGTTTCCCTGTTTTGGGAACACCTATCAGGTAGTGTGACATCTCCTCCCTCCCCTCCCACCCTTAAAGTTTTTAAATAATGGGGAGAGATTTAAAATGAATCTGAGAAACTGTCCACAAGAGCACTTGATTTGTTAGTGAGGAGATTCTTCAGCAGGCATTTGCCCAGCCTTTGAGCTAGAGGAATCCCTGAGTATTCCCATTAAAGCATAGCATTTTCTGGTTAACAAAGCCGAGAGTTCATGAAGTTTTTAGAATAAAAAACTTTGTCATAAAAATGTTTCACGGTCGCAAGCCTGTAGAAATAGTAGAAACTATCTAAACCACTATAAAAGCAATGTTTTAACTTAAAAGTAATGCAGATATGTACTGCTATAAATGTTTGACTGAACCACATGCATTTAAAAGTATGTTAGACTAAAATTAGATTGCTGACCAACCTGTGAGACCTGCTTGGGGATGGACATTTTTAGTGAGTTTCATTCATGTTTTAATATTTTCTTCCATCTTTTTCCTTAATTAGACCTTTTTGTGTTTCCCAAGGAGTAATTTACAGGCACATGACATATGTCAAAGAATTCTCTAAGTTTGTCCGAATTCTTTATTTTTATGAAAAATAATAAAGAAGGTCAAGCTGTGTTGCCATGCAACAAGTTTGTGGTCTTGCTGTCTGCTCTTTCTGCATGCTATAAAAAAATCAAAAATGTAGGAGATAAAGAGCTTTCATTGGGTTGCCATTGCTGCAGCAACCACTTCCTCTCTGAGTCTGAACCAATGACAGGAGCGTTTGAGGAGCAGAAGGCCCTGGGTGGCAGGAAAGGAAGCGATGATCTCTTTGTGACTGTATTTTTAGACTCTGGTGAGGAGGGGTTTTTTGTTCAGCTTGTGCGTGTGTGGTTTTTGTTTGGGGTTTTTGTCAATTATTGAGCTCTACAGCGGAATGCTTTAGATTAATTCTCTGACTTTTTCCAAACCCGGCTTTTTACGGGGTGTGTGCATTTCAAGTCTTTGAGCTACATGTTTTCCATTTCAAACATGTGTCTTAGATAGCAGATTCCAGGCTGGAGTGTGCACGTACGCGGTGCTCGCGTGACTGTCTCAGAGCGCCGTGCTGGTCTGAGGGACTGCGGGAAGAAAACCAGGTTCTCTATACAGAATTCTTATCTATTTATACATTTTGTTGTTATGGTTTTCAGCTCTATTCCCTGGTGCTACTGTACACCATGAACTTTTATACCCAAAGGATACGTTCCAAGTGACGCAGCTGGCTCTAACTAATGAGGAAGTGGTTAACTGGAGTAGGGAGTGCAGGAAAGCTGTTTGTTCACTTACGTACAAAGCTCCCCGGAGTCAACAGGAGAGGCTTTCCATTGGGCTCAACAGGATCTGTTCCAGCTGAAGTGGCCTTCTGGAAACTTCTTTGTACTTGGAAGTTTCCAAAAGGCCACAACGTGAAACAAAATTCTTGTGGTGGAAAGAAAGATATTCCTGCTTAGAGGTATTGAGGAATTGATTTCTCTCTTACTGGTGGTATACAAGCTACTTCAGAAGGATGCACAGTCCGGCACAGAACCAGGAGCTGCTCATTCTTCTGCTGTTCCTGGTGGTCATTACTGCTGGTTTTGGTGTCCAAAGGGGTAAGGCAAGGGTATCTGTCCTAGAAGAGTGTTTTAGTTCCCTGGTGCATGGTCAAGGCTCCATTAGTGCCACTGGCTTCTCTAAGATGCTGATATCTGCACTGATAAATTGCCAGCTGTGACTTACAACCCCTGCATAATCAGACTGTAGGTAGCTCTGTAGAATAGAAAGACACGTATTTGTTGCATAAGCTTGAGAAGCTGTATCCCATTTTACCCAAACATTATCACCCTCTCTAATCTTCCTAAGTATGATGAACCCACGTAATTCTTCTGCGTTGGTTAAAATCTGCAGGTTGTAGTTCCCTGCACCTCCCTCTTCACTGTTTCCAGGTTCTGTCCCAGAGGAGGTGCTGCTTGTGTTTGTGTAATGTTCTAGACTTCCCTTACAGAACACTGAAACCAGATAAGCACTGATGGAATGCCTAATGCTGTGACCCCATCTGTCTAAAACATCTGGAGACCATATAGCTTCACATTCCTGGCTTATGATAAAATTGAATTAAGCCTATAGAGTCCCTCGTCAGGAATTCTTTGCCTTCATCCTCCCTTTAGTGTGCATGTGGTATTGAAGGAATGTCTGCTCTGGAAGCTTTGTAGCCTGTCAGTCAGTCAGGAATGTGCTCCTTCCTGGAAATTTTGCTTATGCTTACGTAAGAGCCTCTGTTCTGTGTAGTGCTGGAAGGCAGCAATTCTGCTCATCTGTACATCGTCAAAGAACTTGCATCTTCAAGGTGGAGAAGTTTGAAATGAAAGGTTGTGTGCTCTAACTCTAGACAAAGACATGAGCACCCTGACTCCTCCAGCGTGTGCACCCCCAGGTGTCACAGCTGCTTTTTGTTCTGCAGCAAAACCCAGGTTTCCTGCCCGAGAGTTTATTTGGCTGCAGTTTTGATTTTCCATAAGTCAGTAGCAGCAGGCAAACAGATTTCTCCCCTAAATGTGCTCCCAACATTTATTACAGATTCGTGCATAGGTACAAAAGTAGTAAGTTCCTACGGTAGTGATTCATTTCAACATGGGGGTTTTTTGTCACAGATGTATAGAATAGGTACTTAAATTGTAAATGTTTGTTCTAATTAACTAAAATGGAAAAATTATATCTTCTTTCAGTACTAGTTTTGAGGCGTCGGTGTCTCTCAAAAATCTGGGCAGGAAAGTATGTCTTCATTTCGTTCTTATGCAATTGCTCTAATGTGCTTCCTTCCATCAGATGACTTCAGATAACCTTAATATTTTCATCATCCTGATCCCTGGGTTAGATGCAGAGATGCAGGAGTGACCTCAACTATTTGCAGACCCTGGCTTCTTTATAACATTATTTTTATCTACAGGATGCAAGAATAAAAGAAGTGCATTTTAAAAATTAAATTGAAGTCAGTTTTATTTTAGAAGATCAGAAAGTAGGATGAAGTAATGTTCTGGACTGTGAATATATTTTTATTTCGTTGTAAGTAGCAAACAAAATTTCACTTTCTTCTGAATAAATTTTCAGAAGGCAGACTGGATTTGTCTTGTTCAGCTTGTTACTACTAAGTACTAAATTCTGATGCTGTTTTATTCATTGTAGATTGTGCATACTAAGAAAGTTCTCATTTTTTCATATTTGTAAGCAGAATTATATTGCCTAAAATGCGGTGTAAGGAACTTGCTTGCCAAAAAATGTAATTGCAGAATTATTCCCTGCTGTGATTCTGACAAAGTTTATGGAATCCTTTGTAGTCTCTTTGGTGCTTCTAAACTCAAAGTTTACTCAATTTTTTTTCTGAAAGCATTGAATTCTCTGCACTTGAAAGTTGATGGTGTTGGTGTGAGAGAGATTTTTATAAGTCACAAAAATGAGTAATTACTGAAGAAGAGTAATTAGAGAAAAGGAGCCTGAGGGGAAAGAAGTTCTACTTAAACGTTAAGCAAATACCATTAGCCGTGCAAAAAGAAAAAATAATTTCTAAAAGCATGAATAGATGCACACATGTTTGGTCCATTTATAGTTAAAGATAAACCTACCTCTCAAGTCTGTTTCTGCACTTCATTGAATTTTGAAAGGGTCAAAGGATGTATGAAACTCTGAATACTCCCAGCTTAAACTGAACTGAATTGAAATAACTAAATTTCTTAAATCCTGCACTTCACAGAAGTCAACCTTCCTGTTCAAAGCCAGCTTTGCAGCCCAGCCCTTTGACACGTTGTGTGGCTGGCTGGCCACAGCACGTCCCCGCTCTGGCCAACTAAAATGTGTTTAATATGCGTGGC